>NW_019059988.1:10825-41049 GCF_000696155.1 Zootermopsis nevadensis | reverse complement strand
CGCATCGATTTTGCTGCTCAGACAGCAACATGATCTGTACAGATGTGGGAAGCTGTTCAGTACCGCTGTTCATGGCGCCATGTGTTCTGCTGTGTGTCAGCTTGTGGCCGGCATTAAAAACAGCAACACTCAACTCTCAGGAGCATTTCTGTAATTGAATACTCTATCATAAACACAACAGACCAGAACTGACTCCATGGTGTACGGCTGAAAAATGAGTTCGGAATGAAATGGAATAAAGCTGAGGTGGTAGACTTGTATAATGCCCTCCAGTATCTAGAGGCTGAGCTTTTATTTTAACCGAGCTAATTTTCTACGACTTCTCCCAGTCTTCGGGATTTTTACAACACTCTGAGAATATAACTCTCCGCCATTCGTACTGTCCTTGTATTTGTATTGAAGGACAAAGGAAAATCACGAGAATCCTCAGTCGAGGTAACCGACCGAAACAGGGACCATCAGATTGCGCTTTAGAAGCGCTAACTCCTCAAAACAGACACCTCCTAGAAGAAGTTTGTTATAATTATTCAATATCAATATACGGGGTGAGTCAAAAGTATGTTTACAAACTTCGTGTGCGTGTTCCAGGATCAAAAATAAGAAATAATGTTCCTATGAACATGGGGTCGCAAATGTTTCATTTTCGAAATAATAGCCAAAAATAAGTTTCAATGTATGCCTTTATTGCCAAGTATAAGGACAGGGATGTTTCTTTGTAACAGATGCTCAAAGGTTGTTCCTCCATTCTCCACACATGCCCGAGCACGACGTACACAAGACTGACGGATTCGTCCGTACACACCAGGGTTTGCTGGAATCATCTACCATGCATTCTGCACAAGTTCCCATAGGTCGTCTTCATTGTTTATGGGTGTTGCATAAACGACGGACTTCAAGTCACCCCGCAGATAAAAGTCCAGTGGAGTCAGGTCCGGTGACAAAAATACATCACATTAACTTCACGCTTCAGGCAGTAGATAAAGACGAGAAGACAATGAGCTGGTTATAACAAGTTCATGACTTGCATGGAGAACGAAGGTTTATTAACATATTCTCAGAAGCCCACCCTTGAGCCATTGCTCACAATTTTTCTAAAATCTCTACCACGCTTCTAATTTACCATTCTTTAATGAAAGATGAGTTTTTGGAATCTCGGAATGTTCATGTGCCTGATCGTCAAAAAACTTTTCAACTAGTCAACAGATGTTTCATGAAAAAAGAAGACGTTTCGGGCCAGCCCGCTTTTGCATTTTATAATTTTCCTGCAGACAGCAAAAGATCTACCGAGACAAACATGCTATGTTGGAGCACGCTGAAAGTCGGACGGCTTGCATCTTCTGTAAAGCATTCAGTGAATAAACTTTATAGCCTGGGAGTTTTTGTCCACAAACTACTTAGTCGTTTACCTGCAGCATTTGCATTCTGCGTAATATAGTAAAAATCTACATAATGCCGAATAAATCTGTCATCTTATGGCTGTAACAGAAACCGAAATGCGAATGATGAAGAATTTCTGGAATGTTGACGAGTTTCTTTTTAGTAAAATGATTACACTGGAATTTTAAATTGTCTCTGATATTTCATGCATATTTTATATAACGCAAAGAAAAATGTGTATACGTCGTTACATAAATGTAATATGAATATTTCTTCTTCTTCTATTCGCCTTTAGAATCTGCATTAAACTGTGGCATATTGTAAAGTTGCGTTAAACACGGCCTTTGTTATTTGTTGGTTGGACGTAGGTCCCTCGCGCTATAGTGATCGCTTTTGAGGAGGCGAATGGAACAATACACAATATTCCCTCGTTCAGCGTGGTTGTTCTATATTTAAATTTACAGTGATTGCGTGATAAAATGATTACGCTGACTGGATTCAGATATGTTTTCATTACTTCTTATTTTTCTTCCACGAATTAGGCCTTTTGGCTGTTCAAATTAGAAATACTTCAGAAATAATGTTTATGAAAGTACACTCTTTTTTATTTTTAAATTGTCTTTATTTCAATTAATAATTGGCTGCAGTGAAGTGGATATCTTTTTTTTTTCATAGTGTTTCTTAATGCACATATCCGCCATCTTCTTGACATCTATATATGCTCAGTTCATGCATGTTTCCTAGATATTAACTACTCATTGCCGTTGCTGTTTTACGTATTTGTTTTCAGTTTTCAGAACCTTAATTATTATTTACCGTACCTTTGTTTACCGTCCCAAAGTTAATTAAAGCCAATGCACTAATTTTATTACTGAAAACAGGCTCTCCAGCTGCTAGTTGTCAAGGCAGTGAATGTAAGGGTCTCCTGCTTACAGATCGGTCTACCTGCCTGAGTAAATCTACTTACTATACGCCTCTCTGTTATTTGTTCAGAATATTAATGGTAGTAAATGTAAGCGCATCTCTCTACCAAAGCAGTGCGTCATAAGACATCCTAGGGAGTGCATATATGTGGGCAAATAACTTTGCCTGTGGGTGTCGTCACATTCTAATAAATTTATAGCGATTCTACTAGCCATTCAAAATATATTTGACCTGAAGAAGTGAATTACATAAATACGCTTTGCATACTGAAACAGGACTTTAAAAGATAAACAGGAAGTTGACGTAACTTATTCGCTACCCAACTCGCTCACACACCATCTAGTTTGCCGATGATTGTCCTTAAAGGTCCACATGTTAACTTCATTTAATGGGGTAAATCGTTACATCTTGACTCTTTCACTTTACCAATAGAAAAACAAGTCTGATACCCATTGGTTAGGATTATTGAATTATTCTTATGCTATTTTACGACGTTGTTTTAGCTGTAAATGTTACCTACCTATATGTGATTACATGGTCATGGTTTGTACATAGGATGCGGTTTAGTGGTATTTAGAGGTTCTGCCCCAGAGACCCTGAGTAAAAGCATTACGATGGACGGTCACCCGACGAGATTTTAACCCGGTACCTCCCGAATGGACGTATAAAACAAGCCAATAAGCTAAGCGCGCCCGAGGGCCTCTTCGGCAATCCAGAACCTTCACAGTCTCGCAGTGCATCATAATATACTGTTGTCACTGTCCATGAGTTTTTATCTTAAACCGCGTACAGTAATTGTGGCTCATTTATTTTTGTTAGAAGTTGAGATTTGTTTGTTGACTATGCGTTTCTGGTTGCCAGTTTACTGGTCCTCCCTTGCAGTATTAACAGTTACAGCACCCGGAGCTAAATGCGCGTTTCGCCTACGTTACTAGCTTGAGGGTAGAAGGAAGGCAAAAGCATATACTATGTAATCAAAAGACATAAAAAACATAAAATTGCAACGGGAAACCACAAAGCACTGCCGTTGGTAAAATGTTAGTAGTATTGACAGTACATTTTTCGTAGGATTTGATATTCTGACAGCAGCGAGCGTGAAGATGGCTGTCTTCTGGGTTGTAACGCCTGGTAGAGGTTTACCGACGTTTTAGAGTGCTTGCTGCCTCTATCATCAGGAGTGAGTCGTTATAGTCTATCAGTCATATAAATTTAAGGGTAAAAAGTCATATCTATAGTAGGTTAGTGTAGCTAATTGTTTATTCAATTAGCTAGTATCTGTAATCAGATAATTAACATTCTGAAAGCAATTCAGATAATATTTTGACATATTTATGCCTTGAGAACACTAATAGGTCTTCACTGAGCAGATATGTAAACTGGTCGTAGTGCAAAGTGCTGTACAGAAAGAAGCTAGCGTTTGTGGCGACTGAATGCTGTCTTATTCCTCTTCTTCTTCTTCTTCATTTGAAGCTTCCACTCACGTAGTTTCACAGGATTAACACTAACACGATAATCCCATTTGTTCGGATCCCGTCACCAGACCTCAGCTCCCTCCAAGCTTAGACTCATCCGCACAATGGTTGATGATATTGCTACAAGAAAAACTAATAGAGATTGTTTTGTATAAATCCTTCTTTTTTAGGCGAGATTGAAATTGATTTTGCTATCGTTGCAGTGAGAGGATTATTGCGCCTAATAAAATAGAGTGTGCATGGGGGAGGAGGTAATAAATACTTACAGAATTGTGGTTAGAAAGCCTGAAAGGAAGAGGTCACTCGAAAGATCTAGACATGAATGGGAGGATACTATTAAAATGGATCTTAATTAAATTGTGTTTGGGGGCAGAGTAGTTTTGTCTGACGCAGGGACCCGTCGTGGACTCTTGTGAACACGGTAATTAACTTTTGGTTTTGGGCTTGAGTTATTGAATGTTTTAACGAGCTTTTGTTTTCTCAAGTTGGTCTGTGCTCCATGGACTTCGTCGACAGCTATTCGTAACTTAATTCACTTCTCTTGTACATTTATGGATTCGAAGATTTGTTAAAGTAGAGTCTGTAGTGATGCAGAATTATCACCAAAACAGCTTCAACCTGTTGACGTGGTTACATGTGTTATAGTAGCAGTCTGCCATTTGACTTTTACAACCTGCGTTTATTCGGGGCGCCAAAGAACCATATGAAATTATCCACTGTCATCATGACACAGATAAACACATAAAACGTTCTGGAAATTTTAGTGTCACACAGCTTGCTTCTGTAGTAATGCGCAGATCTACAAAAATATTATTAATGCAACAAATTATGTTTTGTACTTCACTGCTGGTAAGGTCCAAGTGTTGAACTCCGGTATGCGCCTTTAAATTAGAGGTCCTCAAATTAGAATAGATGTAACGGTATGTTCGTTCATGGGTTTGGATCAGACTCAATTGCACAGGATACTCGCGAGTGGCAACAGACTAAATAAATCAAACCGAAACGTTAAATATAAACTAAAATTTCGCGTCGAGAAACGTTGGTAGATAAATTCTACGTTCAACCAGGGGCGAAACCTTCGTGTTAACCGTGTTAGCCCGGCTAACCCGAAAACGAAAAATAAAATTGTCTGTCTTACATATTTCAGTGATAACGCCATAACTATACTGGAACAGAGCATAACTGATCAGAAAAAATGCATCGTTAGCTATATTCAGCCAGCCAGGCTTTGTTAGCTTTGTTACGATTGAGGTGAGCGTAATTCTCAACTAGGTGGGTAGATATAAAATTTTAACTGCTCGGATCAGCTGTATTCTACTGTAATGAATACGACTAAATAACGAAATTAAATTAGAATACATTATTTTTCGTTTTTAAAATGTTCAGTCCTGCTTACAGGGTTAATATGAATGTCCCGCCGCTTTCTACAAATTTTATGTTAAACGTTTTTGAAAATTGAATATTTGACGAACTTCAAAGAAAAAATAGTTTCTGACTGAATAAATTGAGAATTTTATAACAGGGGGCTTCTATTTACAATAACATTTGTTTTATAAGTAAATGAGCATAAATTGTATTAAAAACTTGTAAGAAGAACACGTATGAATGGTGTGAGATTTGAGGGTTTTCACGACTTGTTAAAATAAATCTGTACCAAATGTTCTTCCTAATATCCGATGCGTAATGAGGCACATCTGTTACAAAGGAGTGACGACAGAAGGTTTGGCTAATCTTCTGCAGATGGAAACGGGAAATTGATTACAGGCAGTAACGATTAGTTGCAAGTGTTACAAGCGTAATGAATGCAGTTTTAACGTGTAACTCTATCATCATATCATTAACGGGACGCCTTCTTCGGTAATTTGTTACAGAATCCACGAATCTGAGGCTCGGGTTACTATATTACGTTGGAAAGTCGTTAATTCGTCTACCTAGAGTTACAGAGCTGTTAAATTGCTTGTACAGAGTGTTCCGTAATTTACAGTATGTGTTTGGCAAGGATGAATACAGGGGGTTAAAGCATTTTTCATGGAGAACAGCAAAATAGTGTATAAAATTGTTCTTTTGGACTTTGTAAGTCGTCTAAATTGTAGAATCAGAAAATTAACTCTTCGAAAGCTGGACTTTGTTCTTCTTAAATATCTCATATAGATCCATTGTAATAGGCTTAGACCTTCATATCTGCAGTTCACTGATTACAATTCAGGAATGAAATTGTAAAATTGTCTGCTGTATTTTTATTTCGTTTCGAACAGAACTATATAGTGTCCCGTCTCCTCACAGATCCCTTTTTGTAACGATCGAAGTTCAACAGACAACTTGAGTTTAAGATTAGCTACTTTTAGCGTATTGTAGCTTGTTGAATATTTGCTTTATTAAAAGTATCTGTTCCCTTTTGCCTTCACGATAGTCCGCCCGAGTCTAATTGTCCCTACGCTCAGAATTGTACTAAAGTGAAAAGTGAATTTAAAACTTTAATAATGTTTATCAAGTGCATTCGTTTATATTTCCGTTTATGGGCGTTGCAAATCCATAAATACAAAGGCACTGTAACTACAGATATCACACTGAGTAGAACACATTTGTTACTTATTTAGCCAATCCAAACATATTTAAGAGACAATCTTTGGATTTTAATGGGTACACTATTTATGTCACGTACGTTTACACATAATGAAACGTCTATAAAAAAACCTTAAGAAGTTTGAAGTTCAAATTCAATTCAATTAATTTATTTACGTGTTTGCCAACAGCAAGAAGCCAATAACAGGCAAACACTGATAATATATACAATAATAGTGAAATAAAAATTAAAAATCTTACACAAACGGATTAACTAAACTTATAAATATACAATATTAAATATAACTGCCAAGTACAGGCAAACCCAAAATAGAAACAATATTAACACAGAGCAAAAAATGAAGGAATATAAATAAAAACAAAATAATCCACGTAGGGAACACTAATATAATTGTAAAACTTTAAAAAATATAAAAAGACAGATAACCAAGCTAGATCATTTCCCTTGTTGAGAACGTTCGCTCAAGGGAGACAATGTTTGTGCTAAATACGTCCAAAGATTTACATACGTCATTTGCAGCGATGACGCACCTGACTGAATGACTTGTCTTAGTGCACTGCTCACACTAAAAGTAGAAAATTCTCTTATTTGCCTCGCCGGCACACGTAAACCAACAGCGTCCATAATGGAATGGCAATTTATTTTGCCCTTAAATACATTAATAAGAAAGAACGCATCGAGATGTCGTCGTCTGGAATAAAGTGTTCTAAAATTTAAAGTAGATAGGATCAGTTCATATTTTCGGGGGATATTAAACTGGAAAAATCGGTAATTGCATAAACTGGCAAATTTTCTTTGAATATTTTCTAATTTATTAGAATCTGTCTGTGTAAGATTATTCCAAACGACCGAGGCATACTCAAGCTTTGACCTAATTAAAGCATTGTATAAAACAACAAGGCTGTCTAAAGAGGAAAAATTATAAGTAATAAAACGAATAAGCCCTAAGGTCCTTAGTGCCTGGGAATGAACACAATTTACATGACAGTGAAAATACAGTTTACTGTCTAACAAAACACCAAGATCTTTTATACAATTTGTACGCAAGATTAAAAAGTCACTAACAATGTAATTAAAATGGATACTGTTGGTTTTACGTGTGAACGATATAATTTTGGTTTTCTCTATGTTAAGTTCCAAATTGAAAATAAATTAATGTTGTTGACTTTTAACCAAAACTAAACTCAATCGACAAAATGTATTGTAGTGTATCGATATCAGATTTGTCCGAAGCCTATTCAGTATTTTCAAAAGACCGATCTCCCCCCCCCCCCTTCTGTACAAGCAGATTTCATGCTGTAGGTGCGATGACGTCACAATGCAAGATAACTCACAACATATGTTCTCGTCCTTTCTTCACACTTCGCAGTTTTCCTGATGTGAGCACTCAGCGTGAAAAGCCGAGACCAGTCCTTAACCTGGCTCGGGCTTCTCTCTCGATTCCGTTTCGTCCCTTTTTTATCAGAAGGAAAAGGTTGGACCTTGAACCATGAAGGACTGAACAACAACCCGGTGCTACCACCATTAGTGATCCCCAGGAAAACGTAGCCGTATGCCGTCATGTTCTGGCGGCCTCTTTTCTTCAAAGTCCTCTGTTCTGACCCACAATCCTCTCCTTCATAGAAAGGGGGAAGAATGGAAAGCTAACAGAAGACGACAACCGAAGTCACAAGCCCCGCAGCGCAGCCGTCAGCAGCTTTCTGCACCATCGACTGAGCATTTCTCTTCTCCTTTCCGTGGCGAAGTACTGTTTTCTTTGCCGTACGGAATATGACTTGGACGAGCTTCGGTTTTATAGGATTAATATAGGGCTTATACAGGATGATTCAAAAAGGTTAGGGCCAAACTGAAGGAGCGTATAGAGGGACTCAGAACAACTTTCGAATAGGATTCCATGTCCTCCGAAGTTATCCTGAGTCAGTCGAGGCCATTGAAGGTAGAGAAGTCTGATAACATACAGCTGAAATAATTTGGTTTGTAAGATTACTAATGTAATCCTTGTAAATTAATAAAAAACAAAATTAAGTTAGTAGGAGAATAGCAAAGTACGATTATTTCAGCGGTATGTTATCAGACTTCCCTACCTTTAATGGCCTCGACTGACTCAGGATAACTTCAAGGACATGGATTCCTATTCGAAAGTCGTTCTCTCTGAGTCTCTCTATACGCTCCTTCAGTTTGGCCCTAACCTTTTTGAATCACTCTGTATATGTGATACAGTACCTTCCAATAGCATAAGGAGTGACAGTGGTTCTTTTGATTCAAAAGCGATTTGCGATAAAATTCTTAACGTTGCACGCATTTGTATGTCGCAGGTCTCATCAAACTCAGGGAACTGGTACGGTCCCCTGGCAGCAGAGATGTGGAGGTGCATCTCAGACAAGCTGACCCTGAGTCATACCGCGACGTGCTCAAGGAGATCAAAACCAAGGAAATACACAACCTGGTGGTGGACACGCGACCCGAACACATGCACCACTTCCTCAGAGGGGTCAGTATCGCGCCTCACGCCCGCAACAGTACCCCTCGTTATGAATTTAGTTCAATGCACGGACTATTTGTTTTCCTTTAGCAACGGATTGAGATTTCCATTGCCGTAATTCTCTCTAAATTCTATTTTATTTTTCAGATCCTTCAACTGCAGATGAACGATTACAAGTACCATTACCTGTTCACCACTTTTGTAAGTATCTCAAAATATCTCACAAAAATCAAATTTCTTTCTTAAATGTGAATAGTCTGTTGTATTCTATGCACTAGAACACAGAAAAACTAATCTAATAAAATACATAATTAGCCAGCTTCAGCCAACCAGGCGGTCTTAGCCGTTGCTAACAGTGCCTGGCTTGCGCGTGGTCGTTTTATCAGGTCGTTTCTTCTGTATTCCAGTGTATAGAGTACCACTTATCCACAAAAATAAGATAGAAGACTTTATTTTTCATTTCTCAAAGTGTTGACATGAAAACTCCACCCTGGCAAATATCGTGTTTGCAATTTTTTGTGCAGGACATCGAGACGTTCGATCTGGAAGACTTCAAATACAACTTCGTGAACATGACAGCCTTCCGGATTGTTGACGCTGAGGACGTTGGAGTCCGGGAGATACTTAAGGACATGGAGAGGTTCCAACCTGTCGGCCATAGTATCCTCAACAAATCACGCATCATACAGGTAGAGATGATCGAGAAATGTTCTTTGTTCATTTTCATCAAATATTATTTGCGGTGGCATATCAAGAAAGATGAGACGAATGGACATACAACACTAGTTCACGAGAGTAATTTTTTTTAAATAATTACGCTCGCTCCGGTCAAGTTAAGTTCTTCCAAGTAATAGCATTGCGACTTATCCTGTTCTTAATCTCATTCAGAATCAGTCGCCGTTTTCATGTTACTCTGTACTTATCACTTTCTTTCGTACTGCCTTTGGGCTGTCCTCTTCAGGTCGAAGAGGCATGTAAGCTCTTCTACCATGTCGATGTAGCATCAGTCCATGAGGAGGATTCCACCCCTTCCTTGCCTGGGAGCGTCTGGAGCCCCCCCGCTACCTACGTAAACCCCGAATGTTTGGCACCCAATTCTGTGGTGTTACGGAATCTTTACCGCCAAAAGCTGCTGATTATGAGACTAGTGCGTCGCATGGATTTCGTAGTTAAAAGGATCAAATGCAAAAGTGCAAGAAATATTAACAATGTTACTGCTGCATAGAGGTTTAAAACGGCTGGCCTTGTAATCCTGGAGTCTCGGGTTCGATTCCCGGCGGTGCCCGAATTTATAACTTGTGTTGGGCAAGGCCGGGGTCTAGGCAACACGGAGTTTTCCTCCGGGGCTTCCCCGGTTTTTCCGTGGCATCCCAACAATTACTCTATACTCCATACACACTGAAGAAGGCAATGGCAAACCACTCCTGTATCACCTGCCTAAAAAACATATATGAACAGGTCCCAGTCCGAGTAAAGGATGGAAGGATCCTGTTCATGATATGTCGCTAACCTCCTGTAAAGGAGACGACGTATTTTAAGAAGAAGAAGAAGAGGTTTAAAGTTGTGTCTTGTGAAGGTTACTCTTCTGCAACACCGCAGACATGAGTGTTGGCTACCCGCGTAAACACGTCTATTGTACTTGTGTTATGATGCATCCGTTTAATACGTAGCGTTGTAATCCATCTGATGACAACTGACACTTGTGGCATCTAACATAATTAATTAACTTAGGCTGCACTTTTCTGACAGCTGTGGTTCACCATGCGCGGAAAAGATGTGACAGCCTGTAATGTCAGCATTAAAAACCCAGAAGTGGGGTTGGCAAAATGTAGCACGTATCAGAGCCAGTTAGGTTTCAGCCGACGTGACTCCACCAGGTAGAAACGGTGAACACAAACTGCATCTTCCGTCACATTTGGACGTGTGGAATTGGTCGTACAGTACTCGCATTGCTTCTGGTAGCTCCCTCGATGGAGTCATGCCGGTTTACCTGTTTTGGAAGAAACGCCCATAAGTTACCCTTTTCACAAGGTGAGACAAACATGACGTTTGGTTTAGAGGGAAAAGATCGAGATTAAATTAGCTAAAATTTGGTTTTTAGATTATGGTGTGATAAATCTAATGTTTTGATAGTCGCGAATAACCTCTGCAGGTGAGTCTACTTTCAATGATGCAGTCCACTGAACGTAACAATATCCTGATTTAATTTGGTGATAAGTAACGTTTGTAATAGATACAGTGTCTTAAATGACCTACAATCCAAAAGATCAGATGTAGGGTGGCACGAGGAATGAGAACCACCGCTTCATTACCTACACCGATGATTTTAAAATTGTTTTAAATATGTTGTCCTCCGTAGCTCTGAAGTATAAGCAACCTTGCCAATGGAAAGCGACGTCAGTTTTAGGTACTCGTTCAACAGTCGATGTTGTCCTTCTGTTTACGTTATTAAGGTGGTGCGTAACTGAAGTCGTCATAATATATTTTACATATTATTTTAATTATTTTACCAAAAATTAACAATTAATAACATAGTTGTAATGGTTTGTAATTAATATAGAAGTTGTATTTCGTAATTATCTTCAGATGTTATTTGATGTTAATCAGCGCGTTTCGGGTATTGCAAACCACCTTCGGTTCCCATTGCTTAAACTCTGGTTCTCATTGACATGTGGCCAACTCCTGGATATATTGTTACTATTCACTGAAACTCAGGCTATAAGTAAGAAGCACGGCTTCCTCATCGCTCTGATGATGGAGGCAGCAAGTACCTCTGAAACGTCTTTAAACATGTTCCAGACTGCACGGAACTACAGCACACAAGACCGCCATCTTAATGTCCTAAGTCATTTGTTTTACCGGAAGTCGTCATATGTTTCCCGTGTCATATCCCATCCCAGTCTCCGAAGTAACTTAAAGTTTAAACTAAAAACACCTGCCGCCTCGTGCCATCATAACCTGCCAAGTTTGTATACAACAGGTCTTTTAAAATCCCCTCTTACGATGCAGTAATTAAGAAGGCATCTCCACTTACCATTACTAAGTCTTCCAATCCTTTCCATGAATAACTCCGGAAGTTGCTGGCCTACTTTATATACACACCCGCCCGTATGAAATGGGGTTTCACAATGAACGCCCGTGCGAACTGAGCCAGAGAAAATGGTTGACGCAACATCACAATCTCTCTGCCATGAGAATTGTTTCAAATTCATTCCCCTTTTGTAACATCATAAACTTTATAATTGCATTATGCTTCAAATATCTAAACGGAATGCCACAGAATTTTCCCTATTGTTAAAAGGTAATAGGCTAGGGGTAGTGGGATAGTCCAATGTAGAAATTACAGCTTTAAATAACAATAGCATTAATTCTGAAATTGTACTGCCTTTGCACAGTCTGTGCCTTGAATCGTGTGACAAACTTGAGGATGTTATTGTATTTTGAGTAGATAATGTTCTATCTTCATAAAGCGTTACTCCCCTGCGGGCATTTAACTATTTCCGGATTCTGCACCACTTTCACGTTTAACCCCGCCCTAGTGAACACCTCTCACCCTTTACCCCACTACTCTTACCTTCACCCTAGTTGACAAAACTAAACTATCCTGCCATACATTTCACAAGCTCCTGGCTGAGGTTGGTTTAACTACGTCACGTGATTAGCTGATGACACGTGCGAAATTAAATGCAATAAATATAACTTTCACAGTAGTGATGTGTCCCACTGCATGGTGGGTAAGAGGAGGTTCAATGAAATTCTGAAGAGGCATTTACAAAGTTCTTCCATGATTTAATTTATACTCTGATGATGTCGCTTGTAATTTCTTGTAAAATTTATAAATGTGTAGTCTTCCGCTCTGGGACATAATTTTACGAGAAGTTGTACTTGTAAACTGTAGTGTACAGCTGATATGGTGCAGACTGTGGGCAAAGAACTTTCGTTGTAAACTGGTTGGTGATTTATTTTTTCTGTGCTGGAGTCTTGCCGGAGCTGTGTGGTAGATAATTCACGAGGGAACAACTCGTTCTTTTTCACTGAGCTGATAGTTCCCAGTTCCGAGGAGGGAGTCGTTCCTTTGGAACGACTCCATGAGCTACCCATCACTAACTGATGTATGGTAAAATATTTTACCTACGTACATTGAACGGTTTAACGGTTGATAGTCGGACATATAATGATATGGCTTTTTTACCTGTAATGACTCATAATAACATCCTAAAGTTTGGCATGCGTTTTATGTGAACATTTTGTATGACAGCGCACAAAATGGGATGAAATATTTCATCACAGTTACTTGTGGGGAAAGTGAGCGTACAAGAACTCTCGTCAGGTGCACTGTTATCCGACAGTGATTGAATGTAATCGTGAAGGATGTTGAAGAGGAATGAAAATTTAGAAGAAGTAAAGAAATATAAAATATCTTCTGCAGCTGGAACAGTAAAGACACACTACTGTGCCATTTTTTATAATTTGAAACAAAGCTGTCGTTAAATCAGACTAACGCATTAGTAGAAAGGACCTCTCGATTGTGGCCTTCTGGGTTGTCACGCTATGTAGAATTATAAGTGGAACGTGTCGCCTCTATCTTTGGTGTTGATAAGGTACTCAACCGACGTTTCATAACAACGCTGGGTGGTTCCATGTCTAGCTGAGGCGTTCAACAGGAACAATAACAGAATCAATCACCCGGGTCGTTTGATTTAAAAACTTTGAGAGTTTTTTTACCGAATGGAATGAGTTTGAAGTTGTGAGTATTATTTTAAAAGTATAAAGTCATTTTTTCTCACTCTATAATTAGGCCGTAAAATTAATAACTTACGTACTCAAACTACATGACATTTATTCTGTGACAGGTAACTTATGTGGCGTTACCACAAACGTCACACGTGTATAATACATATGAAATCTCGACATTGTAACAGAGTGTAACTTCCCGTAAATTTACTTTCTGAGAATAAAGTGAGGCCTCTTCTGAATTTAATGCATCTACGTTTTCCCGACAGGAAGAACAGTTGACTGCCGTGAGCTGTTGGAGCAGTCTTGAACTTAGGGCCTACAAAATGTACATACTCGAAGCCAAGGGTCAGTGCTAATGTGTAGAGAATTGACGTTTCCAGGGACTAAATATGAGTAAAATTTAGGGCTAATTTGACATTTTGTAATAATTCTGTTATTTCCCTAAATTAAGAGTTCAGTGAGCAATTCATACTGAAATGTTATGCTGTATGTTTTTATTCAGTAGGTACCCGGTTCGAATCTCCTTCTCATTATCAGCTGTCCCTGTTGGTTCATTGTGTGATTTTACTCAGCCTCTCACTGCAATTGCTAGGGTAGATTTTAATAGACTACTTCTTCTACTGCTTCCTTTCATATCTCTATCTCATCTCCAAATTACACTGGGCACGATGCAATGTCTGTTATTTATATAGATTCCTTAAGAAATCAAAGAAACCTTAATCAGAAGATGGCTGTCTTATGGGTTGTACCACCGTGTAGTCTGATAAAAATTTACCAACGTTTCGAAGGTTCTTGCTGTCCCCATCATCAGGGCAGTGATCGCCGTGAGAACATAGAAAATCTGCGCAAATATTTTCAGAAAAATCGAACATTTTCTGTCAAAATTAATGTCGCGGTTAGCATTTTGCGTCAGAGCTTCGTAACCTTTTCCCCGGTTGCTGCCTCGCGCATGTCACAGGCCACAATGAAGCCATACTACGGTGTTCCAGGCGGAGCCCGCCCTCATGTACGACTCGGTGCACGTGTTCGCTGTCGGTCTGCAGACCCTAGAGCAAAGCCACACTCTTCGTCTTTCCAACGTGAGTTGCGATGAAGAGCTACCCTGGGACGGCGGTCTGAGTCTCATCAACTACATCAACTCGGTAAGAATAGAAAATGATAACTTTTGTGCTCCCAGTGAGGTCACCAGGTCCTCTTAAGTCAGTGGCTGTTGACCTTTCTTTCAACCACGACCTTATTTTTGTAGCCCCTTAAACCCACGAAACCATGCATAAGAAAATGACAATTAAAGAAAGTTTTGATGTTAATTAAAGTTAGTAAAAAATGTGTGTTTATCCGTTTACAAACAATTGCAAAATAATATTGTCTGGGAAGATATAATGTTCATATTTTATTTCTTCATGACTATAACTGCAGCAATAAGACTCAACCGGGAGGCCCCACTTAACCTGGTTTGCGTGCTTTAAATTTTGAAAGAGCATGCTACATTGCGTGGTGACATACTTGTGTAAGAATTATTCGTTGGTTTAGTCCTGGGCGTGTGCTTGATAGGTTTATTATCTTAGTCAAATAAAATTGTTTTTGGATGGGAGATAAAGCAGCACTGTCCGCAGTTAACACGTTGTTCAGCGGCCCCCGCATTAAAATGTTCTTCGCTGAGTTGATTGCGAAGCTGCGAAGTCCAGGAACGCCAATTGT
Organism: Zootermopsis nevadensis; assembly: GCF_000696155.1. The sequence goes on along the minus strand of NW_019059988.1, from coordinate 25,775 downwards.
CCTAATTTTGAGTATCATAACAGCATTTGAAGAGACCTTTATGTGTATCTGTGTGACTTTAACATTCGTAAACTAAAGTTTTTTAGTCAACGAATAATCACCTTAGTGATTTTAAATTAAACATGGTGTTCTAGTGAACAGAGTGTGTGAAATGTGATGGATAAAAAACAAAGAATTAGCATCTTTGATTCAATAGCAACGTTTTACTAAACTTGTAAGTAATAATTTGTTTGAGTACATTGTTTCGTCACAGAAATAAGATTATACTGAAATTTGTGGACACGCAGAATTGCAGCAGATTTGTCTCCTCGTCAATTTCGTCACGCGGCCTTAAAAAGGTTCGCCACCCCTGGAATAGTGTTTTTTTTTAATTTTTGACGTTAAGTTACAGTAAGCGTGTCCAGCCTTATAAAATAAGAAAATTAAGAATTTGTGTGTAAAGAATGGGAGGGAGGCCAAACTAAATAACTATTTATGCTTATCAAAGTAATAAAAATGGAGAAATTGTGTAAAACTTAAACTGATCATAAGGGAAGGTTAGGTGGCGTTCTGGCTTCAAGGCATCAGCGTCCATACTTTTGTAGCTTACGTCCGTAAAGTTTGTCCTCCTGCTTCACAAGCATCAGACAATTGCGTTTGCCAACGTTAAAATAAAATGTTCTATTAAATATTCAGCTTTAGTACATTGCTTTGTAATTGTACACTGTTGCTGGTTTCTGGGACATTTGTTGTTATGTAAACTAATAATTAATCAAAAAGGGTTGCGACAAGTGAATGCTAATAGAATTTGCTCTGACCTCCCCACAACCCGTCCGTGAAACTTTGCATCCGTCGGTGCTGTGGACACACGCGTTACTACAATTATTATTGATGTTTCGAAAGTGGAGCACCGGTTGTTGTGACACTGGATACGGGATAAAATATAGGACGCATATTTTTTGGCACTGGTCCTCTAAAACTCTTCTATGGGTTTTAAAATAACACGGGAAGGTTGTGATGTACGGGTTTTTGTGTTTTAATGTGAAAGGGACACTACCTCACACTCCGAACTCTTAAACCGACAATCGAAATGTAAAATTCAGGACCCATTCTGGTGTTCAAAATGGTCACCGTTAAATTCGTGGTACAGTTGACAGCGATGAGAAAGCGACTGACACGCGGCCACCAAAGTTACTGCCGTGTAAACGTCTTTTTTAGATCAACTTGTATAAATCCTTGGTGTCTTTGCGTTGTCATACAACCTTATAATTGGTCAGTCGGCTTCGTGAACGTGTACATTTTGAATCGTCTTTAAATAACCTAAATTTTAGTCTGTTAGCACAATGAAGGTGCACTGTTACGATTCGATATTTATTAACTTAAGATTCATTCAAGATCCATAAACTTGTAGCTTAAAATTTCCTCAGTTGGCTTCATAAACTTGTAGTTTCTAACCGTTGTTGTAATGCCCGCGAGTAATAAAAATTTTATAGGCTGTCGGGAGCTTTCTTACGTGTTTGCATTTTACTGTTGGTAAACTGAAATTACATTCATTCTTATTCATGAAATTAATTTTCGAACAATTTTCACTCTTGATTATATCCTGATTCAAGTCGACAGCCTTTAATAGATTTGTGACGAAAAAGAAGATATGTTAAGATTCAGGACAATTAATCATTAGCTTCGTGACGCGCAGGAGGTGATACGCCAGCTGATGTGTGATAATTAAGGGTAATTACGACGCGTAACTGAATGGCTGTCTTCACATGCCCTGTTCGATCAATCAAGAGACAAGCCCTCAAGACCACAATGCACCGCACAACATCCTCATAGATGTGTCAACGTCAGTTGCAGCGGAAGCCAATTACTGCCTCAAGTGGCTCTGTAACTCAAGTTACAGAGTCATTGTGTGTGCAGAAGTGAAGACAAACAAACAATGAACGCACTTGCCAGCGGCGTTGTATATTTCAGGGTTTAGAGGAATTAGTTCGTGTAAATGCAAAAAGAATTTATTTTTGGTGTGATTGGTGTTCCACAATGACATCTTTATCTTAAATTTTGTATTTGATTTGCTTCATTTTTATAATTCTCAATGTGTTTATGTTTTTCGTTGTTTGTCTTTTCTGTTAACTTGCAGTTTTCTAAGCTAGAAGTGTTTATTTCTTGCTTTCGTGGTATTGGTCTTGATTTATTTTATATCAAATTGCTTCTTTGTCAATCCTGCCCAATTTGTTACATCGTCTTCTCATCTTGTCTTTCAGTTGATGTTCATTTGTTTTAATAATGTGTCCTTGTGTTATTGGGATTACATCAGAATCATGTGGTAGGTTCACCTTTGTAATTAAAAAGTGAACCGATTAGATTGACGTTAGGTACGCCTATACAATATTAACAAGGAAGTATACGAATATAAAATAAAATGTTTAGAACACGTATAGCGTGCAGATGAGATCAGGTACGAAGGAAAATTCCACAATATAGACCAGAGGGAGGCATCAGGAAGACCTCAATACAGGTTGGTAGATGATACTGCGTTCACTACTGGCTAGTCCCACAGCTTGAAGAAAAAGGCTGTCCTTCGTATGAAATTAAGTTTTTGTATCAGTATATCGTGATTTATGTAGGTCTCTCCAGAATTAGTTTCACATTTCTAATGCCGTTGCTCTGTATCTGTACCTCCAGCCATTTGTCTTTCTTTATCTCCTTGATTGTCTCTTGTATCGCAGGGAGAAGCATCTCTTCAGCTGGAATTTATATAGCATCAAGACAGAAGGACGGACGGTCTGATAATCTAAAATGTCAGATAATACAGAAGAACAATGAAAGAGACCCGCAACTCAATTTACGATATTATTAAATTCCGAAGAAAATACAATAAGGCTTCAAATGGAGAAAAAACACAAAAATATTTAACAGTTTGTAAATTTGTAAATGGAAGACCGTGTGGGAATATTTATTATTAAATATACAAAGTACTTCAGTTGGTTTCCATTGGTTCGAAAGTTATGTGTTAGTCCAGTGAACGATTAAATTGGTTTTTACTCTAAATTATAGTAAGAGGGGAAGGAAAGAGGAGAAGGGAGTGGGGGGAAAGAGGTCTTGTGCGCCATCATATCCCCTCCCTCGCCGTACCTCTGCTGATTGACGGTCAACGAAGCTGCTAGTATTTCCGCCTGAAATTTCGGCCGATGATGTGTTCCTAACTCGTTCTATAATCACGTTGTATCTCATTTTATGTAATTCATACCTTATGTTTGGGTGATTCCAGGTGGAGCTAAAGGGACTTACTGGTCCCATTGAATTTAAGGAAGGGCGCAGAATTCAGTTCAAGCTAGACTTGTTGAAGCTGAAGCAACACGCTCTGGTTAAAGTGGGAGAGTGGAGTCCTAACACTGGTGTTAATATCACTGACCGCAGCGCCTTCTTCGACCCCGGCACCATGAACGTCACTTTGATCGTCATCACCATTCCTGTAAGCTACTTCATTACGCCTTACTTATTACAAGAGACTCTCAAACGGCTGTAGATTACGTACCGCTGAAATTACAGCGCATTTTCCGAAAATCGGTGCCCTGTCCTCCCCATATTATTTAGTACAAATAATAGTGTACAAATTTAAACGTTACAACCAAGTCTAAATATTTTTATTTACAATATAAAAACTAACGCCTTTATGTCGTTGAACAAGACTGATTACTCCATTTTAAACATTTTACAATTTATATTATGCATTACTGCGTATTAAATTATTCACGTTCTCGTGATTTCTGAGGAGTGCAGTGGCCCATCGTATCTCGTTTACACCACTCGGCCCCTTGTGGTATCAAATGACGCAGATGGAGGTCCATGCACAAGGAAACTTGATCGAGATTTCCAGTGTTTTTCTCAGTTCTTGTAGACGAATTTCGAGATAATTCCATGGTCACAAAAACACCTATTCGATGCTGAATGACTTTTATAGTTTATAGAGCGATAATATGTAGACCTGTCTTACGTAATTAAAGCATAAAAATCTATTCGGAATGTTAATTTCGTAACTCGGCAGCGTTACTTGTCATTTTTCCTAAAGCTCTTGATTGTGCTAAGTTTCTTAAGGGGAATGCCGCGATGGTACTTTTAAGTGGGTCATTATTACCTTTTTCCAAATCCTTAATCAGTACCGGTGGTACAGTGTCTCTCAAATTGAATAAATGTATCCTACGATTAATCCGGTAGGAAGAAATCTGTTTGTGTCATCCTGTTTCGGCTGAGGTGGATATGTAAAGCAAATTGCAGGTCTCCTTCCAGTTTCTTTCTTCTTTCATTAAAAGAAAATTTATTTGGCACTGTTTCAGACTAAACGCGGTAGAAGTTCTGTACTTGAAAACCCTGTTCAGAAATTAAATTCAGAAGAACAGTAAATATAAACGATTACGAAATCTTTGATTCTATATTATCAGAATCTAAGATTTGTGAGATAGTTTCTAATAGAAACCCACAACTGGTCTTGTTAGTTCTCGCTCGGACATTTACGCGCAATGTGTCGTTTTGTCTTCTTATTGTCCGTCACTACAAAAAAGTGATGAAGAAACTTCCTCCTGTTGGCAGAAGAGTTGCTGATACGAACCCTGGGAATCACCCTCTAGCGCTGTTTTGTAAAATAAAGTTGATCCCCTGCCAAAGAAAACAACTCACTGATACCCTCCTTCCTATTCTGGAGATAGGCTTCTGATTCTTGGCCCAGAAGATGATTTCTGTGTCAGGTTTTCGGGAATTTCTCCCTCCCTTTATGCAAATGCCCAACATACCCTTAAAATATGCCACGTCTCCTTTATTACACGTTATTTAAAAATTACTGTCATCACGTCATTGGATATTGTACGATCTAATCAGTTGAGAAAGCGTCTTTACGTAAATTTAGGAATAATGAGTTGTAAAGGAGTTGCGAGGAGTAAGCATTTTTAAAAACCTGAACGTTCGTGTTATTTGTTGATTTCCGCCATTAAATCCCATTTTGAGTCACTTCAGCCCAGATCCCACGTGGTTCCTGGATTTAACGTCCGTTAGCAAAATTACGTGATTGGTCCAGAATGTGAAGCCTCTCATTCTGCAGTCTTCTTGAATGTGTTTATGTAATTGCAATTCTTATTAAAATACATCAATTCATTATTTATCTATTTATTTTCTAATACGTCATAAAGTAATGTTTGTTATTCCTAATTCGTTGCTTTTTACAGACCACTAAATCAGTAATTCTGACTGATACTTACGCTTTTTTCTTCAGACACTTCTCGTAATAACTTTTGCCCCACTTTCCTTCGACCACAAAATTGGCAATAACTCTTTTCCCATTGAGTTTTTTATTTATCCATTGTTGGTCGTAATATATTTATTTGAAGTGTACGCCATTGTTCATATTTCGTAAGAACGAAGTCCGTAAGTTGACAAACGTAAGAGCATTAACGTGAAAGATCTCTAGGCATTGTGTTTGGGAGAAATGCCATCCTCAAGTAGAAAATTAATTGCCACTTTTAAGCTTTTGAAATGGACTGCACGCAGTAGTCTTTCTGTGTGAATCTCGTCCGCTGTATCATACTCGTAAGAGGTCACGCATTTAATCTTCACAGAAAGATCAGTTGTTCCTTCGAGGTGTTTCGTATCCTTTTTCGTCTGCTACTCCACGTAACGGATTAGCTGATTCTTTGTTCATTTCGAATTTCGACGAATTTACCGGCGATCTTGATCAGTTTTCGGTGTTTTTGGGCTCAGTCCATCCAACAAACAGGTGACTGTAACTTCCCTTGCCACTGTTCATAAACACATCGCATCTCCTTCGAGTTTAATTGAACTTTGTACGTGATAAAAGGTGTCGGTAAGCGATCACTTGACAAACCAATTATGACACACAAATCTGAAACTGTTATTTCATAAATTAGCATTATCAGATCCGAGGCGGTTAGAATGGCGGTAAATTTCTTGACGTCAGGATTTTATCTGATCAGAATTTTGACCGTGTTATCGGCCATGCTCGATGCGATTTTCGTAATTTTTCTCATCTCCAGGAGAATTCCAGGGCAGTGCTTCCTTCCAAATCCTTTGCTGCTGGCACCACTTTTGTTAATATTTTCATCTCAGATTACGCTATATGACCCCTCCGTTTGAAGCAGCATCATCGAATTCTTGATGACTGTAGGTGATCCAACGTTGTTAGAATTAATCCAGAAGTCAGTCAGTTGTAGATGTAGTCCATTGTTATTTGGAGTGCATGGTGACCTTGAATTGGAATAACCGCTATTGTTTAGGAGGTTCCATTTGTGATGATGCATCAAGGGAGAAATTACACCGGAAACTCGCGGTTCTATGGATTCTGTGTGGATCTTCTTCACCGAATATCACAGTACATCGGCTTCGACTACATTTTGGATCTCGCCCCAGATAGGAAATATGGCGCTCAGGACAGTGTCACTGGGGAATGGAATGGCGTAGTGTTACAGCTCATGAAGCATGTAGGTACTCGTCGAAACTTGCTTTGCAATATGTAGATACCACGCACCATCGCCGAACTCATTCTCAGCATTGTAATCAGGTAGGAATCCGTCGCTTCACCGAACCTTCCTGTCACAGAGACCAGGTAGATTATTTGTCTTCCTTTAATTGGTAGGATCTGACATGCGTCTTGGCTGTTGTATTCCTTACTGAAGTACAGAGCTTAGAGCTTTTGTCTCTGGCTGTGTGGCCAGATCATTGGATTGTCCGGAGATCTTTTTACTGGAATAAAATAAAAAGTTTAAGAATCTGTGGCAACACTGCAGACTTCTTATACATTAGTACCCTGTTTGAATCTCAGATGAGCTACCTGTTATTTGTGAGTTTCCTCAGGCTCTTCTAGATAGTATCTTCCTTACGTATGAGCACCTTCCCATCTTTCTCGACCCGTGCAGTTGATACAGCTTCGTTAAATAACGTATGACTCAATTAACTACAATTTGTAACAGTAGGTCTAGTTTTTAATGAAGAATTTAAGTACGGTATGTGTACAAAATTAAGTATTAATTTGTTCTTATTTATATCAAATCTAAAACTTCGAGTTTCGAATTAATGTTCATGTGTATTTATTCCCACTTTTTGTGAGGTTTTTTTGGCTTTATCGTGTTTAATGAATTTTATTTCTACTATTTATTCTTTTACGTCCCACGGATGGATGGTGTGGTGATGTCTTTTTATTCCGGGACTTTCACTTTTTTACTTTGTCCGGAGATAGGGATTAGCTCTATCTAGTGGGCCCAACTGTGTAGGAACCTGAAGACGGAGATAGAGTCCCAGCTCCGAAACGTAGTTTTACGTTTTATATTTACTAGACGATGGATAATATCCAAGGAAATTTTTATTCAAATGTTCTTATTTAGTTAAACAGATTTACAGCTTTTTTGTATTAAATTAGGCACATGTTACTGTTAACCTTTCCCTGTGTAAATGTGTTTACGGAAGCACTTACTATGATTTGTAGACTGTTTAACTAGGATTGATTAGTTTCAGCACTGATCATATATCGACGTATTTAAGTAATGAGATTTATTTATTTGTTTGTTCTTTCTTGTTCTCTGATTTTTTTAATACTTTGCTTGGTTTCATTTATATTTATCCTCTCCTTTCTAAATTATTTTATTTATTTCATAATTTTTTATTCATTTTATCCATCTCTTCCTGTTCAATGCGCATTAAGAAATGTGATTTCAGTTTCTCGCTGTGACGAATACGAAGGTGGCTGTCTTCTGGGTTGTGACGCCGTGTAGTCTGGTAGAAATCTGATGATGGAGGCAGCACGTCTGAAACGTCGGTAAACTTCTACCACACGACGTAAAAACCCACAAGGCATCCATCTTCAGTGTGCTTCTTCACTTTTGCCTGTGGCCGTAGAGCCCGCCAGCTCTTTGCATTGTAGCTAGAAATTCCTGTAGGAGACCCCGTACGTAATGCACCGGGCCCAGGAAAACTTGACTGGCAACTCCAGGTACGAAGGTTTCTGCATCGACCTCCTGAGGGAGATTGCTTCCATGGTGGGCTTCGAGTACCGCATTGAACTGGTCCCAGACGGGAAATATGGTGTCTACGACCTGGATACGGGCGAATGGAATGGCATTGTTCGCCAACTCATGGACAAGGTAGGCGGGAACATTCCATTCGTTTTCTCTTATTAAAGACGCAAAGATTTTTGGTTGTTTTGTGTGTGTGTGTGTGTGTGTGTGTCTTGAGCGATGTTATATCGACTCCGTAGAATGTTTTGGGCCACACTTTGTTAGCCCACGGCTCGCGGGCCGTATTGGTGCTGCTCCGATACATTATTACATTTTATGATTCCGTGTAATAAATATTTAACGTTAAAACCAAATAAAATAGAACGGAGTTCTTGAGTACTATTATGAAGCAGACTACGTGTACCTGTCACCAACGGTGTAGTCAAAGTTTGTAATACAGAAGACTCCATATTATTCTGGTTGCGGATTAGCAGGGGTCTATCTGGTTTAAATAAAAATAAAAAATTAATTTAGAAAATCTTTTGTAAAAGTTAGCACAATGACATTTTTAACGTATTATCATTGTCGGTTGTTGCTGAAACGTGAAGTTTACGACAATATTGGTAACCGGTGGAATCTTTTTTAGAACATCGTTGCTATGTACTGTGTTAAATTTTATATTAAAATCTTTATGTTATTATTAAATGTTTAAAATTTAAAGTAGTATGTCTGTGTAGTACACCAGTTACCTATACAAAATATGAATTTCCTGAATCCCTGTAAAGTGTTCATGCAAATGAGGCAGTAATTATTTTCCTTTAATAGTGCTGTGATTTATCAAGCATATATGAATGTCGTGCCACGATCCTTGGATGTAGTCAATAAGAGGAAAAATTTAACGAGACAGATCGTCTCTTGCATTCAGTCATCTGATTAAAACATTTCTGTAATACGTCTTCATTTAAATACGTTTATTGTTGATCAGTTAGTTACAGTTTGATTCTTTTATTCGTCTCGTGCATGATAAATCGCAGTAATTTAGTCCCCAGAAAAATCTCATTTGTCTAACCCAGTCCTTATATAATACGATATTTTATCTTGTTGAAAATTGAACGTTTTCTTGCTATCAGCCCTCCTTTCTTTTGATTTCGCCTTTACCCGCCAATGAATGGAGTTTTAAAAATTTACAACCCTAAGAAAATCAATATATCGTAGTAAACACTACGTCTCATTCCGAAAGTCCCCACTTCGAATATTGTCGTGGAGAGATCTAGAATCCGGAATCGTTGGATCTCCTTGGCGCCTAGTATTCTCCGACTTATGTCTGTTAATGCGTGGCTTCTGAAACGTCGATAAACTTCTACCAGACTACACGGAACTTCCTATAAACGTGATTATCTTTTCCCTTCCTGTGATCTGCCACTCGCTGTTTACACGAAGCCAGACAGCATGCATTTGCGACATCTATCCGCAGCGAAGTAGTTACTTGAACAAAATACACGCTGGTCACGGAAGATGTCGCTAGATGCCAAGACTCTCTCATAAGAACCAATCAGGACGCAGTTGTGAATTGTTTCCGAGCATAGAAGGTTCATCTATAATGGCTATAGACTGTGTTTACCTCACCTCTCCGCATAGTTACATCAGGTAGGGTTGTTCATCTACGTGATTCCGCCCAAAAGGATGGAATATCGTTTTTGAGTGCATGCTATGACTTGCGGCTAGCGCTCCATACAAAATTTTGTTCAGAATCCTTTTCAGAGTTAAACTACAAAGATGAGATTTCAGGTTCTAACGGCAATTAGTATGAATATGGTTTTCTGCGATGTTGCACCGTGTAGTCCGGCAGATACTGACCGACGTTTCAGATGTGCTTCCTGCCTCCATCATCAGGGTCATCGCAAGGGCGATGGACGTTGAATATCTGTGTAGAAGAAACACGGTCTTTAAACATTCCAAGACTCAAATCAAATTCATATTTTCAAAGGAACCACCACTGAGCGAAGACCTAGATGTTTAAGGCAACTATAATTTTAGCCTTTGTAGAATATTTATGTGTATTTGTAAAATTAAACACGCTTTATCAATATATCAGTTTATATATCAGCAAATGACACGACAGAAACGAATAATGAATTGATAAGCTGTCAAGCGTACTTTATGGTGCTATACCAATATTTGCTTTTAGGAATTACAGAAAACCACGTAAAATTTCAAACTTTTCGATGATAATCCATAATTCTAATCCGATGCAGCCCGGATATAAAGCAATTGTGTTAATACTTAATTGTGACGTTTGGTAGCTACATCGGTTGAATTCGCCGACTACGGAGTTTAAGAACATAGGTGGCAGTGTATTCTGCACTCTGAAAGTCCTGCAGTATAAGTATAAAACTTTATAGGTTTCGTATAAACCAAATTTTCAGTTGGTTCATTAGCAAAGTGTTGCCGGCACTCCCGATGGGGTTATCTGACGTGCCTTACTCTCTGCAAGCTAATGAACTTTTGAACACGATTTAATGAACGCAAATTGAATTTCGAGCGTCTCTCCTTGAAGCAGAAAGACTGAAAACGAATGCATGTGTTCATACACGTATTTCATTGCGAAATTCAACAAACACGACCTCCGGATACGGTCATACGATTGGATTGGTTGAACTAGTAACGTCGTTGATGCTTTCATGATTAATGTCTAAACGACTCAAGTGCAGAAAGCCTTATATGACACACACTACAAATGAATTTTAGTTTTAAAAACAAGCATTAAATTCGGTTTTTCATGACAGCCTGAAATCTCGCCTGCTTTATCATCACTTACATAACATCGGACAACGCTCCTGTTACTCGTTTATACAGTCAAAACGGAAAAAAGAAATACTTCTATAGTCAGCACACGGCGACAAATCTGAAGATGGCTGTCTTCTTGGATGTTACGCCGTAGACGTTCTCGTGGGCTTATTCAGTCCCTTCACACGAATGCTGGGATAGCGCCTTAAAATAAGCACGGGCCCTTCCATATTCACCCTTTTCAATTCATCACTCATACAGTCATATTATTCTATAATAAATAATATTCTGTTTAAAATCGTCGTTAAATGGCCAAGAACCAAGGCTGTACCCATAAGAAGCACATGTCATGTTTCTCTGCCTTTCAGAAAGCTGACCTGGCAGTGGGATCAATGACTATCAACTACGCCCGGGAGAGTGTTATTGACTTCACGAAACCATTCATGAATCTTGGCATCAGTATCCTGTTTAAGGTAACAGTCAACTGATGTGTTCTTGAAACGAGCCTTCCCAGTAAGGGCTTTGAGCAAACAGTTTTTTTTATAGTAAAGAAGCCAAACAAGTCAGTGCATGAACGCCTTTCATTACTGGAAAATAAAAACTATCTTAAATCCACATTAGGCCTCTGCATGTACAGGTTATATATAAATTATCTTTACAACTTTACTCGTGAATATAACCTTTTTGAAAAAACATAGACACACTGAGCGTCATCTGTGAGAGAAACTCTCAAAGTTTTTTTCTAAACATTACACGCATTCAACATGACCACCATTTGTCACGCGTACAATGTCTAAACGATATTCATGTACACTGCAGCATGTCAGCTGCAATTTTGTCCTTCAAATCGTCCTCCTCGGCAACCGGAGTTCGGTACACACAGTATTTTACGTACCCCGTAAGAAAAAACACAGGGTATGATATCCAGTGATTTGGCCGACCAAGAGATGGGACCAGCATCGGTTTAGGAAATACTAATTAAGAGACGCACACACAGTCAAGCTCCAGAGTAGTGGTGCTAGTAGAACACGGCAGGCAGCACTTCTTGTAACAGTGGATAGACAATTTTTTCCATCATATTCGGGTAACTGTTCGATGTCACAGTCACTTCGGGAAAGAAAAAGGGTCCGATATTGCAACAGTCCACACCACACATTAACTTTCGGGTTGTGTCTAATGTGCTCCAATGAAGAAAGACTGTGTTCTGATCACCCAGATGTGTCCGTTCTGTTTGTTTACATACCCTGAAAAGTAGAATGTAGCTTCGTCATGACTTTCCTCAAGAATTCGTTGTATTCGTTCACTTTATCGAGTATGGTCACTGAAAATTTCTTAGGGGCTACCCTTATCATCTGGCGTAATTGCCTGCACTACTTGCAACTTCCAAGCAAAAATACAAAAAAGTTTACGTAACACCTGATGGGTTCGCCACGGTGGTCTAGCGGTCAGAACACTAGCCTTGTAAGCCTGGGGTCCCGGGTTCAATTCCCGGTGGTGCTCAAATTTATAACTTGTGTTGGGCAAGGCCGTGGTCTAGGCATCACGGAGTTTTCCTCCGGGGGCTTCCCCGGTTTCTCCGTGGCATCCCAACAATTACTCCACTCACACACAGAAGAAGGCAATGGCAAACCACTTCTGATCATCTCTGCCAAGAATGTATATATGTATGAGCAGGTCCCTGACAACCTGAAGAGGTTGGAAGGATCCTGTTCATAATATATGGACCTGTCGTCAGACAGAACACTACAAATAAAAAAAAACACCTGATGCACTGTCAACTGCGGTAGACATTTGCAACTCACGTGCTGTAGCTCGTTTCGACTTATGTGAACTGCGGACAAAGATCCTGCCTATCCTTTCGACATTTTCCTCAGACGCACGGGGACTCCCTGTACCTTTCTTGTGTAAAACTCTTCCGGTCTCCTTAAACTGTTTGTACAAGGCACGTGTCGATGGTCTTGACTGGTGGTGTCTTTTGATGCGTTGTCCTGAACCGTCTTTGGACCAGTGTAACCGAGTTCGTTTCGATAAACCACTCCACACAGTACACCTTCTGCAGGACCACGGCGATTGTTGTAATTCACAAAGATGGGTGTAGTGCAGTGTAAAACAACGGGTGCTACCATCTACCGGAACTCTGTGAAACTCAGAGAGTTTGTCTCGCAGATGACGCGTAAACAGTAAAATAATGTGTGTGACTGATGAACAGTGGCGGCTCGTGAGTCTGAGCAGTGGTAGTGCTGCGCAAGGGGGAAAACTCAGAATACAGAAACCAGTCTAAAACACTGCAGCTCCGATACGCGCTGTAACAGTGAACTGCCCCTCACTTTACCGCCCGTCGCGCTATCTACTTTTGATCGGCTAGCCGCGCTGAAATCCTTGCAGCCTCGCATTCCTCGCCCGCGGACTTACTGTCAGTTCAGTCGATTAGTGGGTAATGACAACGTAAGGGGAAATATTAAAATAATGATATAGAAGAAATAAAGTGTTACAAATTATATAAACACAAATAATAATTTTTTTCAATTTTTGAAAAATTATAGGATGTGCTGCAGGTCTTATGGACGGGCCGCCACTGCTGATAAAGTTTCTTTATTTCATAAAATGTTATGTGTCTGTCGAACCAGACATCTGCTACATTCTTTACACTACCTGGTACATTTGTTAATGTAGAACTTAGAGGCTGTTAATGATTTGCTAAACACTTTGAGAGGTAGTCAGCCATACTAAGCAGCAGATTTGTGCGAATGGAAAGTTACGTGGTGGAATGCCTCAAAACACTGGAGTGATTTCTATTGGAATTTGCAAAATTGTTATGATGTGTTTCAAAACGTTTTTAAATAAATTATACTTCTGTTCAAAATGGAAAAAATAATAGAAGAATAAGAACTTTTATTCTAGACATTTATAAGTGTGGTGAGTATTTTGCAGTATATAAGGAAAATCAATTTCTCACTCCAGTTGTTGTTAATGGTGGGGGTGTTGAGATGAATAAGTTTCCCTGCTCCTGTGTAGTTTGACATTTGTAATATGATCAGCTTTAAAAGTAGATTTTCATCAGCAGTAAATTAACTTGAAGGCCAGTGAAGATTACAGAATATGTATATCATTGATGTTAAAGTGGGGACATGAATCCTGTCTTTAAACACGTGACAAAAAGTTACCAATGATTAAAATAATATACTGCATGGTTGTCTAAGAAGTTATAAATTTCATATTTTAATACTTTCATGGTTAAATTATTAAAGCATCTTTTGTTTGACACTAATATGTTTGGTACTTCCAGCATATTGGGGAAAGCAAAGTGTAATACAATATGGAAGAAATGAGGGGATATTGGAAAGGAGCTGGGATACTTTGCAGATGTTGGTGCTATCATTGAGAATTGGGATGATGGGAGAGTGTAGGGTTGATTTTAATGTATCAGGTATTTTTAACATGTTGGCATGAAAATAATATGTTTGGCTAATAAGAGCAAGTTAAAATAATGGGTGAGTGTGTGGTTCATTTTAACATGTTGGGTTGTTCTTAGTGTTAGAATTTTGGTAAGTATTGTGATAATGGGTGAGTGCAGGTGCCAACAGACAAAGAGTCAACATTCTTCACCTTCATGGACCCGCTGGGGTTGGAGATTTGGATGCTGGTGATGGCTGCTTTCTCTGTGGCCTGCTTCACTCTATTTGCCCTGGCACGCTTCTCCCCTTATGAGTGGCGAAACCCACGCCCATGGCTTCCCAGGCCGGACTATCTCGTCAACCAGTTTTCACTTGCCAACAGTTTCTGGTTCATCACCGGCACCTTATTGCGGCAGGGTTCCGGCGTCAACCCCAAGGTAGCTCATCCCATCCTTTCCTTATTAGAAGACTGACATCAAACCTGAAAGTAGCCTCAGTAACCCCTCCTCTTTCTGACAGGACTTAGGCATTGATTCCAAGTGATGTGTTTACTTTTCATCTGATATCAAGATTGTTCCTCAGTATCCTGTATATGAACTCCAAGTTAATCCCACCTTGCCCTTCAAACACATTAGAGGAAACAGTTGCAGCCTATTTTAAGGGATTATACAAGCATTTGCCTGGAAGAACTGCAGAATATCATGAAAACGTTCAGCTGAGATAGCCAGATTCCAGGACAAATATCTATCCCAAGACTTTCCAGTTATGAAAGTGGAGTGGCAACCATTCAAGTAC
>NW_019059988.1:0-10747 GCF_000696155.1 Zootermopsis nevadensis | reverse complement strand
TCTGGTGCGATTAAAAAAAATTACACTTTCTGCTTCTCCCTTGTCCTGTTGAGTTCTACATGAAGGTAACTTAGCCCCTCAATTGTGCTTTCTTTCTTCACAGTTTCTTTATGCCTTGCTTGTTCTGCCTTTGCTCAGTCAGGGACATTCAAAGTGGACCAAGGTATCTAGTAGGATATTTCTCCTTTCCTGTTATTTTGCCCATCTACAGTTCTGAGTTTCCCTCTCATAATTAGGGTTTTTCTGATATATGGTATATGCTTGCTCTGTACAGTTCCTTTCTTACCAAACATTTTTTATTGTTCAAATATCACTGTGATTTCTTCACGCTTTTTACACTTCAGTAGGTTTTTCATCAATTCCAAATAGCCCATTTCAACGTTCTACTGAATATCAGGGTTGAGCAATTACCACTTATGCCTCATGTTCTGGATACCAAATATCCTGCTTGAGGGTTTCCTTTTTTTCCTTGGTCACCCCAGGAAAATGCTCATATACTAATTTGTAGGCCGTGATTGCCTTTTACTGCACCCTTTATAACTCCTTGTCACAATAATCCTACTATATCATGTGATACACTTTTACACTTGAAGCGTTGCTACATAACCCAAGACTGAATCAATCAACACTCATTTTATTACATTATCTAGTTCATACAGTGACTGACATGAAGATGAATTTTCTGTTTGTATGTTCCATTCCCATCAGCATGTACCAAGTCTGTTCAGGTTTCTGATTTTACAAAGTGACTGTACAGGTTCCAACCAGTCAGCCAACACGCCTGTTCAGCTTCATGAATCCACTGGCAGTGGACATCTGGCTGTATGTGCTGGCAGCCTATGTTTTGGTCTCCATGACAATGTTTGTGGTGGCACGATTCTCGCCATATGAATGGCACAATCCACATCCTTGTGATGTGGATAATCATCTGGTGGAGAATCAGTTCTCACTGGCCAACAGCTTCTGGTTTACCATTGGCACCCTCATGCAACAGGGATCTGACCTAAACCCAAAGGTAGTACAAGTAACCCACTTGCACCCTGCAAAGCTTGTGAGATAAGTTGATGGCTGTGATTTTGAGAAAATGCTTGGATCTAATATAAAAAGATGTTTTCTTTTTCTGATTGATAATTTAAACATCCTCAAAAATTTGTCCTTAAATGTTTGTGTAACTGCAGAATCAGAACAGTTCAGATTTTTGTATGTATTGCTACAGATTTTTATTTCAGAGGTTCTCATTTTAAATTATGGTAATGTTTCTAATTATTCTGACTGGGTTTTTCTCATGGTTTTCCCAGTCTATCGATGTGACTGCTGGAATTGTTCCTTTAAAGTAGTTATTATAATCCTTTTTCCAAATACTTAACCATTCATTATTATCTTCTCATGTCATTTGGTACTGTGTAAACTTAGTACCTGGGAAAACAGTGTCCAATTAAGTTTTCTCAGGTGATCAACTGTGATCCAGCATTTTGGAGATTGTCTCTACCTTTATCATTAGGGATCATGTGAGGAGTGCCAACAAACCAATCCAACCAAAAAGATAACAAAGGATGGAGTTTTGTGCATGTGCAAGACATCATCCCTTGCTATGGTAGACCATTTCTGTATATGAAATGCAGTTCTGGAAATGGTAAACAGTGTCTTGTAAATTATAACATGCTGTGTGCTTATGTTGACAGGATTGTTGTCATGGTAGAATTCCTTGACATGTTCAAACTAGGGACTATTGCTATTGGTGGGAGGTTATCCTATCAGGCAACTTGTCCTTTACAAAAGGAATTTAGGTTAAATTTCCACCTTTACCTAAGTACCTTGTCATGAAAGTGGATATGGGGCCAAAAGGGAAACATTACATGTTATACACTTCAGTAACAAATAAAGTTGAGTCAGGTTCCCTTTGTAAAATGTAATTGGTTATCCATTGTTAGAAAGCTGGTTGGGCTGCAGTATCGATTTGGAAATCCTTACATTGTGATCACATTAATTCATGATACTGCACATTTGATGTGAAGTCTGTAGCGCACTCAAGATCACAGGTTCTGAAAATTGTCTCCAGAAGCTGAGCAGTGTGTAAATGCATACAGAGTGAACTTTACAAGCTCCAAAGACTTATATTCTTACAGTCTACTCTGTATGTTCTGCTAAGTCTGGGCTCATATGGAAAGTTGGAATTACAGATCATTATCAAGAACACATTATCCCTGAATGTACACTGCAAGGAAGCAGTATAGAAACAGTTAAGTACAAGTGCAGTTTTTTGCATTTGAGTAGCTTGAAATTGATTGACTTTATGTTTAATACGTTTTAATAAAGCAGTTGTTTATCAACAGGTGCCCCACAACTTATGTATAATGTTATATCATATATATTTTACTCACAGCTGGAAGAACTATTTGTTTCTGTAGATGCATGAATGTACGTTATACAAGTATGCTACTCAACAGATGAATCCATTATTGACCATTATTTTGAAGTTTATGTTCAGTTCACATGGCATAGTCGTAATTATTTTGTCTTCACATAAATAATGTCTTTTTTGATTGAAAAAGTGAAGGTACGATATATTAATTTCTCTGACCAGGAGTGGAACAGTTTCTTAGGATTCTGGGTGCTAATTTGGCTATTGTTCAAATAATGTATTTAAAAATCCAGTTTTATTTATCAGCAATCTTTACCCAGACACAAAGAATGTTTCCACCCTTACTTCTAATTGTAACCATCTTCTTACATCAGCAACATTTTAACTTGAATTTTAAATTGGTCTACAGTATTTCAAGTTTTGGTGATAACATTGTTTCTGAATATGATTTTTATTGTTATCTTGTTTGTTGAAGTAGCAAGTCCTAGATGAGTAGTTGCTCTAGTATTAACACATAATAAGAATAATAGTTTTCTCAAGCTGTTTCCAACTTCCCATATCTCCTGTATATTAAAATAAGCACCCATCTAAGTTTTACCTCTGTCCAGATACTAGCATGGCTTTTATCACATTCCATTTACCAATCAGTATTTTCATGTAGATTTTTAAAAACATTTTCATTAGAATTCATTATTGCCAGTTGCCCTTCTAGGAATTGTAAAGGTATTTGAGTAGAAGCTGATATGAACATTAATATCCTGTCAAATATGAACATGTATTGTGTCCGTTTTGAACATATGATTAATGCTGCTGGCAAAAAAAATACAATGAAATAGAAAGGTCTTCTTTGGAAATATTTTGTTTCAAATAATAACTGTAGTTATGAATGAATTACAACTAATGCTTGAAGTAGTATGAAAAATATGATATAAAAGTTGTCATATACTGCAGTAAACAGTGAACTCGACTGTCCAATGCACATTATGAATAACCATAATTATTGTTAGAAATTTTATCTCTTGTCCTGTTGTGTATAACTGTGTTGCACAATTTCAGAGCAGTAACAACTGAAATTTATTAAAGACTGGTTTCATCATAAAATGTTTAAGTAAATGCAGAAAATTGTGTTTCAATCTTTTTTAACTATTTAACTCTGTAGTTAAATTCTAGCTGGCATGTTACATGGAGATTTCTAAATCACCCCTATTCACATATGATAAATATTAACATTGAGAAGATTATGCCAAACTGTAAATAATTTGCACTCCTCTTATCTCACTTCTCTTTGCTGAACACAAATTAAATAGCATAGTATGAACTACTTCAAGTTCTTTAACCAGAAGCTGTTACTTCATTTTTATTCTGAATCCATTAAATCTGTACTGTTCATAGACACTAGAAGCTTATGAAGTAGTTGAGCATAGTCCCAATCCTGGGTTTCTGTGTCAATAATAAATCCTAGGCTTGAAATCACATAAAATTTAAAATATTGCAATATCATTTTGAAACTTCCGTGCCAGAGTAAATAACGAAATAATTATTTGTGCTTTTATTGAAGGTATTCATACAGAATCTCAAATTTAAGATTTATTAAATTGATTGGTACATACTGATTTTTTTATGTGTCACTTGCAATTCTAATGTTGTATTAATTTCACATTTAATTTATAGACACACAGGATTAGAACGTAATTCAAAGCTGTGCCACAGTTTTATATTACCAGTTTAAACATAATTTATTCAAAAATGTAGTAACTATTTCTTACAAACATGCAATAGCTAAAAGAAACTTTCCAAACAATTGAAATGTTATTGGTGCCAGAGTTTCTACTCTACTAGAATTATATTTGGAATTTTACTTTGTCTAACGTATGTCTTTGTCTACGTAACATTTTGGAAAATTGATTTTACATCTGTTTTTGACTAAAAGGATTCATTATACTGAAGCTTTTATTAATAAAAAATCAGCAGAGACATGTAAAGCCAATTCATGAACACTGGGTATTTTTAGTATATTTTAGACAGCGGATAATATCCAGCATAACTGTGATGCAATAAACCAGCCATTATCGGTAACTGTGAAGAGTCATTAGGAATTTGTGTATTGTCTGTCACTTCCTTCAACATCATACATGTTATGATGTTCCTATAATCTAATGATTTGTCTTTCTGGATGGCTGATAATTAGCACAGCAATGTCCCTTCTGTTCATCATATCACCATGCTTATAGCACATCACTCATCTAGATCTAGATATTTATCTTTCTGTTTCTGTAAGGGCAAACTGGTAGTCACCAATAGCTGAATGTTGAACCTTCCTGCAACCCTGCATGTCTTTGTTAAAATAAGCACCTGTTACTTTATTTTTTATCAGAACATTGTTATATCGCAAGATATCTCAACCTCTCTTCTTGTTTCTGTCACTTCAGTAAATGCATCCATTTTTATCTTTCTCCAAATCTTATGCATGCATGAATGGGGTGGCATCCATTATCATTGCATTATCAGAACACATTATATTCTTATTTACAAGCATCCTCCTTCTTGATTAGTATGTGACGCAATGTATGCATAATGCATAGGGTGCTTATTTTAAGAAAGATTTGCAAAGGGTTACTTGGAAGACCTTATCCTGATAAATGAATCATTATTGCTTATACATACTATTCTGTATTCTGAGTAATGAAAATAAGTCAATTTTCTGTACTGATCAGTTATTTGTAGTTTTTACAAGACCCAAGAATTGTCTTAAGCTGCTCAATGAACACAAGAAATAAGAAACTGTGTAATTTCTGTGATCAAGAAGGATTCGCCAAGAAATAAATAATAAATGAGGTTCTTATGGTGGTATGGCTGTCTTCTGGGTTGTAGCACAGTGTAGTCTGGTGGAATTTTACTGATGTTTCAAACATGCTTGCTACCTCGAACATCACGTCTATCAGTCATTTTCAAATGGTTCAGTTGATCGAAATTCTTCAGTGTTTTCTGTTCTTCAGTAACTAAAATTAAAAATCACAGAACCAGTTCAAATCAAATTTAAATTGTTGTCACATATATTTGTACAGTTTAAGCCTTCTTTGACAATGAAACACATTAATATGGAGTTAAAGGTGATGCTTTCTGAAGTTATTAAACTGATCAGCCAAGAAGACTTTGTTATATTTGGCTGCCATGAAAAGTGTAGATTTTACTAATATGTAAATGTATAAAACTTCATATATCAAAGTCTCATATGAAAAATAAAATTGTAATTTCATGTCCTTGTTTCTGTTAGGTTAAAGCAATAATTCAAAGTGTGATAAAAGTTCAGATTTGTTATAGTAGTGTTTCTAATCAATGCACTAGCCACCAGCCATTAAATTTCTAAATATCCGTTTAATTAACTCCATGGAACAAAGTCCTTCTTGAGAAACCAATAGTAACTAGCTTGTCAAATTCTCCACCTTTCATGGAACCCAATGGTTCATTACTGTGTTAACAAGAGCCATTGGATATCCATATACATGTGTACAATTTTTAATTAAAGTTCTTTAATAATTCTTACAAATACCAGAATTATTAACTTCGTGAATCAGTACAGAAATGAAAATATTAAAAGGTATGGGTCGTATGGCACAATGGTCCCCAGAAGTTGTAACATTATCATCCCTAACTTGCTCATATATCTGAAAATAACTCTTATCAATATTTATCATATGAAATTTCTTCTAAATCTACAAAGGATTTTGAAGATGTGATACACATATTTGATTCATAAGACATTACATATACACAGAATACTTAAAAGAGTAAAAGTTCATGCATGATGGAAGAAATGTACTTCTAAATTTGACCTCTTGTGCTTTCAGTCATTTTACAGATTAACAATCCAGTAAATATGAAGTACAGGTATTCCTCATTATATGTATGTTAAAAAATTATTTTATGTAAATGTGTTGACCTAATTTAGATTTATTTCAATTAATAGTGCTTGCTGGCTGATCAAAAAGCCTGGGGGGGGATTACAGTATTGTGTGGATGGCCAAGGAGGAATTTGAGGAAAGAAAGGATTTTCTTTTTTCAATTTATGCAGTATCTCCCTCTGTGACTTTTCTTCAGAACACAGCTGTCACATAAATCGAGGTGTACCTGTACAGTGAATTAATGACAGTATCGAGTCTTCAAAATTGGGACTACTTCTAATCTTAATTAAGTGTACTTGAGCAATAGTGAATTTTTTTATGTTCATTGGTTAATTAACAAATGGAAATCAGAGTTAAAATTTCAGAACATCATTGTTTTCCTACATGTATGAGGACCTCTGTTTGTGTATGACAAGATCTTTCTGAGTTTAGTTTCATATAAGGCCTGCAGTGCATCCACTGATAAACTGGAATGCAACTGTCACTTTTCGGCTTCCAGAAAAGTAAACTGCTGTAATGTATGTAAGTTAATTTTGTTGTTTTTATGGTTAAATATTTTGTTCCTATATATTAGGAAAGCTTTGTAGCACTTGGCTGTGAGTTATGCAGATCCAACCAGGAGTCAGGAAGAGACAGTTGCATACCAGTTTGTCATTGAATGCACTGTATGTTTTAATATGTTATGTTATATTCAGAGTACTTGATGTACAAATTAAAAGAAGCTTTAGACATTAGAAAAACAGCAAATACATATCCTATTTTAATACAGATAAATGATGAACTAATGCAACCTCTCTAGGCTACCTCCACACGCATTGTTGGCGGTATATGGTGGTTCTTTACCCTTATCATCATTTCATCCTACACGGCAAATCTGGCAGCCTTCCTTACAGTCGAACGGATGATCACACCTATTGAAAATGCCGAAGATTTGGCAGGACAAACTGAGATTTCATATGGAACTTTAGAAAGTGGATCCACTATGACATTTTTCAGGGTAAGACAGAACATCCATTTGTTTAATTTTCAAATTGTGTTTTATTTTTGGAAGATATTTAAAGGAAATGCATACACCTTGTTTCTTATTTAGAAAGTAGTGGAATAAATATTAGCTTAGCCACTAGAATTTAAATGTGCATAGTAGCCTAGGCATGAAAATTGCACATGATCACCAGGTTCCAGCACTAGCACAAAGTACAAGAATTATCAGATATCATTAGAAGTCAGATACTGGCACAAGACTTATAGACATAAGCCAGATTTGAAACAAGAGTCAGGTATTACCATAAAATCTATGTATGTTTAGTGACTGAATCTGAAATATCAGACATATAAATAATGGCCAGGTTTTAGCACATTGTAAATTGAAGTAGAGTCTACAATACTGGTACTGACATAAAATCTGTAAAGAGTGGCTTGAGGTCAAATAAAATTCATATGATAGCACAAAACTTTTGATTAATTTCTGGTTCTCAGTAATAGCTATATGCTGGCATAGAAATTGCAAGTGGTTGATGGGTCCAAAATATTAGCCAGGTGCTAACATAAAGCTTGAAATTAGTGGTTTGGTCTGAAACAATAATTGGATATTATTACAGAAATTGTTTTATGACACTACCTCAAAGTGTGACCAAATACTAGGACTGAACTGTTATCTCAGAACATTTTTATTGATGAGAACTGAAGTCTGGTAGTCCAGAAGATGACTGACTTCTGGGATGTTACGCAGTGTAGTCTGCTAGATGACAAATCCAGTAAGCACATACAAAATCTCTGTAAACTTCTACCAGATTACTTAGCACAACATTCCAAAATATGGCATGATACTCGTGAGTACCTGAAGTGTAACTCTGTAACTAACATAATATAAATGGTATATCACTTCCATGAAATGTAACTGTTATTATTGTATCACAAGAATATAATACTTTTAGAGCAATATGCTTTAGTCCTTTTAGAACAGTGCTCAGGCACTTACACAAATATATTATTACTATACTTAGTCCCACAAGCAGATGTTGATATATAATATCAGTTATACTAGCCAAATAAAAACCTTATAATTGTTGTAATTTTTATTATCTCTGTTGGTATTTACAGGACTCAATGATTGAGACATACAAGAAAATGTGGAGATTTATGGAAAATAAAAAGCCGTCTGTCTTTGTCTCCACTTATGAGGAAGGAATTCAGAGGGTTCTGAAGGGTGACTATGCATTCCTCATGGAATCAACAATGTTGGATTACATTGTGCAGAGAGATTGCAATCTGACACAGATTGGTGGACTTCTGGATTCTAAAGGTTATGGCATTGCAACGCCCATGGGTGAGTCATAGAGTGAGGTCATTTAACATACAAACAAGATGTGTGATTCCAAAGCATGAGCAGTCAACTTTCTATGTTCTCCGTGCTCTTGTTAACATATTAAATTCTGCTTCAAAAATTCCATCTTACCAGATTTGTTAAAAGGGCTGAATAAGTTCTACAACCACGCTTCAGGTGTCCTCAACACATTTCACACATTCATTCATACATAAATACGTCCGTCCGTCCGTCCTTCTGTT
Organism: Zootermopsis nevadensis; assembly: GCF_000696155.1. The sequence continues at coordinate 1,918 of NW_019059988.1, read as the reverse complement.
CATCCACCCATGCTCACATCCAACCACCAACACACACCCATCCATCCAAACAAATATCCACCCATCCACTAACCCATTCAAACATCCTTCCATCAACCCATCCATCCTTTTGCCCGTTCAACCCACGTCCATCCAACAATCCATCCACTCGTTCATCAACCCGTCCACCCACCCATACAACCATCCAACCACCCTTCAATCCCCATGTCTGTCCATTCACCCATCGATTCATCCATCAATTCACCCATACATCCACACATCAATTCGCCTGCCCATCCATCCACATATCTAACCATGCATGCACCAAAGATCAGCAACTCCATTCACACAACTTCCACACAACCATCCACCTGCCGTTCATTCATCCACATTCCATCTGTCAATCCACCCGCCCAGCCTCCACCCATTCTTTAAACCATATATCAAGTCCATCCACTCACCCACCCAATCATTCATCAACACACACATGCCCGTTCACCCATCAACCCATCCATCTACCTCCCACACAATCGCCCTTCTGTAAACCCATCCGCCCATCCACCAAACTGTCCAGTACACATCCAGCCATCCATGCAACCACCCATCCATCCATTCAGCTATCCACCCAGCCATCCGCCCAACCAACCAACCGTTCGTCCGTCCATCTACACATCATGTAACCCAATCATCCCTCCATCCATTAATGCATCTACACGTCCATCCGCCGTTCCATCCACTTTTATACCCACTGACCCATTCATTGAACCATCCATGCATTAACCATTCATGCATCCATCTGCCAGTCCATCCATCAATCCATACTCTCGTCCATCTACCAGTCCACACACGTCCGTCCACATTCTGCTATCCATTCAACCATTCATCCACCCACCCACAGATATATTCACCCACTCATTCAACCACCCATCCGTCCTTCCACCCAACCACTCACGCATCTGTCGGTTAGAATTTCAAGAAATTTGAACTCCGAAATTTTAAAAAAAATTGTCTGCAGAGTTCGGTTCATGCAGAGAACGGATTGTGCAGACACCGAGTCCGGCAGAGACCGTGTCATGCAGACACCGGATCTTACACGGATCGCGTGGAGAGAATTTAAAAAAAATCAAAATTTTCGAAAAATTAAAAAAATTAGGAAAATGTCCAAAAAGCGCGCAAAACTAAAATAATTTAAAAAAATCCGATTTCAAATTTTTTTACGATTTTTTCGAAAAACTTGGTTTTGTGCACCTTTCAGACATTTTGCAGCATTTCTTATTTTTCGAAATTTTTGAAAAATTCTAAAAAAAATTCAAAATATTCCCTACCCGACTCCTATCATACGTCGTCTCTATCAGACACGGTCTCTACAACGCCTCCTCTCTGACAGACTGTCTGCCTCAACCTGTCTGCCGATATCGCCCTGTGCCCCACACACATCTACTTGAAGCGGTATGTACTTCACTTGTTCCTTGCTTGTCTCGGTCTCTCCCTCATAGGTTCACTGCTTGAACCTAGCAGTGCTTGACTCGGTCTGTGCCTCACACGGTATCTGCTTGACTCGATCTCTGCCTCACACGTTATCTGCTTCACTCGGTCTGAGCCTCACCCGGTCTCCGTCGAACATGACCTTAACAGTGAAGGCATGGCAGAGATCGCGTCATAGAGAGAACGGATCGTGCAGAGATCGACTCCGACAGAGACCGGGTAAGTCAGAAAAAGGGTGCGGCAGATACCGTGTCATGGACGCACCGGTTCTTACACAAATCGCGTGGGCAGAATTTTGGAAAAAAATCGAAAAATCAAAAAATGTAGGAAAATGTCCAAAAAGCGCTAAAAACTAAAAGAATTGGGACAAGTATTTCACAAGACTTGGGACAAGTGACTTCTCAATACTTGCGACAACTGACATCTAAAGACTTGGGACAAGTACATATTAAGA
>NW_019059987.1:2750224-2780946 GCF_000696155.1 Zootermopsis nevadensis | reverse complement strand
AAAAAGATATTCACTTTACAAAAGAAAATTATTAGATTATTGGCTGGTGTAAAACATAGAAATTCATATAGAAGTCTATTTAAGAGATTAGAGATCTTGGCTCTTCCTTGTGAATACATGTTCTCATTAATGAACTTTATTGTAAATAACCAAGAACTCTTTCAAACTAATTCTGCTGTACACAAGGAATAAAAATCAGCTTCATAGACCAATTGCCAACCTCTCATGCTTTCAGAAGAGCGCGTATTATGCAGGAATCAAAATTTTCAACAGTCTACCATCAAATCTCTCAAGTATTGTAAATAAAAAGACGCAATTTAAGGTAGCATTAAAAATATATTTAATTACACACTCCTTTTACTGTGTCAATGAATTTATGTTGTTTACAAATAAGTGATAATTTATCTTCTGTATGTGATGGGTAGATCTATTTATAACTTATAATTTCTCTAGGTGAATACTTTGTTTTGTATTATGTGAAATTTATATAATAGTGTGAATTTTAATTTATAATATGTATTGTATTAGCATTTGCCAGTCGTTTAACGTTGCTTTTTGGCTACTGTGTTTAGAAATTTTGTTGTTTTGGTTCATAAGTAGGGTTAATGAAGATTAAACTGCAGTGTTGTTCTTATATTGAGTTTTACAAATTATTGTTTCCAGTTAAGTTTTTGGAGAAAGATGCACCTACGTCATGCCTGAAGTTTGCTGCAAAATTAGAATTTATTTGCATTTCAGAGATCCTTCATTTGACATATGTCAAGGATGTGTAATATATCATCAATACATACCTACCCCTTGCCACACTACAAGTAAACTAAAAACTTCTGAACTGCTATACCTGCCTCAGAACTCAGCTACCTGTTTATTTACATTGCTGTGAAACAAAAGTTTCTTGTAGGCTTTGAGGTTTTCACAGTGGTGGATATGAAGATGGCTGTCTTCTGGGTTACGCCATGTAGTATGGTAGATGTCCACCAACGTTTCAGAGGTCATATTGCCTCCGTCATGAGCCAATCGAGTGAATGCTAGGTTTATAGGGACCAGAGGCTACTCCATTCACTGTCTGGTCCCTATAAACCTAGCATTCACTCGATTGGCTCATGACGGAGGCAATATGACCTCTGAAACGTTGGTGGACATCTATCACGCTACAAGGCGTAACAACCCAGAAGACAGAAATCTTCAAAAGTTTCTTGTTCTCAGATTGCCAAATCAAACCAAACCCTAACTAAGTTTTCAAAGTGGATTCTTGATTCAGCATATTGTTATTCAAATTCAAATATTCTTAGGTACAAAAGTCAAATATTCTTCAGTTGTAGTTATTATGGCATCAAAACAATATCACAGAAAGTGGAAATGTATCAAAATTACTACTCATCATATGAAACATTTATATGCTTTCTAGATTTTTATAAAATTCTATTTTGGGCTCTGGGGTCCACCCAACCTCCTATCCAATGGGTACCGGGGTCCTTTCCCGGGGGTAAAGCCGGCCGGGGCGTGATGCTGACCACTCACCCCCAACTAGTGCCGAGGTCAAGGAAGAGAGGAGCTGTACCTCCACTCACCCCAAGCGCCTACATGGCGTATAGTGGGACAGCTTTTATAGCTTCTGTATGGAATACTCATTCTGAAATGGGAAAAACACGAATATGAAGTTAAGTCGTACTGAAAAAATACATTACTGGACCTGAGTTACGGACCAGCTCTATCGATTGCTCTTACAGAGTAGATTTTACCTGAGGTCGGAGACACGAGGCCACTCCCGGAAACATTGTTTTTATTACAACTAGGAAATAATTTTCACAAACCTTCAGACTTAACTTACACGGCGTAATTCCATACCCACAAAATGTCTAGGCAAGACATATTTTGAGTAGACGAAATATTACTAGAAATGTTTTCAATTGTGGAACTTAAGTTTCTGAATGAGTATACCACAGATGTTAAGTTGAGCTACATTGTTTTAATTTACGATTAATTTGTTTAAAAATAATTAGATATATCGTATCTAGTTAATTTTACTCTGTGTAATAAGCTCCAGCAAATTTTTTTATTTATTTTCGCCAAAGGACAGTAGACAGAAAATTGGTAATATTTCATAGCGTAGAGAAAGATCTTTTAAAATTCATCTCCGAAGGAAAATCATTGGCACAGTTGGAGCGTGTCTTTTCCAGTTCACTAGTTCGAAAGTCAGCACCCGTATATAGAGCACAGTAGATATAATTAATCAATTTTTGGCAACAAAAGTTTGGCTCTCGTTCCTTTGAATTTCTGCCATCTAGCGAGGAAACTTCTTACTATACAGAAGCTATATAAAACAGTTATTTGGCAGAAGACCTACAGTAGTGATGTAATATTTGTAAACATTCTGAGAGAGAGATAACATCTGACAAACGTTTCGATAAACCAGTCATTAAGGCAGTAATATTGGTATGTATATTAAGGATTTTAAATCCATAGTTTAGCTTAGCCAAAAAGTTTTTGTGTGGAACGTTCATTGAGTTTGACTGACGAGTGCCTTACCGCATCATTCTGACGTCTAACGCCCTTATCTGAATGTTAGCTGCTGTCATATTGTTGACTTATGTTTTTCTGCATAGTACTTGCTTTGTATGCGTTCTAATTTTGACGACAGAACACGACTCTCAAATGTGCCTGTTGATTTAATGATTTCTTTACTAGTGAAACTGCGAATCAGTTTTCTTTTTTGCAAACAAATACAACAATAGAAATACATTATCTGAAGTATTTCACATATATGCCGGTGCTCCAAGATGAGGTTCTGATTGTTGACGACGCTTGAAACGTCATATCTGGATCTAACAAAGAAATTGAGAAGTTTCATATTGTAAATCACTGCTCTCCTAATATTATTATGAGAGCTTTAAAATGCGTAAATAGTGAGAAAAACACAGGATTTTGTAGTGAAATGCTCTAAGGAAGACATTGCTTGGGTGATATAAGTGCAGATTAAAATATAATATTAAAATTGGCAGAAACTCACATATGCGAAACGAGAAATGAATAAACAAATTTGATCGAGAAACGTTATAGGAAGAGGTCGAATGGTAGATTTAGAGGATAATATCAAAATTTGGATTATGGAAATGGGTGTGGATCGCATTAAACTGGTTTAAAGCAGGAGGTATATTAACCGGGCGAATGAGTACAAGCTTGTGGAGAAGGCCCTGCTCTAAGAAATCAGTTTCAATATTTAAATGTGGGGCCTCTTGCAATTGGATCTGTGACATAAACAATTCAGACTTAACTGGGCGTTTGCTGTGTTTTCTATGGATCAGTGACATCAGCATTTAAAGTTTTGCATCGATCGGGTAGGAATAATGCTGAATTTACTGCAGTCCGTATGTCTGCTCTACCACGTGACTTTAAAATCCTTGGGAAGATGGAATAGAACCGATATTTCCATATAACAGTTCGGTCTATGTTATATTTTCAGATACGTTGTGTTTTAAAATAAATAATCGTTTATTCTTTCTAGTGAAACTTACACATTGGGATATACACATATTTCCTCCTCAGTCGCAGAAATTGAATTTCTGAATCATATTTCTTCATCTAAAGCACACACAGAGATATTGTATAGAAATTATGAAGAACTTTAAACAGTATGGGAATTGAAATTATATTCGTGATAGATTTAGTAGCTAATGAAGTTCTTCATACTTGACCGATAAGTTTACGTGCCGAAGTAAAATTAGCCCAGCAAATTTTATTTTTACATCTCCCCCTGTACCAATTTTATTTAAATCGTTCACTCCAGCCTTCTTATCACTGTAAATCAGTGCTTTCCAAACCTGAGTAAATTACCCAAAAATGGGTAAAAATGGTTTTTATTTGGGTAACGACACACCTCGGAATACACATTACACTTACATGTGTGAAGTATGATTTTCCACTCTTGCTTTCAAAAAAAAAACACAAAACGAAAATGTTTGCTGAACCCCCGAATATGACGTGAGATGTGCTCTGTCTCCAATTGATCCCAATTTTGAGGAACTAGTAAATAAGATGGAGCAGTGGCATTATACTCATTAGCTGGGACCTGAGTGACGATACACTCATGTTGAATAATTTTTTGTGGCTGCTAAAATGTTTAGATGTAAAAATGTACCGACTCCGACCTCGATATAAAATTTTAAGAACACTTTCTATACCGTGTGAGCCGCCGGTGGCCTAACGCTTAATGAGATTCAACGACGCGTTGAGCTAAAATGTGTGGGAATAATGCTCTGTAACTTTGGCTCCGGTACCTTAAGAATACAAAATGTCTAGAAATCAACCGATTTCTGCAATAACTATTACACGTATAATTAAATATAGGTTATAAGTCTAAAAAGTGGACTGATGATTCACGTGGTAGTGATTAAATCTCTTATGGTGCCATGTACCATTTTAGTAGGTCTACCCTTATTAATACATATTGAGCATTTATGAAGGAGTCGGAGTCGGAGATTTTAGTACCGACTCCACAGCCCTGGACACGACACATTCCGTGGTAAAACCGTAGCGAGGAAGTTTGGCGTCCGCCTTAAGAACTCATTACATACAAGCTTCTACTCATCCTAAACGCTTCGAAGTTAAATCGTACCCTGCTTTGTGCACAAATAACGCAGTCACATGGCACTACTAAAATTAAGCGAACAGGTAAATCAGACAATAACGAAAAATATAAGAGCAACACCCACGCAAGTTCTCAGGATGATTTCAGTATCGGAATAAACACTTGTTCGATTGTAGGTAGAAGTGGAACTGAGAAAATCCAAGCTTTGTGGCTGGGATTGAAATTGTGTTATCTACTGTTATCACAGATACACAAAACGGACGCATAAGGGAGAGATTTATCCTTCGTTTAAGCTTATACCATGTAGCGTCCGATGATAGGAGAGTAAATGAATTGGAAGGGATGTGGAAGGACACCGTCGTAGCCTGATTTACTATCTCTGTACTTCCATGGAAGTGCTGGGGAGAACCATGAGAAGCCTTAGGATAGTCGGTTTCTGGGCGAGAGTTGAACTCGAGACCTCCCACATACGAAGCAGGAATAGCAGTCACTCGCCCACGACATTCGGAATAATCACATTACTTGATAAACCTGGAGAAGGTTTATAATTTGGCCACGAATGTGATATGTCGCTGTTAGGAGTTTGGTTAAGTTAGGTTAGGCTAGGTTGTGTGAAGTATTCTAGTTTTCCCTAGGACAAACTGGTTTAGACGAATTTCAGGTATTTCCATGATGTAATTGCTGTGATGTTGGGACTGGAACAAGAAGGGACAGTTGCCAGTAACAACATTTTGACTCTGATCTTCTTTTCCCCATAGTTCCGAAGGAAGTTTTACCCAGTAATCAGAATGTCAGATGATAATCTCAGCGAGGTTCTCATTGATCGACTGAAGTCTTTGGCAGCCAAGCCTAATGACAATATCGCAGGACTTCGCTCTGTGGCTGCTAGACTGCACAGTCGTACAGCTTCACAAGGTATGTTGCAATCTCAGATATGATCTGTATCTAGGTTATAATATCTGTACGTAGTAAGGCCACTTTAACAGCATTACCATGGCAACGGTTATAATATTATGTCACTGTTTGTCAGCGTCGTATCGTATGGAATAAGATATTTGGGTTTGGTTAAATTAGGTTGGGTTCCTTTTTAGATTGGGTTAAGTTAAGGTGAGTTAGATTAGGTTACGTCAGGTTAAGTTGGGTTAGGTTACGCCAGGTTAGGTTAGGTTACGTCATGTTGAGTCCGGTTAGACTGGGTTAGGTTAGGTTAGGTTTTTGTTTCAGTTTGAATCATGCTGTATTAGAGCTTGAGAAAGAAGTCAAGAAGGAGATGCAGAGAATTCTGAGTCAGAAGGGGCCAGGTACCCACCGTGTAGCCCATGGTGATAGTGATGAAGAATTAATTAACTGGGATTGATTTATTTATTTCAGATAAACAGGTGAAAGAGAAGACTTTGGAGTATATATGCCATAAAAAATCTGGCATTTTGGCACTACTAATCAGCTTACTAGAGGTAAGAGCTACACGTCTGAGTAATTATACATTTTTCTAGAAAGATCTTGCACCTCTGAATTAGTGTTCATCCGTACTTTCTTCTATATATCTCCTCTCACAGAATGAACTGTGTAGATCGAGATACATTTATCGAGTGTACTGCATTTTGACCAATTTATGTAATTTTCTCGCTCGTGTTGGCAACACTGATCTGCCCACACTGCTGGTGCTTATTCGGGGCGGCAGTGCATACTAGGTTGTTGATGTTGGTCTGGGATTGTCATTAGATCTACTGTTTTGTGCTTTTCTAAACAACTAATGTACACGTTGGCCATACGTTCGCCTATAAGTTGACGATGTTCCAGCAGTGTGCCCCCGTCAAGGCTTGATTTCATGGCTTGTAGGCGAGCGATGGTTTGTTGATTTTAAGTCGACATCTTGTACAGTTTTCTGAAATTAAACGTTGTCATGGAGATTGGAAGACTGGTCAGAACTGCAGTCAAATAAACATTTAGAAGGGACAAAGAAAAGACAATAAAGGGAGAAATAAGTTAATAAACATAGAGAGAAGAAATGGACGGGAGACGGAGTGAAGCGTTAGCCACAGTAAAGTTTACCTTCTACTGTTAATGTATACTCACTAATACGAAATTTAGTCGAATTCCGTTTGTGTATCTCCTTGCAGTTACACGTGCGTAACTTCTTAATTTGGAAGTGTAATGCGTCCAGTATTTATTGTCTGGGGTAAAAGAGAAGAGAGATGTTTTCTGTCGGGAGTCGAACCATGTCCGTCCAGTTCCGTCGCCTAGTCACGACTGCCATTATATATTATTTTGTTTGCTACGAACTGAAAACACATTTACGGCTTTGTAGTGTTTTTTAATTATAGTAATATTTTAATATTTAATAGGAATTTTATTGTGATTAGACTGACAAGATATTAAGATATTGTAGGTGCGTCATATTGTGATTGACGGCCAATTTTAATATATTTTTAATACTATTTAGACTGACAATATTTAAACAAATGAAACAAACTACCAAGGGCTTACAATATAAGTCCTCATTTAATTTACCCTGAGGCCATCAAGGGTTCATGTGACAGGAACTCTCGCTCTAATAGTAGCGTACTGTAGCTATACGGCAGAAGTTCTCAACCAGCGGTCCGCTTACAATTTTTGTAATGGTGGTAGATGTTTGTCTTCTGGGTTGTTGCGCCCTTTAGTCTGGTAGACGTTTATCGACGTTTCAGAGGTCCTTGCTGCAGCTACCATCGAGTCGCTCTGGTGATGTTGGTAGCAAGGACCTCTGAAACGTCGGTAAACGTCTACCAGACTACACGGCGCAACAACCCAGAAGACATCCATCTTCAGACTCACGGCTTTCTGTAAATTAAGTGTAAGAGTATAGCCAGAGAAATGGAGGTCGTTAAAGTGTACTAATTCGTAACTGCTTACATTTGCTTCCAGTTACACCTCAAGATTATAGATTTTGGGCCACTGTCAAGTATTAAAATAAAACGCGTTACTTGTATCTTAACAGCTGTTGTTATTGGGATGCATAACGACTGAAAGTTGATAAATTAGTGGCAGTGTGTATGAAGAGCGTGTACATTTGTTATTTAAGTTCATGCGAAACGGCGTGTTGGGGGGCTGGGCAGAAGATGACACTATCACTAGAAAATAGCCCAAGATCTTGGCAGACGTTCTCTGCACAAACATTTATGTTTGTGTCCTTATAACACCCACAAGATCCAGTTTTTGTTTACAAACCCACGATCCGCTGATTGGGGCCTAATGATAAGCAATAATTTTTCAATAAAATTGGACAACGCAAACAGTCATAAGATTATGTTTGGAAATTCAGAATGCCAAGTTGCAAAGAACGCATGTTGTAACTCGGTGTACTTCGGTTTGAATTGGGGTTAGATCCTTATAGTGATGGCTCTGATAAATTTTCTGAATTAATAGCTTAAACACCATGTTATGATGACGTATGAGAATGATGGTCGGATTGGATGGGAGAATCCTAGACTGGCCTGGGCTCAGTGGCGAAGAAAAATATACCTACCTGTACGGGGACTCGAACCCCGATTGTACAGGTCAAGGCCAGTAGATGTCAGGTATTCTGTTGCTTGCTGTCGAAGGTAAACAAAGACGATTTGTAATCAGGAACTCAAAATATGCGAAGGTTCATCAAAAATCCGTTCAGCTTTCGCCTGGTTTTGAAAAACTGATATGTGTTGCAGTTTCAGTGTTATGGGTGGATGAATTTCGATTATTTTTATTCTTTGACTATAGGAGGATAATGATAATAGTGGTTGGCTTGTAATGCTATTGTTACAGAAGGATGTGGTTTAGACTTTGCAGTCAACTTTTCAGTTATCCGATCCCTAGTAGTCAAGTTATTGTCTACAATAAAGTATCCTGGAGGGCGGCAACACCTCCTGCTTTGCTGTATACCTCGTAGTCTAATCGGCCTGTTGCAGGCGCTGTTCGCTTCTTTCAACGCTATGTCTGCCGCGGAATTTTGAATTGAAATGTTTCTGCATATTTAACGATGCTGAAACAAGTGGTAACACCACTGACATCTTGCTCAACCCTTTCTGTTATGACTCCAACACCCGCAACTGTTTTTTATTGTGGGTACTCTGATATTTTTCATATTTTATTGTATGTTACCGTAATTTATGAAGATTATAGTTTTTAAACTTAATATTTTATTTACTTAGAGTTTACATAAAAGAGTGGAAAGCTGGCTTCGATTTGTCAAATGCTTTTTTCAATTTTTTTACTTAATTGATTGGTCAGGACGGTTATATACTGCACACGCAAATCTGTTGTTATTTATTACTCACCGTGTGAAATAATGTTTCAGGTGAAAGCCATAGACCACAAAGAGACCTGTATTTTATGCAAATGTACCAAATCTTGAACTGTGAACAGTTCTTTAGAAAATCGATAAAATTCTAATTTAGCTTAATTTCAGGTTGGGTCATATTACACCGATCTGAACGAATTTTAAACTCGCCTTTGGCCCCAGTAGCAAGTTAATCACCCTGACGACGGAGGCTGAAAGCTCGTCTGAAACGTTGGTCAGCGCATCACAGAAGACAGCCATCTCCGTGCTCCCCGTAGTTCGTAACGGGCGTTTTAAACCTTCGCTGAAAGTAAATGTTTGGATCGTTTGCGAATATGTTTGTGACTGAATTGTCCGAATTGCTTTTAACGTGTCTGGCAACTTAAAACAACCGGGTTTTATTTTAAGAATTTGGCTCTACCATAACGATACCCTTCTTCTGACCGCCACTTTAAAAACATTTATTTTTATGCAATTTTGTTTTATGAAATTAGCATTCATTTTAAAACTAGTCTAGCATAAACTAACAGTCTGTATCACAACACGTAGCAGGGCAGTACAAAGTCGAATTTACCGGCCGTATGCAGTCATGTCCAATTTGCTTTTTCAACGTTAAACCCGAATATATTCGTTGCCTAGGTAGGATCTATATATCGTACCAACTCCAAACACACGTGTGTACTGTGTGTATGGTTCCATAAGGTTTGAACTCTTGGTCCCACATTAAAGATTATAAGCCGAAAGGACGGAATAAGGCAGTTTCATGATCAGCTTGACGACTGTCAGCGACCAGATTACGGCCAATACGACTACATTCCGTCATCTTACCGCACCCAATAGGAACACGATCCGTATCGACAGCTACGTCATAGCAGCATCTGTTGCTTGACAAGACGTCTTTAAATAGAGACACAATCCTGTGATCCTGTCCTGTATGCTATAAATTCTACAAGAAGTCTTTCAGCGTCTGCAGACAACAAGCCATGTGTTAATCATAACTTAGATACAGATTTATCTACTTTATTTTGGCACCGCGGACGCGGGTTTTCCCAAAGTGCTCTGGATTATGTGTTTGTTTATGGATCCTGAATGACGTTATTTCAACGTCTCTGCGTTTGACTGCTGATTGGATGTTGAGGTAGGCTGTTGGGCCAGTCAAGTCTCCAATCTGACACGTGACTGGAATTCTTACCCGGAAGTAAAGCGGCCGAATCACGATACTGAGCATTCGTTTTTGACTTGAGCCGGGGTTTGAATACGTGGAGGTACGAGGCTCGTCCACAAAGTAAGTTTCCCTGGGGCCGTTTACAGAAACAAAACACAATTTCATGGAAATATTTATTGCAACAGATACAGCAAGTGTCCAGCTATTTTTCAACATATTCGCCACCGGAATTGAGACATTTGTCATACCGTGGGACCAACTTTTAATACCTGTGTCGTAGAAGTCTGCCGCCTGGGATTGGAACCACTGTGTGACCACCATCTCCGCCTCTCTGTCATTCTCAAAACGCTGACGCTGACGCTGACCGGACAGGAATTTCTTGAGGTGTAGGAAAAGATGGAAATCACTGGGAGCGAGGTCCGGGCTGTAGGGTGGATGATTAAACACCTCCCAGCTGAACTCCTGCAGGAGACTTGCTGTCCGTCGAGCCGTGTGCGGCCTAGCGTTATCACTGACCGCACTTCACAGTCGGCGGGAGCTGGAATAAGAACCTCCATCTTCAACAGCTGCAACGATGCTACTGTGAGAACGCGGGAAGTACCGTTAGTGCATGCGCCATGCTACGTCATTGCTCTATCACGTACGCACAGTCGCTTCGCGCAATATAAGGTTTGCTAGCTGTGGGACGAGTGGGAAACTTACTTTGTGGACACGCCTCGTATATCTCGACTTCTATATACGCCATCATGATGTGACCACGATTCAGTTCCTGAAGAGGATGGATGCGTTTCCTGGTCTGTGGCTGTGTCCAGTGGGTACTGGAGCCTCGTTCCTTTGGGGTAATGCAGCTGGTATTACGTGGATCAGACCACTCGCTAGTGTAGACATGTAGAATGTTTCGGACTTCAGTTCTTTTCTCTTAGATTATTTTGTATGCAAACTTCATTATGTTTAATGAACAATATGAGTAGAAAGATGTAGTTTTTCAAAAAGTTTCATTGAAATTATGGTGGTCTTTAAAAAAGTAGTTTATTTCTGACCTCTCAAAACAAATATTCAGAGTAATATTCTTTAGTAGAATCATTTATTAAGAATTAGTCATATATCCAAGATTTGAGGATTTCAATTGTGGATTGTGTTGCTGTATGGTCTTGTAGGTGGTTACCAACTTTTTAGAGGTATATATCGCTTTTATCTTCGGGGTTAAGTGAGTCAGCAGCAAACCAATCAACTAACCAAAAACCTAACTGGGGGCAGAGTCTTGTGTAAGCTGAAGACAATGACTTCCTCTGTTAAACCATTCCTACAAACAAAATGCATAACTTAAATCAGGATATGAGACAGAGGATGATCAGTATGAAAGGATTGAAAAGGAAGGGGTGGAAGGAGTCATACAAACCATGAACAGCACATCTCCTAAAGTTGATTTCTAAGTAGGAAATATTCCGATATTGACTCAGTGTACCCTGAATATATAGCCGATACTTATATATTCATATATGGATAGATAAATTTTGATCATATGCAGTTGCTACTATAATTTTGTTGTTTATTGATTTCTGTCACCCCAATATCCTTCCAGAATTATCCATTCATTAACCTCTCTTGTTTTGTGTCATCGACATTGGTTCCTTATGTCTTTCAGGTTGTGAAAGACCAAGCAACCGCTTGCAGTTTGGCAGGAATTCTTCATGAGTGTGTTGCTCCAAAATCAGGTATCAGGAAGTAATAATACTGGTTGAATTTCATGTTGTTGACATTCATTCGGGAAGTACCGTTAGTGCATGCGCCATGCTACGTCATTGCTCTATCACGTACGCACAGTCGCTTCGCTCAATATAAGGTTTGCTAGCTGTGGGACGAGTGGGAAACTTACTTTTGGGACGCGCCTCGTATTTAACATGTTCTCTTCCCTTCATATTTTCTGACTACAATTTTGGTGTATAATTTCTCCAATGTGGGCCACACATCACAGCCTGCTTGATTTAATCACGTTAGTAATATTTGGTGAAGAGTGAAGTCATCTGATATTATTAATGCGGTTGAATTTTATAATGTCAAGCAATGTTGTCATTTTTGTGACTAAATTAAGGATGAGATGGGCAGGGTGTATGACATATGTAGGTAGATAAGAAGTGCATACAAAATATTAGTCAGTAAACATTAAGGAAAGAAATAATTTGGTTGATCAGGACATAGATGTTAGATATTATTAACTGGACCTTGAGTAATTGGGTTGGAAGTGGGTGGACTGGATTTATCAGCTCAGAGTAGGATCCAGTGACAGGATCTTATGAGCACAGTAATTAATCTACATTCCATAAAAGACAATTAATTTCTTTACCAGCTGATTAACTATTATGTTGTAAAGAAGGACTTTGTTCCATGTAATAGTTACAGCCAATATGTAAGAGCTAGTACAAAAATATAATAATGTAATCTGAACACATTAAATTTTTTTTTTCTATAGTGAATATATTTCTCAGAGGTCTGTTTGATGTTTCAGGAAAGTCCCGAAGTTCTGCTATTAGTCAGCTGGTCTCAATGAATGCATCACAGTCAGTAGTGAAGTTAATAATGCAACAGCAAACAAAATATGTGGTTCTGTCAGATACTTTTATGCTGGAATTAATGTGGTTGTTGGCTCAGTTGGCACAGCGAGGTAATAGAAATGTTAACTGAAGTTAATCTTAATTTCTGCTATTCTTGAAGTATGTGTAAGAAACAAGAACCACAAGCCCAAGGTATCAAATATAAGTCATGCTACATGGCATTGTTATAATCAGAGCAAAAGTTAGTAGGATTTGATGTTCTCATGTTGGCAAGGATGAAGATGGCTGTAGTGCCATGTAGTCTGGTAGAAGCTTACCGATGTTTCAGAGGTGTCACCCTGATGATGGAGGCGGCAAGCATCTTTGAAACGTCATTGGGCTTCTACTGGACTACATGGCGCTACAACCCAGAACCCAGCCATTTTCAAAGCAAGAAATGTAGTATGCTAACCCAGATTGAGCTTTTAAGAAGACAGAAAAGAAGATATACTTGCTACAGAGAGGATTTCCTTCCACATGTGGACTACAATTCCTATGCCTGAACTGTTTTAACTTTTATGGTAACAAAGATTGTACTACATACTGAAGCTCAGTTGTCCTAAGTGTCTTCCAAAATTAAAATCTGGTATCATCTATGATGTCTTTTTTATGTCAGAAAAAATACTGCATTGAATGCAGAATATGTGTTTGAAATTTAAATAGTGATTCTTGTTGTATGTAACACTTTCTGTTATATGAAATATTTAGAATCTGCACTGTTCTTTGCAGTGTGTTACAGCCATGACAGTCGTGACTGGTACCTTGAATAGTGTGAATGATGAAAATCAAAGATGGATTTATAAGCTGATCAAATTTAGTTTTCGTAACAGTTTCATTCTTTTGTTTGCAGATGAATCAAGGTGCTGACATATTCTGCGACTTAAATATGGTAGCTATTTTGCAACCCATCCATATTTCCCATTTCTGTAAAAGTCTAGATGCATCATCATTTACAAGTTTGAACATGTACCATCATTTGTATTACATATATTTAAATTGTATAATGTTTATTTGTTAGGCCTGCATGACTGTGACACATCCTTAACAAAAGCATTTTTCAACTTGTAATCTGCAGACCACCACCATTTTGTGGCTTAATTTATGCCATCTGTCACCACAAGTGGAAGAATATTTTAAAAATTTAAACTTTTCTCACTTTTTATTTCTCTCTCCCTTTTGCAGCATGTACATGTAGTACAATACTTTGGACTTACCAACTAATTCCATCACGACAATATAATCAGTTCATAGTGCATCTTACCATGCAACTTGAATTTCAGAGGCTTAGGATGAATTCTATTTGTGGCTGGTTATCCTAACTGTGGTTTTCACGTGTTATTCTTTGTTTCTGTCTAAAAGTGCTCATGACATGGACATGACAATAACCTTCCAAACATTTTCAAATTTGAATCCATTTTTGACTGATTGCACTGTGTTGCGGTCGGCTGTTTTTCCAATGTTTCAGATAAAGGTGAAGCGACTAAACAGTGGCCCAGTGCTGATATTCTTAGTCTACTAAATGAATTACTGTTTTTCACTTTTGTTTTTCTAAAATAATTGTAATGATATAATGATATTGCTTACTTATTATATCATTGTCTTTAATAATGCTGGTATGTATGTGCATATTAGATTAATCTTCTAAACGCAACACCGAACATAATTTTCGAGTGGTTAACATTCTTGCTTTGTATTTTGGATGTACTTGGTTCAGATCTCAGCCTGGAAACTGGCTATACTGATCGAGGTTTTTCGTGGTTTTCCTCAGTCTGTCTGGGCAAATGACAGGATAGTACCTTAATTAAACTGTGACAGCTTCCTTCCACATCTTTCTAATTAATTATTCACTATTATCCTATCATATAATGCTATTTAGTCTGAGATACTGTAAAAAGCATCCTTAAATAAACAAATAAATATACTTGCATTCTTAATAAATTTCATAAACCATATAAACAACAACAAATTGTTTTTTCTTAATGTTAGTGCACTGCAGAAAATAAAAACTGAGTTATTCTTACCTATTATTAAATTCAGGTTCTAAAACTAAAAGGATGAGAGTCTACAGATTTTCCCATCATGTGGTTATCTGGTTTCCTAGCATCAACCAGAGTGTACAGAAAGATTTTATGTTAGATAAACATATCATATCTACATATTGGCACTAGGCCCTTGTTTAATCACTTTTCCTTGAAAATGGAGGCAGCCAGGTTGTCAAAAATGCTATCAAAGTAGCCCACTACAACACTGTTGTCAATCAAGAATGGGAAGAATACTGCTGAGGTGTGTTGAAGCAAAACAAAAATGTAATGCTTTCTTTTGGTATTAGTTACAAGAGACATTCGGTCATCATTTCATGAGGCATTTCTGACTAAGCTGGATATTTTAACACAAATGTTACAATGTAAAATTTGGAACTGCATGGTATGTTTTTAGGCTTTTTGTATATTAAAACTAACTTTTATTATGAAAAGGAAGACTGTTGTAGAGTAATGAAGTATTTGCAAACTAACTTTTATTATGAAAAGGAAGATTGTTGTAGAGTAATGAGGTATTTGTTTGTTGTAGAATTGATAAAGGGAAGCATGGATGTACAGAGTGAATTGGGTGCCAGATATTTAATTTTCTTACTGCATTATTCCAGCATGGAGTGCACTAAATACTGCAAAGAAACAGGATAGAATTGTCTTATGAATATTTAGTTTGAACTGGTTTGACTCTTGTGGATTTCCATATGGAATTATAATTTCAAATGTGGAAAAGCAAAACTGATGTGCATGATAGAATTTCTCACATGTATACATGCTTGTATGTGTAATGAGCTTGTAATTTATTTCTTTGCATAATGTGCATTCATGTAAGGACCACTTCCCAATAAGTACAACATAGGGTTTCAAATGTTCCATGAATAGTATGTTCTGATGTATTGACAGTAATTTATTTCTTTTACAGATTCCAAATTCTCAGTGAAGACTCGACTGGTTGGGGCTACTAAAACATTCCATAATGTATTGCGAACTTACTGTAATAACACTAAACTATTATATCCAGTACTTCTTGTGATTAAATGTTTGGCCAGAAGCTGTAAGTACTTATTCAGGGTTATGTATAATTAAATGCAGGCTGTAGGATTTGAGGTTTTCATGGTGGTGAGTCTGAAGATGGCTGTCTTCTGGGTTGTTGTCAAAGTTTACCAATGTTTCAGAAGTCCTTGCTGCCTCCATCATCAGGGCAAAGAGCAAGCCGTGCGAGTGGAAAGCTCAGCGCTGACTCATTGCCGTGAAAGCTTCAGATCATAAAGTGTGATGAATTATAGTGTCATCACTTTATTATGTTACTGAAATTGTTTGTTTTGTTTTAATGTGATTTGTCATAGGGCCAACTTATTTATCTTTTTCCTAAAGCTTCTACAACGTCACTGTTGGTCAAAGATGGAATAGTAGCTACTATGGAGAAGATTATTGTCTGCATTGGATTCACTCCTAATTCCAAGCTCAGATTGTCATTGAATGTGATCAACTACCTCACTAAAAGCAGTAAGAATATTTTGGGTTTTCCTCGAAATTAGAATTTTAAATAACAGTGTGAAGTGCATAATTAAAATGTTTTCTGCTTTTTCACAGTCAGTGTACATAAATACCATGAATTGGTGGCTTGTGGTTTTGATCATAAATGCACAGTGCATTTGCTGTGCATTACATTCTACCTAGAAGTGACAGCCTGTGTTAAATGTTTAGGCCCTTTGGGATTCTATTATAAGCAGGTTTTAATTAACACATATATCTTTTGGCACATTTACAGGACCCTGCTGTATCCAAACAGTAAAGAGTGGATTACTGATTCTCTTGTTACGGATATTTGAGCGCTGGGATCGTTATGAAGGAAGAATACACTTAAAGATTTGCAGCTATATAATTATGACATTACAACACCTTTGTTCTACTAGTGAGTTGAATTACTGTGTAATAAAATGTATTTGTGAACTAATTATAACCGTGTTGATTTAGGTGATGTAGTGCTGTGGTTGCTCAGCTGGTGGCTCACAGACCAAATAGTCTGTTTGCCAGTGGCCTAAGAAATGGATTTTAAAGCAATAAAATGTGAGAATGTGAATTGGATTCATAAGTTTCAAAGGCCTAAATGACAGGCTCTGGAACACTGTAATTAACTTTCTTGTTCCATAAACGTCAAAGAACTTCATGGAACTATTAATTTCTCAAGAAAGACTTTACTCCATGGACTTAAATACTGTATACTGTTTCTCTGAACATAATCTTTTATCTTCTTATCTACTTTCTAAAATTGAATGATAGGAAACATTCACCAAATTTAATTTGGTGTTATTTTTATTAATGTAATTTTGATTTTGTACTGTTATTCTAAAGTATTTTATCTTTGCCACATTTTCAAAGTATTTGCTACCTACCTTTTTGTTATGATTTTGTCTTTCATTCTAATGAATAGACCTGATCATATGATTGTTTGTCTTTGTGTTTACTTCCTGACCAACCATCTGACTAGGGTCTGATATAATCTAGAGAAATTGAATAATGTTTTTCATTGACCTACAGAAATTGGCCGGAAAAGTGTTTGTACACACAATGGTTTGACCCTTCTTCACAAGTTCAGTACACACTGTCCGGAAGACAAAAGTTATGATTCAGTTCTAGCCCGGGTATGTTATATCATTAACATATGTCTGGACAGGAAACAGTTGCCTGTACAGAGTACATCAAGCCCAGCAATTTTCACCTTGCCGACTCTAAAAGAGGTCTACAGATATAATGAAATTGACATAACAGGTATGTCTTTCATTTCACAGTCTCTTATAAAGCACGGGTTTATAACTTTCTTTGTATTGTTTCCTATTTATGATCTTCATTACTTCCCTAGAAAGTTTTTTTTTGTGTTTTAAGAGGTATGAAAGGTTGTTAGTGACTTTTTGTTTATTTACTTGTGTATTTAAGTAACCTGGTGTTTAAAGGCAGAGAGGGAACATATAGTGTTTAACACATTAAGATATGCACTAAATCTGTGCTTTTCAATAACAGTACACAGTGATTGGCGGAATATGTCTGCTTTTTTATCAGCAGTATTAGACTGTTGTTCCGTATTACCAGAGAGTTAGTTACTTAATGAGCTCCTGTTGTCTGCAGCTTCTTGTAGAGACTATGGGCTCTGTATATGTTTTATGCTGCTGATTTTAGGGAAACATGCTTCTTCATCTCATGAGGCAAGTCCAGGATCTGATGAAGATAGCTGTGAGGACTCCTTACAAGAAGAAGCAGAAGAAGATGATGATAGTGATGATAGTGATGGTAATGATGACAAAGATAATGAATGTTATAAAGAAGAGTACAAGAACAAAATCTGTAATCTGCCCCTTCCTGCTCAGCGAGACGTAGAAGATCTTCTTGGGTATGTTTCAGATAAATAATCCCTACATTACTCAAAGATGAAACCAAAATTTGACACATTTCTTAGAAATGGCTCCTTGCATAAAGAATTAGCACAGGGCATGCATTAAACATGTATCTCATTAAGCTCTACAACTTTTGTTTGAAAAATTTGTAATGTGATGTATAGTTAATGAAATAAAAGGAAAAATAATTTGCATCTGCAGTATATCATATGCACTGCATATTACCTTTTTGACAATATTTTTGAATAAACTTGTGTACTCCAAATGGAGTATGCCTTCACATTTAAATATTTAATTGGCTGGGTTAAACATGCCTTTTATAATCAGACATGATAAAACTTGTGTACTCCAAATGGAGTATGCTTTCACATTTAAATATTTCATTGGCTGGGTTAAACATACCTTTTATAATCAGACATGATGATGATCATCATCATCATGCTGATACTTGATAAAGAAAATACAGATTTTTTTTTTGTTTTCAGTGACTGCAGCTGTTAAAATGTCTGATTTATTAACTTTAGAATAATAAATGTTCTCAATATTTTATACATTTATTTCATGATGGTCAGAGTTACCAAAAACACTATCATGGCATAAAATGATGATATAACATCACCAGTACCACATATCACCACTGGATATGAATCTATGCCAGATTCATTCACTGCTTATCCTGTCAGTCCACCTTCTTAAGATTTTTCTTTGCTTTGTTCCAAATAAACGTTTATAAGAGGTTTCCTCACAAAACCTCTGTGTATTTTTTGTTTCTCCCCACCCAATCCAGATGCTCAGCCCATCCACTCCTCATAGATTTGACTATCCTAACAATGCTGGGAAACTATAAATCACAGGGTTCTGTATCATGTAATATCTTGCAGTACTCACTTCTCATTTATATTCTTACCTGGAACTAAGAAATTCTTTGTACTTGTGCTTTGTTGGCATAACATATTTTTAAATTTCCTTCCAGATATTCTCATTATTTGAGAGAGTTTGGAAAACTGGAAGAAAAATATGGCAGAAGTATCTTACTGAAATCTTCTACTTCTTGTGATACTAGTTTACCATCTAATGGAAAAAATCAGTTTATACAGAAGAACTGCAAAGAAAATTGCCATGAGAACATTCTTAATGGTACTGTGTTTAATCAGGTTTTCCCATGTAAAACACCATCCTTCGCTGATCATTGTCAACCATTGAAGAAGGTACTGGAATGTAGCAAATCACTCAGTGATGATAACATATCCTTGAGCAAAAATCACAGTGATATTCAGAATACAGCTAAATCTGTCAGTTCTGTTTTGTCAACATTGGATACTGGTAAAAATGGAGTCACAATGGAATCAACTGCAACGAGGTAAATATTGCAGTATTTGCCTTAATGTAATTTAATAATTTTCCTGACAAACAATACCATGAAGTAGATTAGTTGAGTGTCACCCTCAGTGGACTAGTGGTTCACGTGTTCGCCACTGGACCCAAGGTTCATGGGTTCAAACCCAGCCAAGGTCGATGGATTTTTAAGGGTGATAAAAAAAAATCCGTAGTACAACTTCCTTCGGAGGGGAAGTAAAGCCGGCGGTCCCACGTAGATCTGCAGCATGTAAAAGAATCTTACGAACATGAAATGACATGTTTCATGAGCAAAATTCATTCTCCATTTCTCACCCAAGTTTCCTGATTCGCTACTTGATGGCTGTAGCAGTCAAATCAGGATCGAGCAGAAATTGTGCAGAGGCAGTGGGCTGGTCACTCACTGTTCACAAATGCATTCTTCAAAGACTAGGAAAACCTCTGAAAAGGAGGTGGCGAAGACCCACAACTGGGTTGTAGAGCCAAGAAAGAAGAAGAAGATTCATTGAGAAGTTGCTAGGAATTCAGCTGGCCAAGAAATTTCCTTCCATTTATATGATTCACATGTTTAATACAGTGTTTACAAATGCCAATCTATGGAAATTATCCTGTGCCAGTTGTATCCATTACACACCCACATGTCCTGTTTTCTTAAATTCTATTTTAATTTTATCTTCCCATGTATGTCTAATTCTCCCAAGTGGTCTCTTTCCTTCAAGCTTATCTTCTGAAACTTCTCTCTTCTGCCACATGCCTCAACCTCAACCATTTCTTTCACCTTGACTTGATCACAGTAGTAATATTTAATGAAGCTCTTCATTATGCAATATTTTTCATCCGTCTGTTGCACTATCTCTCTTAGGTTTAAGTATTCTCCTCACCACGTTGTTCTTGAATATGCTCTGTCAGTATTCTTCCCCAAGTGTGTGAGACCAAGTTTCACACCCATATAAGATAACCGACAATATTATTATATATGTAAATATTTTGATTTTAGATTGAAAGAAGATGGGTAGTGAACTGAATGGTAATTAACATTCCCTAAAATGGAGCTGCTCACAACGTGTTTATGGATGTTACTTTGACTTGTTACTGTCATTTTCAAATATTTGGATTTCCACTTTTTAGTACCAATTTTTATATTAGGATTTTGTCCAGAATTCTGGTTACAAGGCATGAACATGCACTTAGTATTCTCTCTTTACTTCTAGATCAACAAATGACTGTTTTTTGGGAAGTGTTTGCAGATAAAATGTTGTAATAAAATATCTGACAGAAGGTACTAAATATTAATGTTTGATTTTATGAATGGTAATCCACAGATAGCTCGTTAAAATCTTGGCTGGGAGAAAATTCTGAGTGATAATTTTCCTTAGTGGTTTTTCTTTGATCCTTTGGGCAAATAATATAAATAGTACCATAAAGTGTAACAAAACTGACAGTTCATAGCTTACATCTTTGATGAAATTGGTTTCAAAGTGTGGCTGTGCATTGAATATGTGCCAAGTATTGTACCAGATTGTTGGTGCAGTTTCTTCATGGCCTCGTGTATATTGCCACACAAGGAATAGCGTATTTTTAATCCTGGACATAATGTAGTGCATGACAAACGTAAGGTTTATTATATTCACTTTTCTTCCTTTACCAGAAGCAACATTGATAATCACATGATGGTGAAAGGCTTGGGTGTAATTTCTGACATTCCCAAAGACTCTGGCTTTCCAAGAGTTTATGCCAAGATAGCATCTCGTGTTAACAGTATCTTACCATTTATTAAGATTGCTTATCCAGACATGATGGGTAGTGACAGCTCGAAGGAACTTGAGCCATTGAACATTAAAGACCGCAGAGTATGCAGGTGAGTACAGAATGTTTCTGTTTTGAAGATCAGGTTGTTACTATTAATTAATGCCATGGTATTCGTTCTTCCCTGAAACATTTATTGTTATTCACCTGGTCACGTAATTCCCCGCTTTTATAGAATTAAAAGGTTTATCAGTCATGTCTACAAAAGTCTGCCATTGGACATTATAAAGAGCTAATTTAAATTATTTAACCCCTACTGCTCTAAGATCCGTTGTAATAATGTCCTCCCATTTATAACTAGGTCTCACAAGAGGACTATCCCTTGATGATTTTCATCAAAATGTTGCAAGCTTTTCTTATTTCCCCCTTCTGTGCACATATTACCACTCTTTATCTAATAACCCTAGCAACATTTGGTATCAGGAAACATCATTAATAATTCTGATTAAAAGATAAACATTTTTGTTTCAGAGCCAAACTCCTAGCTTGTGTGGAGCGAGGATTTTCTGAGTTTGAGGGTTCAAACAAAGTGGTGTATGAACTAGATACACTTATCACAGAACTTCCACCACAAAGGCAAAATAGCAGTACAAATAGGTGAGGAATGAGTTTATTTATAATCTCTGGTTGATGAATGTATTAAAGATTACACTTTATAAAAAAAGTAATGTTGCTTTGTTGCTATGTACAATTTTTATGGTCAGAATTTATGAAAGCCAGCAAAATTGATAAAAGAATAACAGATTTGTGTGACAGTTACTGCGTGAGCCAAAGGAAAGTTTGTGAATGGGTGGACATTTTCAGGGAAGGATGGATGAACCTTATTGATTTTGCATATCCTTGGCAGTCATCAGCTGAAACATGTTTTATTATTAAAGACAGCAGATCTATCAGCATATCTGCACTAATCAGAATTGGCGAACTCGTGTCTGATCAGTCATGGAAAGAAGTGGTACTATATTATTTAGGTGAAGTTAGGGTCATTACACAGAAGACCAAGATATGTGTAACTGTTGTGTATTTATTTTGTGAAAAACTTGTAATAAACTTGCCCTTAATTTTTACTTACTTTCATAAATAATATCTTGTAATATAAATGTATTACAGCATTTCTGTTTGGTGATTGGCATTTTTCTTTCTTTGATAGGTTGCTTGTTAATTCAGATGAGTTGCATCTAGGCCAAAAAGATGGAACTAAAAGTCACCTGTGTTTTGAGTCACGGTTTGAAAGTGGAAATCTTCGGAAAGTGATTCAGGTAAGGACATTAATTTTCTATTGCTCCGTAGAAATAATGTCTCTTTTTTCCTCAACTTGACTTGTCTGTGGGACTATATATGTAAAACAAGTGGTATAAAATGAAAAGCTCTGTAACATGGACCATCTGAAATGAAGCATAAGAAGCTGTATTGAGAGTGTACATTAGGTGTTCTCACTCACATGTGATAAGAATCAGAATACCAAAGAAATGAGTGCAGTTAAGTAAATTGGACTGACACTGAAGTTCACTGAGAACCCAGATAAACTCCTACAGTTTCCCCTTAGTTACATCTTTAATTCATATTTCTATCATTAATTGCTAATTGTTAAAAAATTGCACCACAAATTTAGACGCACCTCACCATATACCAGTTTGATGTGATTCTTTTATGTGTATTTCAGATTTCTCCTAAGGAGTATGATCTCATCCTCATGCCAGATGTAAACTCCAGTCACCATCATCAGTGGTTTTATTTTGAAGTCAGCAATATGGAATCTAATTTTCCATATGTCTTTAATATTGTCAACTGTGAGAAGCAGAACAGCCAATTCAACTATGGTATTTCATGTTTTTTTTGTTATGCATACTTAGTATTTCCTTCATATAAAGTTACAGTTACTCAGATGTTAAAGTATGGGAGCTATACTTTAACTTCTGTCACTCCATTGTGTTATGGTTTAATGAAAATTAGGAACTTAAAACAGAATAAGAAATTTGTCTTTAGTCCAGTAATTATTATTCCCTAATTTTTATTAATATATTTATTTATATTTGTGCATTTAAAAAACAGGTCCCAGTACAACATACTGCTCCATACACTCTCAGATGTTCTCCTACTTTATTGCAAACAAGTCATGATTAATAAAAATTTATGATTTTATTTTAAAATATAACATATGCATCATGTTTATGAATATAACAATGTCTCCATAAATTAGTTAGAAATGATGTCAGTTATGTTACACAAGAAATACCAATATTTGTATTCATATCAATATAATTGCATATCCTTAGTCATACCATTACATTTATAGGTTATGATTAACCCTTTAACAATGTAGGACATTTAAAAATAACTGTTCTTTGCATCTAGGCAACATTACAGATCTAGACCCCTTAAATGTTGTCTCATTTATGTTGCTGGCATGTGGCAGGGTGAGTGAATGCAGGTAAGGCCTGTGTCAGAGCATTGATGTGAGGTATAACTTGGCCTGGTGTAAAGTATAAGTCTGAGAAAATCTCTAGCCTGTTCCTAGAATATAATTAGCTGAACTATGAAAGGACATAAACTACCTATTTAGTTACGTTTACCAACATTTTAAATAGCAATGTTTAATCAGTACAAATCAGCAAAGAACTTTGCAAGACTTTCCTTTGATATGATGTACTAATTCTGTGGAAATTATGTTTTGCTGCTCTTTTCAGGAATGAAACCAATAATGTACTCTGTCCGTGAGTCTGTATTGGGACGTCCAGGATGGGTACGTGTGGGTACTGACATCTGTTACTATAGGAATTGGTACCAGAACATAACGTCTCGCAAACCACGCTCATATCTTACTACAGCATTCACAATTGCATTCCCACATTCATATGATGTCTGCTACATCGCTTACCACTATCCGTACACATACTCACAGCTGCTGGTATGTATCAGTAGGCATATTTATATTGAGTTATTTTGGTGCTATTTATAAGAAACATATCAATTCATAAGTGTCATTCACATGACAGAGGGTCTGATATGATGATCTGTCAATTGATCAGTATATCAACATAGAGAAAAATCAGTGTTTTAACCCATTCATTGATATATACATTGACTTGAAATAATACTTCATTGTTTAATTGAAATGCATTATCCAATTACTAAAGTGACTTGCTATGGGCTGGGTAGACAGGATTTTGTTTCTTGCGGAAGCAGGATTGTTTCTGTTCTCCGTCATGGCCAGACCAGCTCTGGTGCCTGTCTGTCTTCCCATGCAATAGGTATCACAGCTTCTTCCCATGGGTGTAAAGTAGCCAGAGTGTGTATCTACCTCTCACTTCAATCTGGTGGTGAGATTAATGTGTGGAACTGTACCTCCGTTATTCATGGTGTGATGCTTAGGCACAGGAGTAGCTTCACCTTTATAGACTTGATTATTGTGAGTGGGAATATAGTGATGAATGAAATAGTTTGATTTTCCTGCAAAAATCTCTTCATACTTTCACATATGTACTTTTCCTATTTCAGGCTCAGATATGGAAATGGTCTGTATCAGTAGATTCTACTTCAATTTACTTTCGTGCAGAGTCTATCTGTTCATCTCTGAATAACAATGAGACGCCGCTGATCACTGTTACAGCTGCAGAATCAGAGACCAACTCAGTTGCGGTAAATACATCAAATTAAGAATGGATAAAGGTTGGGAGGGGGGGAAGCCCTTATTGAATGAGGAAACTTGTGAGATATTTGACCATATGCATTGGAAAATCAGGGTGATTACATAGAACAAAATATGCCTAACTATTGTGATATTTATGTGTCAAAACTTCTAATAACATTTGTTTTGCTTTTTGGACTTATATTTATGTTATTCAGTGCATATTTTGATGTACAGAGAATAAATAGTACATATTCAAAAATAAAATAGACTTCATATCAGCATTGAATTCATTAAACAACATATTGCCATGAAGACTATTAATTTATTTCACTTATAGACAAATTTCTGTCTCTTCATATATAGTAAAGTTTGTAATATGTCCTGTTTGGAGTAGTTATGGTGTACAGTTTTTAATATCAACATTGGTGCTTCCAGATGAGGGAAATTATTTTCCTCACTGCTCGTGTGCACCCAGGCGAGAGCAATTCCTCTTGGGTGATGCAAGGAACACTTGAGAAGCTATTGAGTAATTCTCCAGCAGCTGTTAGTTTGCGCAGTAAATATGTGTTCAAGATAATCCCAATGCTCAACATGGAAGGTGTTATAAATGGCTGGTAAGTGCTGTAAATACCTACACTAACTATTCATCTTATGAATGCGTTTCTTTAATTGAAAGCTATTCAGTAAATTAAATTTAATGTTTCTAATAGACATCAGGTAATGAGTTCAGGGTTGAAACTGTCAGAGTAAGTTTGGCACATTTTTTGCAGATTTGTTGTATCAGAAACTCTATAAATATACTAAAAATGGGGTATTACTTTTTCAGATGTGCTAATATGAATATATGTTGATTGAACATTCATAAAAATTGTAGTTTTTTATATCATTGTCTTCATTATCTTTGACACTTTCAAACTTTTTTCATATTTTATAAGGGAAGGTAGTCTTGTTTTATCATGATGGTGGTTTGTGTGTGTATGTCTGTCTGTCTCCTCCTCTAACATTTGCCAAGTCAAGTAATATGTGTATCTTCAGGTGAACGTCACATTATTAGAAACCACCTGATTTTTTTACTTTTTAATTTTCCAACATTGGCAGTCATGTAAACTTCTAAGATGGGAGTCACTATTCTGTCTGATGACATATCTTTGAAAAAACATTTTAAGATAGCTTACAACTATGCTAATTTTATATTAACATTCTCTTGCTGGCAGTAACTGGTTATTGACTGTCAGATTTGTTATGGTGATAAATCATGAAAATACATAACAGATTTTATATGCTAAGAATTACAAATATTCTGAGAGTTAAAATTTGAGATTTTGCCTGACAACTTTAAGTAATGGGAATCATTGTCGTTAAATATGCCTAACAGGAGAACTTTCATCAGTTGTTTATTTATTTATAATCATGCAACCAAATCCAGCAGCTCAGTCAGTATGGTGACTAGACTATAGGCTGGATGACCAGGGGTTGATTCCTGGCAGGAGTAAGAGGTTTCTCTCATAGTTATCACAGTCAGATTGGCTCTGGGGCCCACCCAGCCTCCTAACAAATGGGAGGGTGGAGGGATACTGTAGACTGAACATGAAGCTAACCACTTACCTACATCTAAGTTCATGAATTAATGGTATATACCTCTACTCCCCCATGTGACATGATGCGTGTTTAAGCACTAAGGACAACATATTCATAATTTGTACTGGTCTGTCTGTACTGATTGAAGTATTTAAAAACCGGCTCACAGGTTCTTACCAGAACTTCCTGATTTTAGAGTACCTTTATTCCGTTATATCTTATACAAGGAACTACATTCCTACAGTAATCTAAAGACCACAAGCAAAATGAAATATGTTAACAGAGAATAGTCAATGGATGTGTCAACAGTGAATTGGTTATGGATGTTGTAACTGAAGACACCATAAACATTTGTAATTCAATGGTTTGTAGAACAACACACACTACCAACTCACCGACATTGAAAAGTAATGAAGATTGAGCTTATCTTAACCCAAGAGATGAATTCTTAATGTATGCACCATGAAGGTTTCTGTGTAGTGATGTCTGTTGTAACATTATTTCAGATGAATAACGGCTTCAGTTTTTGATTTTGTTGCTGTTGTTGTTGAAACTTTACTCTGTCTTCACCTTAGGCAGAGATATCTGACTTGTAAGCATTATTTAACTTTTAAAAAAACAGTCTAACAATTACAACTTAGTACTGCTTAGTAAGAGCATTAATTAAATCATGGTGCTGTTACATGTCTAAAAGTAATTGAGGCTTTCACCTTATCATATTTAGTTCTTTAGTGTGTTATCTTTGATGTTGTTATGCTTATTGTTGTCGACAAGTCATCTTCATTAAGAAGCCCAATATTAGGTTTGTCATTTGCTTTCTTTGTTGTTATTTCAACATTTGAAATTTGATCAGCATTGAAGCCAGCATTCATGTTGACATATGCAACAGCTTGTTGATCATTGTTTGCACCAATTGCTGTTACATATACCACATTGTTGTCAGTGTCTCTGTCAGATACAGCTCTGGCTGCAGGGTTCCCTCCAAGTGACAGGTCAGCAGCGGGCGTTGAAGACTGTTGCGAGGTCTGAACATCATGTGCATTGGGTCTTAATGTTATATGGCGATTGATTGTGAAATTCAAGAGTGGTCCTAGTGGGGTGTTGCTGTTGTTTCTTGGTACAGAGGTTACATTTGTAGAATCCGTTTCTTCAGTTGTTGTTTCTTTTGTTGGTTTGTTGACTTTGTTGTTTCTGTAGAATATAAGATCATTATTTGTGTATATATTAGCATTTTCCCAGTGGAGGCACAGTGATAAATTGATGTGACTGCCAATAAAATACACACTTAGTAGATTCACTAGTTCAGTCAACTCCACACCCTGCACCCTGTTTTATTAATATACTTTTTAATGTTGTCCTTCCATTTATGCCACATTGTTTCTCCCCTTCATGTTTTCTTACAAAAAATTTCTTTGCATTTATCATTAAGTGTTATTACCACACAATCACAATCCCTATTATATGAAAATTGCATTTCCTTTTTATATTATTAGATCAGGACAGTATGAAGTAATGCAATTTCAGCCACCGGTACAAAATAATTGTTTTCATTATGCAATAAGTTCCCTGATGAACATTATCATGTAAGAACCAAATTAATTTGGACTAGTAAATCTTCTTGTGTATAACTGCCAGTTATTACATTTTTACATATGTAGGTGGAGTTGTGTTTGAGTCATATTAATGGCTCATATGCGATTGTGAAGTTGTACCATATTTAATTTTCTCACCTGCTTACCCCTGAGATGTGGAGACTGGAATAGAGCCATAGTTGTAATAATAGCATCTTGTCTGCTCGCAAATGAAATCCTTGTTCCCTTCACAGTCATCAGTATCCCACTCCAGGTCTGGTGCCTTGAGTGTCACACAGCCAGTCTTCAAGCTGCTGTCTCGACTGAGCAAGCAGAAAACATTTCCAGTTGGTCAATTCTTGTCAAATGAAAAGTCTTCAGTCATTCAGAAATGCAATAGTTTATATGAGTTCTGTGTATGAAGTGTGCATAATGAACACATAATAGGGAGGTGTGTCTGTGCAGCTGCACGTTTTATATGTGAAACCACCCAACTGATGCCAATTAAACATTTGTGTTGGTGGTTTGATCTAAAGATGGTGGACGTATTTGATGTTATTCACTAACATTTTTCTTGCTGTAGTAAACTGAGATGCTAATTAGAATATTCTGATTGGCTGAAATTCCACTGTAGGCCACCATTTTAGAAACACCTCTTTGTCAGATTGAGTCTGATTAATCTGACATTTCAAAGTCCCATACCATTTCGTTGTCAGACTTACTGTGACAGTTTTAAAATTCAACCAAATTAAATTCAAATGTATGTTGAAATACATGCTAATATACACACCCCTGAAAGTGTTGTGCTTGCATATTTACACTCTTGCCAATTTGCATGGTGTTGAGGTGGTGGATAAGCTTAAGTTAGCGCAAACTTACCCTTGTCTGTGGCGGGCCCATCTTGCAGACACTGGTTTTGCTGATGTGCTGGGGCCGGTCTCAGTAGAGTCTTCGCCACTAGGGCCGTTGGTGCTGGTGTCCAGATCGTTACCAAACGCCTTCCTCATGTAATCGAATGTAGCGTTGAAGGTGGCACCAGAGCTCATCCAGATGAGCATGTCAGTGCCAAGTCGGTTACCTGATGTCCAGTAGTCGTGACCATTGTAACCTTGGGCGCAAGACACAACGTACCTATTTGTATACTTCTTGGAACTGGTGGAATTACAAGAAGTTCATATGTGCAGGGGTGTCCAAACTCAAAATGTTTTTGTTTTTTTTGGCCTCACTGCACGTGATTCATCACTGTCTACTGTCTTAGAAAAATGAAAGCTAGGATGTTATAATTATTTTACCTCTCATCTAACAACCTGAAGACACAAATTTACAAAACTACAATCTTACCTGTTGTTTTGTATGGATGTGAAACTTGGTCTGTCATCCTGAGGATAGAAATTAGATTAAGGGTGTTCAAGAACAAAGTTCTGGGGAGAATATTTGAACCATAGAGAAGAAAATAGGAGCAGGTGACTGAAGAAAATTACATAGTGACGAGCTCCATACTTCATACTCTTCACCACATATTAGGATGATCAAGTCAAAAAAAGATGAGATGATCAGGGCATGGAGATGAGAAGTCTGTACATAATTTTGGTTGTGAATCCTAAGGTAATATAACATGCAAAAGACCTAGGCATGTATGGGAGGATAATATTAAAATGGTTCTTTATTAAATAGGGTGGGAGGGCATGGATTTGTGTGGTTCAGGATGTAAACCAGTGTAGTTGTCGGCTCTTGTGCACCAAAGTTTTGGGTTCCATAAAAATCAGGGAATATTTTGACTAGCTCTCAGCTGTTAGTATCTCAGGAAGAAATGTGACCAGTTATGGATCATTCTGACGTGATGACAGTATTCAACACTGTGAATGTTTACTTACCTGCATTAATAAGGTATTGAGCCATGGAATCTGCTTTCTCTTTCGATTCAAAAGAAGCCAGTTGAAGCCCAATGGAGCGACAGTACTGATAGGCCAAGAAGTAGTTTAGCTCAGGCGAGTATGGGTTCATACGGCTTATGAAATACTGGACCCCATCCAGCTGAATGGTAGTGATGCGCTGACCTGTGTGGAATTTTGTGACAACCTCATGTAAATACGTAGTGTTGGTTCATGCATATTTAAAAATTCTTTCTCAGCCACAAATGTTGAATAGTCTTGGGGTCTGACGCTGTAATTGGAAGTTTGAGAACAATGTGCCAAAATGCTAAGGAGTATATTGGACATAATGAAGTAACAATTTGTATTACTTGTCCAGTACCATTGGCTTCAAAATATGGAAAGTAACTTCATTCAGTAGTTCTCCAGCTGGAGTTGGTGAAGATTTAAGGATACCTCACCGTAAAAGACTATAATGTCACGAAATGTTAACACAAGTCCCTAGTCGTCGGTCTGATATCACCATTTTTATTAAAAATAAGAGGATGATGTGGCTGGTACAATACACATGGAGGGGATCAGAAATGCACGTAAATGAACGTCGCTGTCGAGTGGTTAGCACTTCTGTTTCGTATTCCGGAGTTCCTGGGTTCAGATCTCGGCTCAGATAGCTGTGAGGCTTTCTTCAGTCACGAGGCATATGCAAGGATATTACCTTAAATTAGGTCCCGACCATTTCCTTTTACATACATTACAATTCGTTATTCACTGATAATCCTATTGTTCAACACTGTCTTAACGCAATCAATGTAAAGCACTGTAAATCAGCCAGATATATAAATAAATAAAATA
>NW_019059987.1:2722612-2750194 GCF_000696155.1 Zootermopsis nevadensis | reverse complement strand
AACGCTTAGGAAAACTACCATAGAAGATCGGATGTAATTACAATTTTCGTGTAGAATATGTATGAGGGTATTTACTGGATTAAATTGGTTCATGATAAGGCTCATCGAAGAGGTTTTGCGAACACGTTTTTACGTAAGTATTCGAGTTCCATTAAAACTGGGAATTTATTGGTAGCAGAGTATTCGTTTTTCAATAAATAGTTAGTTTGTTATTGTAGAAAAGATGCCGGTGAATAATGAATTGGGAAGACTAACTGATTCTGTTGGCCAAAGCGCCTGCCGCGTGCAGTGCAGTACCATTCTTCGTTTCGAACAAGAAGGCGGGTGGCTGTTATTTTGCGCGATAGCAAGGAATGAGAATTTCGCCAATCAATGTCAGTCATCCTTGCTGCTACTGAACTGAATTCTGTCTCGGCTTTCATAGCTTAATATAACTGTTCGGTCAAAACACTGTTTCATCCTGATATTTGATGTTGGTGAAGTTTTATTTTGCTTTTTTTTAAAATGTGAGGCAAATGTTGTAAGCGTTAGATTTTGCACAGACGATCTAAAGACGTAGAGTTTAATTACTTCGAGTGAAAGGTGGAGAATCCGGACTTGAATACGAAGTTGCCTAGTCTCGAGATCCCTGTGCTGATTGGTGTACAACCGCACTTTCGACTGGAAGATCTGGCAACATTGTAGCATTCTAGCACGACAAGCAGTTCCTTTTCTGCCGTCTTGTTCGTATCCTATAATAGCACTGTCTGGCGCTGCAGATGCATACCGCAACTGGGGGAGTGTTCCTGCCGGTCTTCTACGTCCATTGCCAGTCATGGTTTCATGAGTCACTGTTTTCTTTGCAGAATAAAATGCGCACGTTCTATTAGGTGGTAAAGACCTTTTGTTTTATTCCTATTTCATGGTGAAGGTTATTAGGTAGTCTGCAGATGGGTTATTCACACGCGAGTTCAAAAAATGACATGAAGGACATTGCATCCCAACATAAGATTCTTCGCTAATGCAACATAAAACCGGAAAGCTCAGTTGGTAAGTGACCACGATCAGAGTTCCAGTAGGAATAGGGTTTAAATCGGAATCATCCGCTTGTTACTAGGTGGCTTCTCCTTGGGGGGAGGGGTTCAAGAGGTAGGAGCCTGAAGCTAACTGTTCACCACCGTCTAGTACCGAGAGTAAGAATGTATGGAGTTTTTACTTTCATCCCCCTCGTACGCTTTCATGGCGTTGTTCAGAGGGAAATCTTTTTTACTGTCAATCCATCTTTCCAGGGCCACATCAGATCTTTTGTTTCTTCCTACTTAGGTCTGAATATTTTCCCGAGCATTTCATTTTCAAAACAGCCGTGTAAAGACACCACGTCTTGTAACCGTAGAAAACAGCTGTCTAAACTGTTTATGTGAAATTTGAGAAGCGTTGTTAAATCGTCTAAGAAGGAAACAAATTACAGTTCTATTCTAAGAAGACCGTCGTGTGAGCATCATTCATCTTCTATTTTTGGGCAGCACATACAAGACGGTTCTCCTAAGACACATTCTGCATGTCAATAGATTTATATAGACTCTCTCCATTCCGGGTTCATTAGCTGGGTACTAATCTATATAAGGCTTCTTGTGCTGAGAAGGTTGCTTACTTCATTACGTTCAGAGACATTGAACTTACTCTGTGTCAAGTTTACAAAATGCCTGGTGGCATTCAGTTAATATTTTTGTTTCTCGTTACATATTGTATCTAAAAATACAGAAATGCAAAACTTAAGTGTTATCCATTTTTCGTAAGGGTTCTGTAGACCAATCGACTTATTATCCCAGTAAAAACAACATAAATTACAGTTTCCTTTTTCAGTTACTAATATAAGCATTACGGAAAAAGCGTGTGTGTGTGTGTATATATATAATTCTGAAATGAGAAATCTCGTGATTTGACCATGTGAAATGGTGTTTCGTTTTCCAAAATAATTAAGGTTTTTACAATAAACATGATTTGAAGCTTGTATTCCTGCTTTATGCTTGTTTTAAAAATGATTTTTTTTTCTTTTTGCAATTTTACTTCATGCTACATTTATTTTTGTGTTAATTTATTGAATATACAAATATGTTATTGTAACGAAGTTCAAATATCTGGGAACGACAATAACAAATCAAAATGATATCATGAGGAAGTTAGGAGGAGACTAAATTCCGAAAATGCTTGCTACTTCTCAGTTCAAAATATTTTGTCTTCCCGTCTGATTTCTAAGAACCTGAAAATTAAAGTATACAAAACAATAATCTTGCCTGTTGTTTTGTATGGGTGCGAAACATGGTCTCTCACTCACTCAGAGGGAGGAACACAGATTGCAGGTGTTTGAGGAGGATATTTGGGCCTAGGAGAGAAGACAATGGGGCATGGAGAAAACTGCGTAATGATGAGCTTAAAAATCTGTACTCCTCCCCTGCTTTTACTTATAAGATACACTAATATTTAATTCTGTTCGGGTGCTCGGGTTTTTTCTTAGCCAGTTTAACGTACAGAATGACTCGTCTACTTACCACAAATTGATACTATAGTAGCTAATAAGAGTACTGTGGCTGATATCCAGCTTCCAGCGGTCGTCATTGCAGCGTGTGGCTGAGGTTCCTGTTCTAACCGGTCGTTGATGTCTCCGCGAGAGAATGTGTCTGTGTACGCTCCGCAGTATCCCGCGTCTTTTGTGCCCTCGGTTTGTAGTTAGCGGATATGACGAAGGGCAGAGGCGGGGTTGGGGGGTGTTGGCACTCTGAAATAAGGGGAACTGGGAACTTCATCTTCCCCTCTCCATCCCACTCCACTCATCACTAACGAATTAACGACGCTGGTCAGGTGCAGCCATGTTTGTGTGATCATAAATACACGCTCGCTCATCTGTCTCATCTGACAGGAAGAAAATATTTTTAGAAATGTCTGCGTTGGTTAGCTATGTTATGAATCATTCTTAGTAAACCCCTTGAGGTCGTCGAAATAGTAAATAAGATTCAGTCCATACCGCAAAAAAGTCACCTTTACAAAGATCAACTGGTTAACGCTGTTTATTCCAAGAATCATAAGAATCCATAAATGCAAAATGGCTGACTTTTAAAGCAGCTGCTACATGTAGTTACCATTCGGCTTTAAATAGTTAATGTAGGATGAAATGGGCTGGACATGTAACACATGAAGACGCTCCAGTGAGTATCGGAGGAGGTCCCCCGAGTAGAAGCGGTCGGAGTTGGAGGCTTCCATCCATTGCCAAGATTAATAGTACTTGGATGAAGATGGCTTTCTTCTGGGATGTTGCGCCGTGACCGACGATTCAGAAGTGCTTACTCACTCTACTATTACGGTCCTGATGATGAAGACAGTAAGCACCTCTGAAACGTCTTGTCAATATCTGCCAGACTACACAGCGCAGCACCCCAGAAAACAGCTATCTTCACACTCGTAGCCGCGAGAACCTGAAATCTCGCAGATAATACGTGAAGATTTGTGTCCACTTTCTCAGTATGGGCCATTGCTTAGGCAGAACAACTCTGCCTTTGCATAAAAACCAGAAGATAGTTCTTGAATACAGTATCTACAATTTACAATTTTAGTTGGCCTTGAAATTCTCCAGACGGCGTTATAATCGCTGTAGTGGCATGTACCTGTGTACCTTAACAGTCGATTAACATACTCAGACACCCTTTCCTCTAACAATAGGATTCTGAAGACGTTGCCTAAGGCAGCCAATTCCATCTTAACTACCTGTCAGTGTTCTCTATATGAAATACGTTGTCTGTGCAGCACAGACTACAAAACTTTGCCATACGAGTGTATAATGGGTCGTCTGATTTTCTATAAATGTGATCTGTTTGTCTTTTGCGTTGTGTAGTCTCGTCCAATATAAATATGCTTGGGGAATATTCTGCCTCCGTCCTCCGGGTTGAAGGTGCAACAATTGATTTTATATTCTAATTGAAATTATCAGGCTTTTCAGTCGAAAACAAAACAAGTTCTGGAAAGAACACAGAGTGAACGACAATGCAACTAAATCTGTCTCCTGTCCGGCTTCAGATTGAACGACCGGGGTTTGATTTCCGACGCTGCCAGTAGGTCATATTTTTTACGTCGCGTGATCGGATGATTAGTGAGCAATGAATTGGAAAGGACATGGGAAGAACCGATCGTGGTGTTAATTTAAGGTACTATATCCAGAATTTGCTGGAGGGCCTGAGGAAAACCATGAAACTCACTTTGTGCAAGTAATGCGTGCCTAGTGAATGAAAACTGTGACATGCAACTGCAGTCTACATTCTCGCGTCGTGGAAACCACTTCAGTTACACTTTACTGTTACAGCTGCTTTCACGCGGGCTTCATTATACAGTCAGGATCACTAGTTTAATAAGACGATCGTGTGTTTGTGTTTATGTGTAACTGTACCGCGTGACCGTGGGTAATGGAATGTTGAGAGATCAGGTTTTGAAGAGCCTCCAGAGGGCCTCGTCGTGAACCTTCAGCGCCAAGTGATGCCTTGGACATCCGCACAGCAAATGCATCTGTTGGGAGCAAATCAGGCCGGGGTTCGTTTTGTTGGCGGTGGAAATATTTTCATATTACGTGGTCCCTCCAGTGGCTTTTCGTTTGTGTAATCCAGTCCTCGAAAATACTTTGCCTCTAACACGCAACTAATGAATCAACTGGATCACTCTCACCATTGACCAGAGACCCTCATGAGAAGTTCATAATCGTTCAGCTATTGAACACCGTTAATAACAAAGCTTCCCATTGAACACTCCTAACCCAGTTCTATCCAATCCCATTATCATAACCCCTTTTTCCTAAAATCTCTCCATACTCTGTTTTCACATCTCGGTCTTCCAAGTGGACGTTTTCCAAGAGGTATTTTCATCATATTTATTACCCCTTACAATCTTTGACTTACAAGTGGAGGAAACCAAAATTTATTTCTACGCCTTGTCCTTGCTTTTAGGAAAAAAAAAACGCACACAGCGTAGTCTCAACAAAATCCACACCTCGACTTATCAGCCTAGAGCTGTCTTCACAAAATCGAGCTCCCAACTGGGGGAAAAAAAAACCCCGCAGACAATGCGTTTATTTCACCGTCCGTGTGGACAGGCAAAAAGGAATATGCAGTTGCGGTAGTTTTACCGCTGCGGCAGGAAAACCGCTCGTCCGCTCTAGCCCTTTGTCTATATGCGTGGCATGCAGTTCCGCTCCTAGACAGGGCATTGTCTTCAGCACGTGACTTCCGTTTCTGCGTTCCCCTCTTAACAAACAACCGGGCGATGACTAATACGCAACTAGCACGTCCAGGTGCTGTCTTCTGGTTTTCTTTTAAATAATCCTTTTCGTTCCGTAGCAGCATAACACTCGAAAAATAAATTTGGTTTTAGATTGATTGATCCAAAAATTTTAAGCTGGGATTTCCAAATACTATCAGAATTGAATTCATTCAAGGTGTTAGTCAGTAAAGTGCTGACAGAGAATTTTTTGAGCTGAAAGGCGGATGTAACAAAGGGAATGGAGATAATTACAAAACGAGGAGGTTCATAACGTTCAATCGATATAAATAAAGTGTGACGAGATGGGCGGGTCATTTAGTACGAATGGGAATACGAAACATGCTTACAAAATTGTAGTCAGAAATTCTGAATGACATTGGCGTGGATGGGAGAATAATATTAAAATGCATGCTAAAGAAATTTGGTGTGGTCCGTATTTAATTGGTTCAAGATGGGTTGTAGTGGCTGGCTCTCTGAACAAGATGGCTCCATACGGAGCATGGAACTCCTTGACGAGCTGAGCCACTGCCAGTTTCTCTAGAAGGATTTTTGTCTGTGAGGCTAGTGAGTGAGTTTATATAAGCTCTAGAGTTGAAGAAAACATCCTTAATCGTATTTATATTAACCAGATATCTCGCGAAGAAACACAGCCTCTTCTGCTCGAAACAACTTTGTTTTTATGTAAGTGAAAATGAAAGGTTAAATAACATGAAACATCAGTCTATAAGATGATTGCTGTCTTCTGGGTTGTTGCACCGTGTAGTCTGGTAGATTTCCACCGACGTTTCAGAGGTCATGAATTCATCGCCCTGATGACGGAGGCAGCATGACATAGTTTCTATGGTTGCTATCTTTCACCTGCTGATATTTTGAAATCTGAGAGGTTTGCTTGACACAAGCGTCTGATTCGACGCCACGGAAAGACCATGGCGCGATGTGATCATAAATCCAATGAAAGGCTGTCACCAGAACTTGTGGTCTTTGCCCTAAGTGCATGGAGCGAACCAGTTCTATTGTCTGACGTCTTTAATATCCGAAACGAATGAATTTCGATTAAATTTGTACTGGCATCTGCTATAAAACATGTCGGAGGATATTTTATCTGTACGATGTAATAACATGAAGTTCAAATGTAAAATAGGTTTTCTCAAAAGCGGATCATAATAAAAGACATGGCAAGACAAAAAATGTAATCAAATGACTGTATATTGACTGAAGTATGGAGTTCGAGTCCCTTCAGTGGCTGAAACTGATTTCTTTCCCAGACTGACTATGCAGTCCGCACAACATCGTATCCAGTGAATGCCTTGCGATCGATTCTCGACTCCCGTCTCATGTCAAGGTCTAGAATGCATGGAACTTTACCTCCGCGCTTCATGTACCGTTTATGTTATGATGACAAGGCACAGGAAAGATGTCTCCTTTTGATTTTCACTCGCTCCTCGCTGAAGTAATGCACCAATCCGTCACTCCCCCCATTTAATTTTCTGATCTCATTCTAAAAAAACGCTGAATTCTTCAATTATTTGATCCAACAACCACCTGTTAAACATTTGACAGCATTTTTTTCACTCTACCCTTTTCGGTTTTATTTTATTAGAATTTAATTACATATATTTGGGTGTTAGCATTCCTTCTTATTCAAAAGGTACCGTCGGTATTCTCGATTCGGAGGCCGTATACCCTGACAGGTTTCAGCGGTTTACCTCAGTTACTCTAAGCATGTAGGCCTACTGGTATAGTGCCGTAAGGTAGACCTCTCCATTTCATTATCCGCGATGCTATTGTTTGACTTAAGTTGTTAAAAAGGGGTATCAGGTAACACCATCCGCCAGTCGGCACTGCATTCCTCGTCTGTGACATCACAAGCAGCGAGTTCAGAAGTCGATGTCCAGCTGGAGGTTGGTAAACCTTCTCCCTATTTGGTCTTTAAAGCAGTTCGCGGTCTTCACACTAATGGCTGGACTCACCGTCAGACATGAAAAACTTGTATTTTGTGCCATCAATGACAGTGCAGATTGCAAGTTCCTTACCACGGGGTGTATTTTTATACAGCGCTTAAGGCAGTATCTACAAGTGAAGTCGAGAAAAGCGACCCAGTTAGCAACATGGAGTAGACACTCAAAGATAAAGTAATCCCTGAACATTATCCCCACGCCAGGAAGTGGTATAAGGAAGTAACTCCACACTGTGATGGCCGAGACGGTCTTGTCTCTGTCGTGAATCGACCCAAAGACATTCAACCACTAAACTAAACTGTCTTAGAATTAAAGTGAAGGAAACTTTTTTGATTCTTTGCAAGTAATAATATTGGTTGTATGCATCAGTTAATTTATATTGGGGATGTGCAAATATCCAGAATTTGAAATTGCAATTATAATGTAAAGGCAGCAGACGAGTCCTTCAAAGACGTAGCAAATTTCACGTATTAGAAATAACAAAATATCAAAATTACAGTCGCGATTATGTTAAGAGCAGATTGAATTCCGAGAATGCTTACTACTATTTTATTCATAAGCCTTATCTTCTTGTCTTCTATGTAAGAATGCAAGATTAATATATAAAAAACTATGAGCTTTTGTGGCCATGAGTGCAGAAAATAGATTGAAGGAGTTTGAGAACAGGGTGCTGAAGAGAATATTTTGACCCAAGGGATAGAAATTAACAGGAGAATGACAAAAATTCCACACAAGAAAATTCTTTACCAAATATTATTTAAGAAAATTAGGTCATGGGAGATAAGGTGGACGGAACGTGTAATATGCATGGAACAGATGCGAAATGCATACAAAATTTCAGTAGGAATATATGAAGGGAGACGTCGGCTAAGTACATTTATACCGCTGAAGGTTCTTCGAAATGAATAATCTTTTTGTGGAGCTTTGTCTGTCTGTACAGTTATATTCTTGAATTACTCTGTTTCATTTATTCCTTTTTAGCCACCGATGTGGTCTGACAAATGAGGATCTTAATCGCCGTTGGAGCCACCCTAACAAGTATCTGCATCCTGTTATCTACCATACCAAAGTAAGTTTATGTATATTAATAAGCAGAAGTTTGTGTACCGAAAACCCACAAATGCTAATTTAGTCTTACAAATAGGTACAAAATGTATTCCTGCCTTTAATGGAACATGAATATTCACAAGAGCCCACCGCTGATCCTTATCATGTGCCTGGTGAATCCACACCTGCCGGCCTTATTTTTATTGTCTGTTGTAACTAGTAGGCCATGCATGAGTGAACAGACATCTGTTTCCATGCACAAACCACAACAGAATTAGTTCAACATCCACCCTCATTTTCTTACATTCGTCTAGAAACCACAGGAAATGACTTTCATCAAGGCCCATTACGTCTTCGATGATGTCTGTACCAAATTTTATGAAAATCCGTCTAACCACGCTCTAGCTACTAAATGCGCACAGACGGATAAGCTGCGAAGAGGCTGGGTTAGGTCAGTAGTGCGCATGCCCTGAGGTTAATTGGTAATGCCGTCATAGCCTCCCCACCGTACGACTTTGAATATCTGCGACGTTGGTAATCTAACCATTTTCTAGCTATTTAATGCGCACAGATGGATGAGTTATGAAGAAGATGGCTCTCTTCTGGGTGTTTCGTCATGTAGTCTGATAACGTCAGGCCAATGATACGTATGCGCAGAGGTTCTTTGGTAATGGTGTCATCGTCATTCCACCTCACAACTTTGCGCATGCGTCAGGTTGGTAGGACAAATTGTGGGAATTTAAAAAGTGTGAGTTTGGACTAATCTATGATGGCATAACGTCCACAACAAATTTCATGAACATCCATGCAGTTATTCTTTAGTCACTGAATGCTTACACGTGAATATCATGGGCAATGGTGTTATGAGAGACGTGGTGAGGATGGGCAGAGAATGATGGTTAATGGTGTCATTATTGCATCATATTATTTGCTTCTTCACAAAAGCTGGCAAGAGTTGTCTCTTCTTGAACTTTATTCCATATTGTTTCTTTTCTAGGGTCTACTTGAATACTGTGTATTTGTTTTAAAGAAACCACCATATGTGTTCTGTGATTACCATGGACATTCACGTCGTAAGAACGTGTTCTTATATGGATGTTCAAATTCTGATAGTTGGAGTGACATAGATCGTTCGGTGCCCGACAATCCTGCAGATTACCTCGTGAGTATTACTGCTTTAAGTGCAAGAGGTACAATATAGGCAGGATTTAAGTATGTCCGTGCATAAAGAGAATTACAATTTTAATGTAACGGCACAGTTGAAAAATATTAATTTTATAGTATATGCATCTGCTTAATTTTCATTGCCATTCAGTAATTATAGTGCTGTAATAATACATTTAACACATTGCCTCTGTTGATGGACT
Source organism: Zootermopsis nevadensis (assembly GCF_000696155.1). The sequence continues at coordinate 2,740,545 of NW_019059987.1, read as the reverse complement.
GCATGAAAGAAAAATACAATGATTTGTGATCTGACTTATGTGATCATAGCATGTAATGACTAGTGAAGTTAGGGAATGACATGGAATATGGCAATAACTATATGAGCCAAATGCAAGTTTGGTAAATGGTAGGAAGAGTGAAAGGAAGGAGGTGAATGTTTAGAATTTTATGGATTGCCATTGACTGTAATATGTATTAAGGTTAAGGGACAGATCACTTGTATTTGAGACAACTGAAGAATTAGCATTGATGGAACTGTTTTAAATAAGCCATCAGTCATGGAAGGAACTGATATTAGAATGGCTTAAGACACAACTAAAAACGTTTTATTCCATGTCATACAGCTACTCCCTCATCTGATGCAACACTTCTCTCCTGCATTTTCTCTGCAACTGTGCAGCTTCAGGGTTGAACGTGAACGAGAGTCAACAGCTCGAGTTACTCTGTGGCGTGAGTTTGGTATCAAACGGAGCTACACAATGGAGAGTAGTTACTGTGGTTGTGACCAGGGACTGTATGAGGTATGAAGACATTTGGTACTTACAGATGAACAGAGCAATAGCATAATGATGTTCCTGTCAGATAAGAGACCTGTGTTCAATTATGCCTTATAATTATAAATACAAATGAGTAGTTGGTATTAAATTAAAAATATAGAGTACTGCAGATTAAAACTGACATTTATTTAAATTAATTTGCACTGTAATTAAATGTGACCCCTGATGTTTTCTAAAATATGAAGTAAGTAAACCAACAGTGACTCAGTAACAACAGTGAGAGGCATTAAATCAAAATACACTGTGTGATACACAGAAATAATAGGAAGACTTATGGTACCTATTTCCCTTCATATTTTATTCTAGAAAGTGAGACTACCAATAACTACAAACTTACATATGTACAATTCAGTAATTTATTTCTGTGTATAATTTCTACTATTACAGATTCCAACAATGTTAAATTTTCTAAATATAACCTCCACATTTTATCACTGCTGTGTTTGTAATTGTGAACATATTAAACAATATTGTAAAATTATACATTGTACACTTAACAGGTATTTTTGGCAGATAAGCTGAAAAAATTCATGCTGTTACATAAAATGATCATTAAAATTGCCCAGTTTAAAATAAAATTGGCATTGATAGTTTTTCATAAAATTATCCAATATGACATGTAATCCAAATCAGTTTATCCATTCTCAAGTTATGTTACGCAAACAGATTTTAATAGGCCCTCTGAAAGATTCAGATGTACCTAAAATGGTACATACTATTTTTATAGAAGTGTTTATGATCTATCTCAGTACACTTCACAAGCCCACCTCTGTTGTTTTGTCAGTTATTGTCACAACAATGAAAGCTAAATATAGATTTTACTTTGCAACCATGATGTTTTGAATTTTACAATAAACATTACCACACCAAATTCATAAGCCTATATTAAGTGCTGTCACCCTCGGTGGACTAGTGGTTAGCGTGCTTGCAACTGGACCCAAGGTTCGTGGGTTCAAACCTGGCCGATGTTGATAGATTTATGGCTTGTAAAAGAACCTTGCGAGCATGAACGAGATGTTTTGTAAGCAAAACTTCAGCGGCTATTTTTCAACCAAGTCTCTCCTGGTTCACCACTAGATGGCTCTAGCAGACAACTCAAGATTGAGTAGAAATTGTGAAGAGGCAGTCTGCTTGTCACTCACTACTCATAAATGCACACTTCAAAAGACAAAGAAACCTCCCACATGGAAGGAGGCCAAGGCTCAGCTTCCAGGTGTTGTGCCATAGAGTCAGTCAGTCACATTAAGTGTGAGTCCCACCTCAGAAGTTCAAACAGACACCACATTGTTATCATCGATGGTATGAAAGGCGAAATGGCTTCTATTGTCATTACATTTGCACCATGTTTCATCTATAAGTTTAAAATTTATTAGGAGGGAACATCACACAGTTGAACACCTGGACATTCTGTTATAGTAAGCCTCTGTTTTGAAGAAAAAAAAAAAAAGAGAGAGAGAGAGAGAGTCTTTCCATGTTTCAGAGTTTTACTCTGTACTCTGTTCCTGTCTCGTAAATAATATTAGTTGAAGAGAATGTGCATGTTGTTATCTTAAGGTGCGTGATTGCTTTGCAGGGATACCATGTGAACACAATATGCTTGAAGGAGATTGGAGAACATTTCTGTGATGCTCTCGCCTGTCTGCACAATGAGTCATGCTGGAGGAAAGATGTGACTACATGCAGTCCGGGACCATTAAGGTTATTATAAATCAAATAATTTTTAGTAGCAAAACTTGAAAATTCAGTGACACTAAAGTCAAAGCCCACCACTGAACATGCTTCTGAACTGTTTCCAGTCACTTCCCATCCTCATAACCTTTTCACTAAAATTCACCTTCATGTCATCCTACTATCTAATTTTCAGCTTTTTTTTATGAACTTGTTAACTGCACTTGCTTCTAAGTAAAAGAGAATTTTTGTACCCATACAAAACAACTCACTTGCTCACTTACTCTATGGTGTAGAACAGTGGTCCCCAACCTTTTTGTGCCTACGGGCACATTTGAGAGTTTATGAGATCGTGGCGGGCACCAACCAATTAACAAAGCCAAATTTTCTTTTCTCTGGACAAATAACATATGGACACAAAATAATACATAAAACAACACCACATTAAATGATACATGCAATCAAAAATACGTACTTTTATAAGTACAGTTATTATTATTCAAGTGGGAAGTTAGTGTGATGTTTGGCACTGCATTTCATCAGCCAGTTTTTCAAATTTGGGAGTGTAGGATGATGTTGCTGCTTGCAAACAACCGTCAAGATGGGCGTCAGTAAGTAGAGATCTGTGCTTTGATTCTATGATGTTCATGGTTGAACGGCCTTCATTATTCAGTATAACCTCTTTCTGTATCTACGCGGGCACCCAAAAAAAGCCTTGACGCCTGCGGGCACCGCGTTGGGGACCACTGGTGTAGGATATTTCCTGAAAAGTATATAGTATACTTGGCTTGTCAAAGAATAGCCCCATACAAATAACTAATAAAATTATTACCAGCAATCTGAAGTCATAGTAAATTTCTTCATTTTGACAGCCATAACCCCCTTCTGTCTAACTTTAAAAGGTGCACTGTGGGTGTTGGCAACTGTATTTTAATTGAAAAAGGCATAATACTGGGTTGTGGGATAGCTCTTTGGTCTTTCAGTAGACTTGCCATCCAGGTTTATTGGTACACATTATCATTCAGTGACTTTTGTACCAGACTAGATTACTTTAACCATAGATTCTTCTCTTCTGCCCTGCTATTTGCACTCTTACATGATAGCCCTTTGTATTTTCCCTCAGTTTCTTCCACATCCAGCTTCTAGTCCACATAGTGGTTGCATACCAAAAGGGTATTTCAACATATTTACATAATCAGTGGGATGTATGGCATGTCAGACGGGCATAATGCTGATGACTGGTCTACAGATACACAGTTACATTGGGAATATGAGCACTAATACTGTATACTTTTAAAATCAAATAACTATGAGAATTTAGTCTCCTGTAAATCATTTTGTTGATATGCCCTCAATATTAACTGTTTATGCCGTCAACCATGTGTAACTCACATTCATACCATTGTATTCTTAATTTTGTCCATGTTTATTTTAGTGTATCTGACTGCCTAAAGTCCTGGTTTTAGATTTTATCTCTGTAATTTCTTAATACTTTGTAGGAACTTCATCTGTACTGCTATGTTTCTGCTTCATATGTAAAATGTAACAAGGTAACAATGGTTCTAGGTTAGATCTACAAGGGACACTTACAGGACCTGGCCCTGAAGTCATTGAGTCAGAGCGAAGTGATTGCAGTGAATGTGAAGAAGAGCATTGTTGATATATGAAATTATAGTTACATAAATTGATTTGTTTGAAGTTATACTCTTTCAGGACTAAGGTAATTTCAGTATTTTCAGTAGTGTGATATCAATGTTTTTTTTAATACAGAGCTTACTTTCATAATATTGTAAATCTGTTAGTGTAAAATATTTTACTGTTACTAATATACACATTTCAGATATGAATGTAATATCAGTGTTAGTCTCATTTGCATCAGATTACTTGTAAACTAATAATTAAGTTATATAATATTGTTAAACACGTGGAAGTGAATTGTACAATTGGATTCATAGATTAGGAAACAGTGTTCTGTTAAAATAAAGTTCAGATGTGTTGATATTAATATATTCCATTCCTGTGCATATACAGTGAGCAGTTCCTAATTAGTTCTAGTTTTCCAACACACACTGTACATTACAGTGATTCTGGACCAGACAAAGAAGATAAGAAGCTACAGAGACTCCAGTTTATCATGAGATGTTGACACTAACCACCTCTAAGAAGTGTCCCAGCTGGGATATCAACCAGCTTCCAGACATGCAACAAGTTTCTTTAATGCTCAAATTTTAGGAGTCAAACTGAGATTTCTAAAAAAACAAAACATTTTCCTTTTAATGAGACTATCTAGAATTGTGGCTGCTAACTGACCCTATCATTCATCCCCCAAATATGTGAATGTACATGAATCAGGTATAGAAACACAGAGTAGAACATGACCTAGTGCCACCCTGTCCCCTACAAATCCCATATGACCTGTAAAAACAAGCTTAACATATGGAAGTGAATGTTGGACCCTTAGGTCTAGACAGACAGGTTCTGATGTAGAAATTTGATTTTTATGTAGATTGACAGGAGTAACATTGAGAGAATGCAAGGGCAGCAAAAAATATAAGGAACCAGTTTTTTTACCAAGCTTAAATTGTTCTTAATGCACTAATAAAATAACAATAGAGTAAGAAAAATGCTCCCAACCACCTACTTGCCATCTACTAATCATAGCACTGAATCTAACCAGAACACTAGCCCATGAAATTTACACAACTTCTCTTCTTATTTTGATCTACCCTCCAATGACCAGTTCCGACATGTCAACGGCCATGGCAGTGGACTCCTCCATCTGGTTCCATTGCACCATTGATCTCATGACGGATTTAATAACTGAAACAACCTCTTTGCTCCCTTCACCCTTGTGCCGCATGTTCTTCAAGCAAATAGGGATTACAACTGACAACAGAGCTTTGATGATGGTCACTTGCACTTCAATGCCCAGGTTTTCCAATTTGGAAAAAATTCCAGAAGTGAAGCTGGCTTCTATTTTGTTGTCCCTCCTCTTCAGACTGTTGTAGGAGTCGTTCATTATGTGGAAAATCATCATGATGTGGGCTTCACCTTTTTTCAGACCAAGAACACTGTGAGGCTTCACTTTTGGTATACACACCATGTACATGAAGCTCTTTTCAATGCCCTGCAGTTTGTGTTCAATCAAGACTCTATTGACTTTGTTAACTGATGATTCTGTTGCCATTGCCTGCCATCCTATGTTTAAACCCAAAGCTGGAACATCATCTTTGTCCATCAAAATGGCTGCAGTTTCCCTAGCTGTGGCTACTGCAACCCTGCCGTGTGTGAATGCTACATTGCCCTTGTCATCATCTCGAGTTGGGAAGTAGATAGAGATTGAAACACCAGATGTACAGTTGAGGGTCATCCGTTTTCCTTTATATTCTTTTTTGTACCAAAGTCCATTCCTGATCAACTCAATTCCTATTTCTGCCTTGTCAAGAGAGCTGAACTTTTCAAAAATGTCATCCAAGTTGAACTCTTCACTTTTATTGGTCAATCTTTTATAGTCATTGGAAACAGAGCCACAGGCAACGTTAAGTGCATCTTTGGCATAAATAGCCTGATTATTCATTATTCTCATTGAATTCAATTTGGATTTCATGACTCCCATCAAGGATACAGCAATCTTTGTGGGAGCCCTAGCAGCTGACAGAACAAAAATGTACCGAAGGAAGGTCACCGCTGAGATGTATGTTGGTTTCTCTCTCAGCAATTTGGCAACTGGAAATTTTTTCAAATAATCTAGATCGAGATGTATGTTGGTTTCTCTCTCAGCAACTTGGCAAATGGAAAATTTTTCAAATAATCTAGATCAATTCCAGAAGCCTTATTTTCTTCTATTTGTGGCGTTGTATAGTAGTCAGAATCCTCGTATTTTGAAAGGACTAGCCCTTCGTAATTTTCCGTCCATAGTTGCAATATTAAGACATTAAATTCGTCATGCAGTTCCTTCCGTGTGTTATTGTCTATCTCCGCAATTATACTAGGTTTTTTTGCTGATGCCATTTCTAACACTTTGGGACTTATGCGACTTTAAGTATATCTTGTTTGTGACCACGACCAGCAATGTCTACAAGACAGATCTCAATATAAATGTATACATACAGTTAGGGGTACTGCGGAATGTATCTCGATTGTTTTGGAAGACAGTTAAATCTTCAACTATTACCACGTATCACCAACAACACATTACTTTCATAGTTTCCTCATTTTTATACACACAAAACAAATATTTGCCACGTATCAACTGTTCATTTCACCTTCGGCAAACATGAATTGGAGCACGAATGAACCCGAAAGAATCCGGAAGTAGACGAATACTAAAGTCACCGAATAAAACAGTAACTTACATCTAAGGTTGGTGTCCCTGGCTAACATATGTGTATGGAAACACTCTCGGCAGGTGCACTGCACGGAGCGAGAAGGTGACGTCGTAATAAGTGCCTAGACTGGAGGATTTAGAATTTAACACTTTTTTCCACCTTATCGTCTTCTTTCCCTTTTCTGGAACAGGTTTATTGCGCTGAGTATGACACATAGGCGTGAAGTTTCTATCCGCCATTTGTGGAGTTATCTGAGCGGAGCGAACAAAGTGTGAATATGCTAATATGGCTTTTACAAGTAAGTATAATATACCAGCTTCGGTATTATTTATTTCTTTTAAAATGTTTAATACCCTTTCTCATTTTCTTCTCAGTCTTTAAGGTATTCGTTCATATTTTTTAATAATAAATTCCCAATGCAAATCCTTAAAGAAGATAATTAAGTATATCGTCGTCTTCTGGGTTATGACACTGTGTGGTCTTGAATATGGTTACCAGTGTTTCGGTGTTACTCCGAAAACTTGGTGACCGTGACCATCACCAGAGCTCAGAATACCATGATCGACTTTTCAACGTGGAGAGCGGCACTATCCGTTTAACAACAACAAAACTCGTGGGATAATATGTAAATTATGAGCAGTTTAAAAAATTGCATTAACGTTTCTAAAAGAGAGGCTGAACTAAGTTTATTCAAACCACGAAACTATAATGCCCCACTAACCTTTCCTCTTGCTGACCCCAGTTATGCCTTAATTTTGGAGGGGGGGGGGGGGTTGCGCTATAGCGCAAGAAGTTTGTCACCGGCTTTCCGCAGAGGTTTGGTTTCGCTTCATATGGGATTTTTGGTTGGCAAAGTGGCACTGGAATAGGTTTCTCTCCGTCAATATCCACTTCACTCTGTGACCACAAAAATTCACTCAGATTTGATGGGATCGAACCAAAAACCTAATAGATGACAGCTGTGCAGTGTCCTGCCTGAAGAACCATCAGGTCTTGTTGGTATTGAAAGCAGTTATGAAGTATATAGAGTCTTTTCTGAATATTGTCTTCTATATCCTTAAATACACACCAAAGCAAAAAGTAAAACTGTCCCATTATACACCATGTCGGCGCTTGCGGGGAGAGTAGTACAGCTCTTACTCATTCTTGACCTCAGCACTAGATGGGGGTGAGTGGTCAGCATCAAGCACTGGCTGCACTTTACCCCCAGGAAAGGACCTCAGTACCCATTGGATAGGAGGCTGGGTGGGCCCCAGAACTCATATGGACACATCAATAAATTAAGTCAATAATGATATACAAATTTATTACTAAGGTACTTAGCCCACATAGGTCTATTTTAATTTACATAGCATGAGACATAACAAAATCAAATCTATAAAGTGTACATGTAATTAACTGACTGACTGACTAACTCACTTACTCTATGGAGCAGTCCTTGAGAAGTTTTTGTAACTCAGTTAGCCAAGAAATTCCCTGTCATATATGGAAACCAAAGGTTCATTACTGTGTTTACCACTGCATGCAGAATTTTAGTGGGAATTTCATGAACAGCCACTTGAGAAGGAAACAGGAGGGTAAAATAAAGAATGACTAGGTAAATAGGATGTGAGGATTAGAGGTGTATGGAATTATCTTAGTATTATGTCCACATTATTTATTTATACTAAATAAATTTGAACATTTGGTTTTGTATCCTTTTCAGAAGACACTGTTGTGGTTACTGGTTTCGGACCATTTAAAAATTACAAAATAAATGCAAGCTGGGAGGCAGTAAAACTTCTGCCATCAATGAACATTGAGGAGGAGTTTGGCATAAAGTTGATCATTCATGAAATTCCTGTAACATATGGGTATGTTACAGAGAATGTTCCAGTTCTTTGGAGAGTTCATAACCCAATGGTATGCATACTTTTTGGTTTACTTACAGACCCCTGTCATACATTCAACAGCATGGATGTTCTTATTGGCCACGTACCACAGTTCATGCATTGTCAAGCTGGCCATGTGTTGCAGTAATTTGCAATTAAAAATTGCAGAAATGCTCCTGTTAATTATGCCTTGTTTGTTTGTCTGTACATCAATAACAGATGTATATGTTCTTTTGCACATTTAAGTGACTAGGTTGTCAAAGGTCAAATTCTGCTGAATGCACCAGAATTGGTATCTCATGTGCCTACATTTCCTGACATTTTCATTCTTTCCCAAGTCTCTCCAGGCAAATAGGTTGTGTATGTCCTCTTGTAACCCAAAAAATTCAGTTTTGAAACTTCTTCTGTTACCTTATTGGTCCCAAAATATTTTCACTCGCAACAAGCCTTCAGCTATGCTGTCTTGGACAGGAATGTTGTCTGCTCTTTCATTGTTTTGGTATAACATATAATTTTAATTCTGTCTTCAACTTTATTTTTGTTTTGCCAAAGCTAGTTGTGCATGTGGGTGTGTCTGGCCTTGCAACTGGTTTGACTCTGGAACAAGAGGCACACAAGTCAGGGTACTGTAAAACTGATGTAGAAGGGAAATTACCTCCAAGAAATGAAGTCGGTAGTGGCAAAGCTGAAGTAATTCGGCCTTTGTTTGATGTTGAGGATGTATGCAAAGAAGTAGACAATACCGAAATAGGAATTCCCACCTTCTGCTCTTCAAATGCTGGAAGGTGAGTGAGTGTTCATTGGTTCATCTCAGATTGAGATTCTCTGCATATCAATTTGTATATAAGACCTGAAAAATAATCTGTAACAACTTAAACATATAATTTTATTATTCAGATGTTAAATAGAATATTGTGAGCCATGATTCTGTGTAAAAAGTTTGTGATGACCTTCCATTGGAATTTGTAGAATAAAGGAACTTCAGAGAATCCTGAAATTTAACTCAGGCAAATTTAATCAGTATGAAATAGACTCAGAACATAATTTGTGGAGCCTTATGGCAAAATAATGAAATACACTGTATTTACTCAAATAATTGCTTCTGTCTGACTTATGAGGATGTAAAAGATAAGTTCTTGTATTACATAATTGCCTTTGACACAGTGGTTATCATTATTTAAGCTGCTGTCTGCCTTCTTTTGCTGCCTCAATCAGCAGATTTATGGGTGATTCTAATTCCAGGCAAGAAACAGCCTTTTCCTATCTCTGTATTCATAACTGTTATCGCGTTGGAGACACTGATATCATTTACTTGACTCTGTGTTCTTCATAGTGCAATTTTGCTTTCGCTTCCCGTTCATGTCACAGTAGACTGTATACCTGCCTTTATAGTGTCATGTCAGTACGAAAGTTAACTTTGAAGTTTCTGTCTTTAAAAAACGTGAATAATTAAATTCAGTTATTGTTCAGTTTCATTCATTCCCACATGATTACTTTTACATTACAAGGGGAAACTTGCATAATTACCCCAACCATTTTTAATATTAAAAACTGTGTACAAAGTAAAGTAATTATGTTAGTAAATATAGTAATTTCTTTCATTGCATGCAGAATAAAATACTATTCAACAATATTATGAAAACTCTCTGAAATCTAGTTAGGACATGTTAGAACAAAGTTATGATAAACATATCGTGTGACTTGATTTTTTCTTTCTTCAGATATCTTTGTGAATTTACATACTTCACATCTCTGAACATCGATAACTTGCGCACTATCTTCATTCATGTGCCAGAGCTAAACAATCCATTCAGTGCAGCTGATTTGGCAAAAGGAATTAAGGCCATACTACGCATTTTAATTAAAAAACTGAGAGCTCAGAGTTCAGATGATTATCTCAATAATGAAGTGTGCTCAGTACAAATTAAATGATTTTCACTTTTGTGGTTATGATATTTTGTAAGAGATGTGCAATTACAGTATTATATACTGTGAATGATTGAATACATTTAAATGTAAAATAAAAGGCAATGATCCTGAAATAATAAAGTATACAACTCTAAGTTTTGTAAGTACGTAGGAAGTAAAAGAGTGGAAGTGTTAAAAAATAAATCACAGAAACAGGAAGATTCTATCAATTAGTGAGGGAACAACAAGAAGACAAAAGGGTTTGATATAAACTAAACTACTGTTATTCTGAGACCAGCCAAGTGCCAGATTACAGATGAAGCCCTTAACTTAGGAATGATATTATGATAAAGTCCTGCTTGGTCAGGGCTTGTTGCACATCTTATGGGACAATGATAGTATAGAGCAGTGGTGTAATGACAATTAGCAGTGCAAAATGAAGAACTCTGAGAAAAACATGCCCCAGTGCACTCTGTCCATCACAAATCTCACTTGAAGTCACCTGGGATTGAACCTGGGTCTCCATGGTGAGAAGCCAGCATCTAGCACATTAGCAGCTATGGCACAGTCTGAAAGGAGTTTATATATGAGACTGAAATATATGTTTCTTAAAATATGTTTTATTATGTACACATTATTCCAATTCGCAACAAAAGTAATGTCCTGTACATTTTAATCTTGGATTAAAGCCGCATGCTTAATCTCGATACAATCTTCTGCATTATCAGCAGACTCCATCAACAAAATGTTACCTTCCATTTCATGAAGAATCTTCTATAGGCAACGACTTTTTTTTTTTTTGTACTGACACTTGAATTGGTTTGTAGACAGCAAAATTACATCTTATTTGTAAAAACCAAGAAAGTAAATCTTTATAACTTAACACCGTGGCAACAACACACTGATATCTTCCTGTGACATAATGACAAAATACTTAAATGGAATGACCAATGTCAGGAAAAATGTACTGTTGACATTTTTATTATAGTGGCCTGAACACTTATGCACAACAAGGAAAGCATTTTTGATTCATGTTTCAGTAAAAATAAAGGCATTAATGTCTGAAAGGGATTCTGCTCTCTATGAAATCCATGGAACTAGAATGGAGAATGGAAACAGTTGTTCCTAAAATTCGTGTATAATCATGTCACAAATGCAGCATTATAATTATACTTCCAAGAAGTAAAGAATTGTACTTTAAAATTGGTGTCCATGAAATTCCTACCATTTATGTTAATATCAGAGCAACATGGGATAGATAATACAGTAAGTTTAAACAGAAGTATATTTATTAATAAAACTTATGTATTGTATTCTGTATGAGCACCATCAGTATCTCTGCACAACAGATATTTCAGCTGCACTGCAGAACACATTCTCCAGCATGTGTGACGTTATCTTTATAACAACGTCGGCCTATGTATGATCCTGTAAATATGTAGGAAATTTAAGGACACACTGTAGTATAGTTAATTTTAACATGTATCTGTTATTTCCAAATTCCTCTGGCCTTTTTTAAGCATGCACAATGTTGAACTTTTCTCCGACTGCAATAACAAATTTGTGTTCTGCTAGGGACATGTTTCTTCCATATTCCTGTGCTATTTTGTTAGAGGCCTTGCAACAGATTGACTCCAAACCAGGTCAACTACCAGATCAGTAAAATATTTACAGTCTCGGGATTCGTCATGAAATAAACCGACCAGAAATCGTAATCTGTAACAGAAGTCAGTTACAAACAAGGAATATTTTTATTATGTAATTTTGTGATTAATTTTGATACTAAAAATATAATTTCATATTTGTTTTTGCAAACAAACCATAATTTGTGTATCTCCTTTATAGATATGGTCTGAATATTTCAGATTGTGTAATTGACTTCTTTAACAGTCTTAAGGGCAATTTTAAAATCACCAAGCTTTAAAATGATCTTAAGAAGATAATTTGAATTTTTGTTATTACAACATTTAAGTAACACAAATATTTTTCTGCTTTGTGTTGCTTGCAGTATCCTCAGTTTGTATCCTGAGATGTATATTTTTTTAGCAGTGGCAACATAATAAAATGAAGCCTTTGTCTCCTATGTTTATTAAGTTGGTTGCACAACAGTTAACCTGAAGATGTCTGTTATTAAAAGTTGTGTGCTGTATTTAATAACTTTGACGAGATCTTATTATTAGTGTTTCTGTATGCACACATTTATAGTTCTTCCATACTTTAACAAATCTTTGTGCCTCGTTATGTTTTGATATAAACAGAAATTATAAACACTGCAACATACTCATACTTGGGAAAACAAATGTTAATACTTGGAAGTATAAAATTAGAATTCGCATAAAATTGCAAACCCACATTTTTTTTATTTTTGCAATTTCTTGGTCATATAGTTTATACCTATCTGAAAAAAAGAACTTTAAATGTTTATTTTAACTAGAAACTGGATAAATGTAACTGATAAACCTGATTTTTTTATTCATATGAGACATATCTAATAAATATCACATAACTGTAACATGAAGCTTAATTTATAGGATATACAAAAAGGACTTTCTGTATATCAGAACTTGTTAAAATTCAAGCATTGCAGTTATTTTGTAAATATTACTGTATGTCAATTAGAGCCATGGTTGTAGATTTGAAAACATCTGTGAAGGAAACCATACATTTTTTAAGCATCTTGATGATTTTTCGTGTCTAAATTAGCTGCTGACAGCAAACGGTTTGCTTCCTATCTTTTTATTATGACAGATCAAGCTTTTTGTCATAAGAGTAATAAACCAGCTTCCACACATGAACACTGATAGGTAATATAATAAAACTGCTTCAAGACAGTGTCCAAAGTTGAGTATCCTCCCAAATATTTCTGATTTCTTCATTGTCTTTTTTTTCAGTTTTGTGAAATTTATCTTGCAAAACATCCCTATTTCCTCTTAGCTGTGGGTGGAGCTTGAGTATGGTGCATACAACCCTCTACATTCTCTGGCCAGTCACACACATTTTCATTGGGGTTAAACACCAGGTTGGAAGGGCAAGGCATGTGGTGTTTCCGTTCTCCTTCGCACATGTAGTACATCGTGCAGTCTGCTTTGTCTGGGTGGTATGAGATATGACCATCTTCCTCTTCACAAACCACTGATGTAGCTGTAACAACAGTTAGATACGAAATTGTTTTGATGTCATCAGAACAAACTGCAACAAGTTTTCTTATCAGCAGGTCCACAATTCCACAGCCAAACCCGACCACCACAGTACTTTCTAATTTCCTACTATGAATAATACAGACAGTGGTTATGTGACTTTCAGAGGTTAGAGTTCACTTAATGCCATTTAACATATGGTCCTGAAATTCTGTGTGGTAAAAGACTTTGAGAATTATGCATGTTTTGGTCAGATGTCTTTTCTGTTGACTTTAAAGCAAGATCATAGCAGGCATATCAATTACGTATTTAATTTCTGGTCTGATAACACGAAGTAATGAACCACTGAAACCAGAAGTGTGAAGTTTTTTATGGAGATAAATTATGAATGCACCTACAGATTTTGATTGAAATGTTTGTTTGCTAATAATTATGAATACGTATGTTTCAGGTTATGTGTGAAAAATGGGTGTAGTTAGAATCTGTGCTAGTATAAACAAAGAGAAATGTATCACTAAATTGCATATTAATTAATCTTTAATCCCAGCTAGCTTTACCATATAGACTGAAGCATCTGAAGGGAAATAAGTGTCATGATTTCTTTACAGAACATCATAACTGCTTTGCTGAAAACAAATGTGACTCCATGTTACTTACGGTCTTTAGTAGTGTAAGCTCCACCTCCAGCAGTACCCTCATATGGTCCATCATACTCCAGTTTCACAGTGTAACCTTCCAGTTCCTGCCTCATTGCGCTAATCAGTGGGTACTTGCCAGTTCCACACTGTCCACGGAAGTCATCCATATCCACCGACCAAATCATGATACCTCCAAAACCCTCTTCTTTCAGCCAGGCCATCTGGAGGACAAACAGAAGAATGAACTGATGAGATTTTCGGTTCTCATGGCGGTGGTATGAAGATGATTGCCTTCAGGGTTGTTGCAATTCCTTACATATCCTTTCCAATTCATTACTCACTGATCAACATATCATTTGGTGCTGTATAGTCTGAGTTACAGACAGTGTAATTAAATAAATCAAGCAAATAACTACCTTTGTCTTGAGACTCCGCTCATCATCGAAGCCAACCCACTGGTCCTTACGATATGCGAACGGCACTTGCTGTTCATTGTCCCAAACAAGGGTTGTGTTTTCCCCATGCAGGAAATCGCACACCTACAACAAAACACTCCTTATTAGCACCTCCTGCATTCTGTCTGTTGAGTGCCATATACATTTTATAAAATAAATTCTGAATCGGAAAACCTGTTCGGTGAAAATAATTGGAGTTATTTGAAAAATGTATACATCCATCATTACTACTGCTGTTACTGTTATCACCATGATGCAAATGTATGATATTTTGTGATTCACTTTTCAAGACCAGATTTCTTATGAGGTGAGAAATGCATACAAATTTTTTGCAGGAAAACCTGAAGGTATGAGACCAAGACTTAAATGAAAAGCAAATATTAATGTAATTCTTCAAGGAACAGGATTGGACTGGATTCAGATAGTTCATCTTGGGGTCCAGTGGTGAGCTCTTGTGACATCCTGACCAGATGAGTAATATAATCTTCTCAAGGATGATACATAATAAACAGAAATTGTTTAGCATGAAAACAAAGTAACACACAAAAATTTTGATATACTGTTTCCTGTTCATAAAATGTTATTCCTGATTATGCTTCCTGGAATCTGTCTGAAAAGAAACATTGCTGCCACAAATGGGGAAGAATTAAAGCCAACAGTTAAAAAGTACATGTTTTCTGAATAGTGAACTAAAGTACATGGAAAGAAAGTGAAAAAAGAAAACTTGAAATGTGTATTTTTCAGTACCAATTTGGTGTCCATATACTAGCGTGTTTTCTTGACTTACGATCTTGATCATAAGTACTTGGGGCATGTGCTATGTAATACTTTGTTCTGGATGCTTGTGCCTGTTGAAAATGCAAACCTGTCTGAAATGGGAACATTTTCAAGCCCCTTGGGGTTTCTTTATAAACAGACTTTATTATACCCAATATTTTAGGTTCGTATGGTGATGATGATGATGTTGAGTGTGATCTTCTAGATTGTAATACCTCATGGTTTTGGTAAGTGGTTACAGATGTTTTGAAGTAACAATGGTCCCTACCTACAAGACCATTTGGTGTCAACAAAGAAAACCAGCTGTTTCTGTTTTTTCCATAATTTTCACATGATATGCTAGAATGCATGACAAGCACTTTATTGCTGAATGTTACAAAGTAATATATAGTACCTACCTCATAATAAGACATGAAGCCTGCTTCGCCAGTGTACTTGCCAGGAGTGCCACCTCCAGAGGCGGGGGCACCAATATCAAACTTTGTGGGATCAACAAGGGTAAAGGAGCGACCATATGTCGGCATACCAATCATAAGTTTCTCCTTAGGGGCTCCTTGCTTCACCCATTCACGTGCACTGAAGTCCTGCAAATAATAACCTTAACTATAAAGCCTTTTCTAATATATTCTCACTGTGCTCTTCTTTTGATAAAACAGTTTTTGGGAATTTGCATAATGTACGTTCTCAAGACACTGTAGACAAAATAAAAAAGGTGGCCATTGTTTCGTATCTGAGGCTCCGAGGCAACATGAAAAATAAATTTTTCACTAAAAACAAAGGAGTTAATAAGTTTTAGGAGAATATAAACTACATTAACTTTTATATGTTAAAAGTAAGCATAATTCATAAATTTGTCTTACCAACAGCTCTATTTGTATGCAAAAAAATATTTACACTTTCAACTGCTTCTGACAAGGTATCCCAGTTTTAAAAAATAAAATCTTATTCACAGTTTCTGTCCCTGTATGGTTTCAATAAATTATCTCACATATAATTTAGACTATTCAAAAGCCAGTTAAGGTAGTATCATGGCACATGCTGAGGTAGAATTCTCCTGTCTACTGTTGTCAGTAATTTATTACGTAACATATGTTACACCATTTTTGGGGTTATTATGATTTCATACTTACAACGGTAAGCTTCTTCTGGTAGCTAGTGGCACTCTCCAGTGGATAAATGGGACTGTTATGCCCCACCTGTCTCTCCCATTGTCCATGGAAGTCATATGTCATCACATTGATGAAGTCCAGGTACTTGGAAATCTCCGGAACATCATAACTGCAAAGATCAATATGAGAATTTAGAGTGCAGCATTCAAGGTCATGGAATTACTAGGTTGTAATCCCAGATCATTTTGACTTTTTAGGGTTCCAAAGGCAAGAAGACCTTTCTTTGGAACTCCTATTAGTGATCTGTGTGTGTATTTGTCTCTACTTTTATTCAGCTATAGTCATGTCATGACCACAAATTCATCAATTTTATGTGAAACTCGGTATGAGTCATACATTTTTGCAGTATCCCTTCCTTGATGCTTTTTAAATGTCATCAGCAATATATATGACAGCCATGTGAACTTCTGAGGTGGGAGAAACATGAGCACTGATCGCTACAGTCCTGGAGATAATTTCATAGAGACAGATCTTTGAAAAGCAAGCAAGTTTAATTTATTTCCTTTCTTTTACAGAAAACATAACATGAAAGTAAGGTGATTACATGTAGAATTTTAAAATGATTTGAGTAACTAATGGGTCAACATAACCTGCAGAACAACTACAGTAACATGTCATTAACGCAACTAATAGCTAATTTTAAACATCAGATTCTTTCTTCAGAAATTAACAGTCCCTTATCTGGTCACAAAATCCCCTGCCTTTTATGGACCTGAAGGTTCCTTACCACATTCGCAAGAGCCAGTCACCGGTTCCTATCCTGAGATGATAAAATCAGAAAACACCACCACACACTGTTTCTCCAAATCCATTTTCATATCTCATGCCAAAAATCCATGCAAGTCTGAGGACCTGAACAAATATTTTTAAACATGCCCCAGGCTGGAAAACTACTCTTTGTTCGCTGTTCACAGTTTCTTTGCATTTATCCTCCATATGTGGAGGCCATTTCTTCCATTTGCAGCCTGATGTTGTGCCATAACAAGGAACCTACTTAAATGGACTGTAGCGTTTTAGGTTTATTTTCACTACCATGAAAATCTCATATCAAGTAATATTAAAAAAACCATAAGGATCTTGAAATGACACCATATCTATTGCTATTATGTACTTACCCTGCTGCAATGGCCTCAAAGCTAGCTGGAACTGCAGCTGTGAGCAGGAGGCGAGGCTCTCCTGAGCTTTTAGCCTCACCTTCAAATGCCACACGTAGCTCCTTGAGCAGGTTTACATAGGCAGCCCGATCATCAGCTCCTCTGCAGACAGTTGACAGTCATTAATTCTTTAACTGCTTTGTCAAACCAAACAGCAGGACAGAATTGGTCAAATGGAAAACTTAACTAGCACTGCAAATATAATTAATAATAATATCCACACAATAGCATCAAAATAGAAGTCTTGTTTAACAGCTCCATGGTTTAGGT
>NW_019059987.1:2679070-2722590 GCF_000696155.1 Zootermopsis nevadensis | reverse complement strand
GAGGCAGCCTATGAGACTCTGCATGTTACTGATCCGAAAGACAGCGTCAAAGAAAATACTCATATGACAATTTAATTTAAAAACTATTACCTGGGGTATTCCCAGTCAACATCCAGTCCATCAAACTTGTAGTCTCTTAGTAGCTCGATGGCCTCATACACAAACTGATTCATTCGGTAAACATTGGACGTGAGTTCTTTGAATGGAGTAGATCCAAATGCCCATCCACCAATAGCCAACAGAATCTACGAACATAAAAGTACTCAGCGTTCAGAACTTGCATTTTGCAATACTCAATAGCAGCAAAAGCCCTTGCATAAAATTTAGGTTATATCAGATATTATAGCTTTCAGATATCTTTGTTTATCCGTATCGAGTCACGTGTTAGATTGTGTGGTGATTTCTAGGTTTCATCTTTTCTTTTCTAGGATCTTTTCTATCCTTCCTAGAACATTCAGTTTGGAAGCATGTGCCAATTCCATGTCCACCATGACACAAAAAACTAACAAGGTTAATTTAAAGAGTATGTTTTATAATAATTCACTTTTCTTTCTTCTTCATGTCTTCTTTATACTGAAAAATATAGAATGTATTTTTCAAAGACCTACTTTTTCATTAATTAACTGGAGAAGAATTCTTTCTCATAATTACAAATTTAGCACAAAATGACATGAGAAATATTAAAATACGTATAAAAGCTGTGTCTATACAATGAGGTTTTGTGTCTGGCAGTAGGAAATGGTTTTGTCCTGTTTCTGCATCCCATTATACCTTGATACTGGGATTCTTCTCACGCAAGGCTACCACTCTGCCATACATCTCAATGTCCTTCTCATCTGCAGCAGCTAGCTTGTGGTCCTTGAGAGTTGCAAAGGCATAAATCAGGTGAGAACAAAGCGACGGGTCAACATTGTCAGGAGTGAACTTTCCAGCACCTGGCCTCTTCTGGGACCAGCTGGTCATGTAACAGAACACTTGAGGCCCACGTACTGGAACACAGCGAGGGAAAGTAAAAAATAAGTTAATCGATTAAATAAAGAAATAAAGGCAACTAGTTTACCTCAAAGTGTTGCTGGTATTTCACTTCTATTGCCTTTTCAGTAGTAATAATATGTTCCAAAATTTAAAATGGTTGCTACTTTTATAGGAATGTACCAAAGAGGAGGAGAGGAGAGTGACGTGATTTTTGTGGTCAAAGGTGCGAAAAGCAGTGAATATCAAAATCACACACGAAATGGAAATAACTGTACGACCTAAGGAGAAAAAAAATTTACAAATGGATGATGATCTTCAAGCGATGGCAAACGAATTTTGATGATTGTTTTTCGAGATAATGCAACAGGAAAATGACTCTTATCAGTTCTTTTGTCATTGTTAAAGTTCGGAGTATAACGTTGTGATACGAAACCAATTTCCAGGTAGCAGGCAGTGGTGGTGGTTCATTCAACTCCGAATGCATTTCTACAGAACGTGAAACGTGCACGAACGAAAACTGGACCAGCGACAGAACTGGGTGGAGTCGATTACGTAATATGCAGCCATTCACTACGTCCACCTCTTATTTGAATGGCATCTGGTCAACCAGGTGCAATTTACAATGGTGGATACAACATGGTACCAATACCAACTATTGAATGTACTCACCACTCAACTGGTGAATTATTTGATTAGATAATGTGGGTTTTAAAACCACTGGCCTGAACACAGAACATTAAGATTTTGGAATGAATTGTACCAAGCATTCCCCGAATTGAAACTGTTCAAAAATCTTACGTTACAGCTGATGCGCAGATTTTAATGACAATAGAAGCCTGTTTTATAATACGACATCGAGAGCGTTGTCGAGTTTTTTTAAATCTAAATCACAGACCGGAAGACGTCGATCAGATGATAGATGTTGACCTTGTTAGCCCTTGGCATTTGTGCCGTGGCTTGATTTCTAGATTTTGAACGAATTGAGCTTTTGGTTGTTGCAGTGTTCAACGTAACGACTTCTGAGAGTCAATGGGCCTTTTTTTTCCTGAAATTAAACTATGTCTGGCGAAGCGAAAGTTTAGTTAATTGGTTCCAAATATTATCTATAAACGACAGGTATGAAGGAGTGAAAAAAATATGGAGAGTATAAAAGAAGAAAATGAGGAAATTTAAAAAGAAATAGAAAGAGAGCGAAAATAAAGGTATAAATAAAAAAGGACAATTAAATTACTTAAGTAAAACAACAAACACAGAAAGACTAAAGGAAGACGAAAGACAAATTCGGGGAGAATTTATATTATATCATAAGTCTAGATTTCATACACGTTGCAGGAAACAAGTATAAATGAATACGTTTCAACTAATTAATGGTTCAAACAAACATCACTGGTCCACGACCCTAACTCAGGCTGGAAAACTGACGTGCAGAAGCAAACGACCAATCCGCCCTCTGGCAGCCACTTTCACTCACCCACATCACCGCCCTACGAAATGGCTTTCGTCATTTGCATATTACATCTCAGTTCGACCTCTGAGGCTGAATAAATTAATCCATAACATCCACTTTAACCTTGAGACACGCAGGGAGCAATTCTGCTTACCGTGTGGATCAACGACATTCTGGAGCGCAGAGGCGTCAGTGTTTTGTTTCTGTGGCCTGACTCTTTTCAGTACCTCGCTGACTGATATTTTGATAGGCGGTGGCTTCGTGGTCGTTTCTATGCTGATTGAGTTGGCAACCCTGCTCCAGTCCACGTCCTTCGCGTTGTCTGCACGGGGAATTCCTCTGAGTTCTTCCCTGAAACAGAAATTTAAATATTCTTGCGTTGAAATATAGGAACCAAAAAGTTAATTTACCCGATGCGATTGTGCGCCAATCATAGATGCGTCCTGCTCTGTATTTGGGAGGCCCCAGGTTCAAATCTATCTTAACTGAGGTTTTTTCGTAGTTTTATTCCGTTCCTCCAGACAAATGGAGGGATGGCAACTAAACGTAGACCATAACCACTTCACTCCAAATAATTTCTAATTCATTATTCACTAATCATCCTACCATTAAAAGATATAGGTTATAATCTGAACTACTATTAAGTGTCGTTAAACAAGCCATAATAAATATCATGCCCGGATACACTGTTAATAGTTTTGTATCTTATGATAGACTACGTCGTTAAAGTATGTTCAGTAAATGCAGACGTGAAAGACGTTAAATAATTTTTGAAAGACGAAATTTTCATGAAACTCTCTCGTCCCCCGGTCACTTCGAAATACCCTGATTCTGTCAACAGAGTAAAAATTAATTTTCTGCCTTAGCTCAAGAGCGTAACTTCGTAAAGTACCTCATGGCTCCGATGAGCGGGTACTTGACACGTCCACCGCAGATGGATCCCGTGAAGTCATCCATGTCCACGGTCCAGACCATGGCTCCAGCGTATCCGTTGTCCTTAATCCATCGCATTTTGTTCCTGATTGAGCGTTCATCGTCGAATCCTACCCATTGGTCTCCCTGAATCGCGTACGGTACTTTCATCTCATCGTCCCACACGTAGGAAGCCCCGTTCTTCAGCATTTCACACACCTGTGGGGCAGATAAAAGCATCTAAAACGCGTAAAAATTGGCAGGGGGTCACTAAGACAGTGCGTTTCATTTTCGTACGACTGATTCATTCTGAGTGTTGCCACTTCACCCTATAAGGCCCGATGGTAACTATACTTACCACCTATTTCAACAATCAGTAACTCTGCATTTTAAATTTATGGGTTTCGTATTATATTCACTGTAAAATGCAATTATTTCCTTAAACAGTCGATCTTTGTAATGATGAAGTGTGGTGTTTTCTTCGCGGTACGGACTGAATTATTAAATATTATTTACACAAGCTTCAGGCTTAAAAGGGGATAGACTACGGATGTTTATGATTAACTCCCTTCGGTAAACGATCCAGGAGACGTCACATTGGTTCTAAGTTATCATTGGTCTGAAGAAAGCAACATTTTCTGAGCGCGCGAAATGTGAATTTCGACTTCCTGTAATAATTCCTGCTAGGAATGTGAGATCACGTGTGAAAATATATTCATAAACGTGCGTTACGAGCAAATTTTTAAAGAGAGTGCAATGCAGTGGAGGAAACTGTACAGAAAGAGGCCACTAATTAGGATACCAGTACCTAGTAATTTATCGATACTAACAGTGGCTGAAGACAATCGTGTGATTCATAATCGATGCTGTACTTCGCACACCTAGTCCTTGCAATCACGATGAAGATGCCAATTACGCTGATTTATTAACACTCATCACGTGACAAGCCGTGAGTTACCTGCCAGTTTGCCTTGTGAAAACGTTACAAACCTCGTAATAGGCAAGGAATCCGCCTTCCTTGGTGTAATCTCCAGCTTTTCCTCCGCCACTGGCCGGAGCATTCACTTTGAAGTTGGCGGTGTTGGACAGGGTGAAGGTCCTGCCGTATGTCGGCATGCCGATGACGAGTTTATCCTTGGGCGCTCCCAGCTTCACCCACATGGAGGCCGCGTGATCGACGCATAGCTGTTTACGCCACTCAGAATCTGAGCTGGGAGCGAACAGGGGCGCGTTGTGTCCCGTCTCTCTCTCCCATTTGCCGTGGAAATCGTACGCCATGAGGTTGATGAAATCCAAGTAACTGCGACCAAAACACAAACTGATTAACGATCGTCTAAATAACACGCAGTAATTCAATCCGTACCGCAAAGAAAACTCAACACCTCACTATCACAAAGATTAAGGAAATAATCCCTTTTATACTGAAAATCACGCGATCCATAAATACAAAATGCAAAGTTACTGATTCCTGTAGCAAGGGAACATACGTATCTACGTGCCACAGGACTGTAACGTTCAGTAATGAAGCCGGATTTCCATAAAAGGCGGTCAATTCCTTAAAAAGCTCAACGACTATCAACATCTCACGAAATGGAGTTTCTTAGGTTGATCAGAATTTCAAGAAATCCTTGATTTCATTTTTTTTTATCGTTGAACACGGCAAACAAAAGGTAAAGTATTTTAGTTGTCATGGCAACCGCAAAGAACAGGATCGAAATCTGGATCTACAAGTGAAGAATTCCTCGTAATAATTCACGAGGAACGACATAATTTCTTAGGAGCTTTTACTCGTTTATTTCTTGTTAGTTCCATCAGCTTCTCGAACTGCGTTCTGAGGTTAGTGACGTCGTCCAGTCCTGCACAACGTGGTCACAGCTGTTCACACGCCGAGTACCAGCTTACACCGACAATCACACAAAAATCACAATCCGTAATTTAACGACGAAATTGTTGTTCTGAGCTGTGACGCCGTGTAGATTCTTAACCTGATACCAACGTCTGTTTTGTGGACAGTGTGTTCCTCCAAGTACCTACGATTCTGCATGGCGTCACAACCCAGAAGTGACTACAAACTTACATTTGCTTACGTCAGGAACCCGCCTCTCTTATGATTCCTTGGATGTAGAAGTGTTGCGAGGATTAAGGGCTGGCTTACCTGGCTACTGCAGGAACATCGTAGCCCCCTCGAACGTTGTCTGGGCCAACAGGTACAGCGGCTGTCAGGAGCAGGCGAGGTTTCTTGACCTCCTGCGCCTCAGCCTCGAAAGCTTCCCGCAGTTCTACAAATGAAGAAAAGTCAGTGAAGCCAAAATACTAGACCTCCTCTCTGCTTTCCTCCGAAACGTCGCTCCCCATTTATAAGTCCACGCGGTGTCATACGTCGGAAGACCACGATGGACTTCTTTCTACTCTGAATTTTCGTTATGTTACGATGCACAGCTGAATAAAATAATTAAAATCTTCAGTGGGATGTTAGATGTACCGGCTGTTTCAACATTTAACAACTCCATTTTCTATTTGTGTGTTTCGGATGATTCTCACTCTAAAGCGCGATTATTCCCAGTTGATCTTTGTAATGGTGAAGTGTCGTGTTTTCTTCGCGGTACGGACCGAATTCTTAAATATTTAGTCGAGCTTCGGCTTTAAAGGGTCAGTATCAAATATTTTGCATGGTTTACTAGTGATACTCTGACGTAAATGAAAAGAAACGAGCATTTTGAACGACTTTGCAGTAGGTCTGCAGATACAGACTTCTTAAATGTACAGCAAAGTAACCTTTCCGCTGGAATATTCTCGTCCTGCGCCTCAGCGATTGCAGGCATTTCGTCATCATGCCCCACGGACCTAGAAGTCTGTTAATTCAACAAGATGTTCCGCCCAAATAACACTTCCCGGACTTTCTTTTTTTTGCGAATGTCGCAAAATTCGCTTTCTTCAAACACGACTGAAATCAGACACGTGTTTACTCGTTTATTATTCGTGGTTTATTTAACGATGGTTTCAATCGTTGGGGCCCGTTCCAAGGGGCTGCGTCCCACCAACATTCAACGCGCCTCAAACACCATGGCCGTCATCCCGCACCCTCCTTATTCGCCGTGTGACTTCTTCCTCTTCCCAAAGATGAAAATTCAGCTAAAGGGAAGGAGATTTGAGACGATAGAAGAGATTCAGGCAGAATCGCAGATGGTGCTTGACAGGCTGACAAAGAAAGATTTCCAGGGATGCTTCCAGGCTTGGCAGCGGCGCTGGGATCGTTGTGTTCACTCCCAGGGGAACTACTTCGAGGGGGATGGATGAATTTAATACCTGAGATAAGTGTACGGGGTGTTTTTTTTTAAATATAGGCGCAGTCTTTAAACTTTCCGATCGCACCTCGTATGTATTAAACATAGACTGATGCATAAATTGACTTTCGAGGCAGAGTGCTAACCACTTGACCGTTCTGCCACTTACCCTTCAGGAGCAAAACGAAATTCTTCTTATCATCAGTTCCCTTTGGATATTCCCAATCCATGTCCAGGCCGTCAAAGTCGCGGTCCCTGAGGAACGGGATGGCGCTGTAAATGAAGGTCTGACGAGCGTACCTCGTCGCGGACATGACCTTGAACTTCTGCGTGCCAAAAGACCACCCACCTACAACAGATTAAAATTAGAATTAGAAAATTAATCATGTCCAATTCAATGCAGTGCATTTTCTTTCGTGTGCCAGCTAAGATGTTGCTGGATTTATTATTTATACGTATCCTTGGGGTGGACAGATATCAGGTGTGTTAGTATAAGATAAATACTCGATGCGAAACTTCATCATTTGAGCTCCTTGTCTACTAATGTTATAATAGTTGATTAATTACAGATTAAGTGGTCTCGAAATATAGCCCACGCAGGAAAACGGTAATTTCGTAAAACAATTGATCAGAAAACCCCAAGGGACGAAACCACTTTGCATGAGTAGTCGCAGATGGGAAACTGATATTAAAGAGTTAGGGTAATATTAGATATGTATAAAATTCAATAGGCTAACTACTACGTTTAATTAAGAAGCTCTTGATAATGTATTTTTTGCTTTAACCTCGTACTTCCTGTCTCTTAGGTCCAAGTATTATTCTCAGCACACATCCTGAATCTGTGTTCTCCGCTTATAATTATACACCAAGTTTCACACCCATATAAAATAACTAAAATCAGCTTTTTTCATATTAATCTCTAAGATTTTACATAAGAGACGGTAAAACTGAACTGAACGTCCTCTAAACTTTCTCGTGAATATTTTAATTTTTCCACATTTTCAGAGAAATTACTTTTCTACCTATGTGTTATGATGACACATTAACATTACTTAATTTAGCAGTTAATTCTTACACAGTGCAATCTTAAAAAGAAGTCCGCCGCTGTTTAACCTGTTCGTGAATCGAAACAGACAGCCGCCCGTCAAGTGCACCATCAGCCACTCAACTTACCGATAGCCAGGAGGATCTTCAGCTTGGGATTTGCCTTCTTGAGCGTCATAATCCTCTCGTAGAGACCAACTTTCCCGTCTTTCGTCTCGTCATTCGACTCGAACGAGGACAGCTTGCCCTTTTTGAGCCACCCGAATGCGAAAATGATGTGAGTGCAAAGATCAGGCTCGATGTCTTCAGGCAGGAATTTGCCATGTTTCGTTCTGTACTGGGACCAGTTAGTGTAGTAACAAACGACCTGCAACAGCGGCACATGGTCCATTAAGCACACCTGGCAGTGGCCCTGTTGTCGTTCGTCTTCTGGGTTGGAACTCCGCATGAACTTGTGGCTAGATACCAACGTTTCGGAGGAAAATAATGCTTCCATCTTCAGGGCTGATGAATGAGGCAGTGTGTTCCTCCGTAACGTTCGTATATGCACTTCAAGTTTATGAGGCGTTACTATTTAAAAGACTGACATCGACATGGTCACTGAGCCGTCAGAACTCCTCACCTCACACAGGCAGAGGGACTTTTCGTGTTATTTCAGACGCGTGGTATCACTGCAAAGCAAAATGAAAGTTCCTGGATTAAGTACACGAACAATTAATGCGCCCTAGTTCATCCTGCGTACCTTGTATCCGTCCTTCTCGTCGGCGGCGACCGCAGTGCTGCCTACGCCACTCTTGCGAATGCTAGTGACTGTGGGTGTGATCCGGTTCCTGACTTTGAACCGGTTCACACTCGCTGACGTCTCCTGGTCCCGACTCTTCATACTGGACGACGGTGTGGACGAGGTAGGTCGACGCAGCCGTCGCCTTCCACCTGGAAACCAGGCGGTTCTGTGTGAGAACTGGGAGACAGAAGGCGGTCCGGCAACGAAGTCGCAAGGACGCGGGAGGTTTCATGATCTCACGGAGGCGAGTATGAAGATGACCGTCTTTTGGGATGTTGCACCTCGTAATTCGTCTCAGCACACATCCTGAATCTGTGTTCTCCGCTTATAATTATACACCAAGTTTCACACCCATATAAAATAACTAAAATCAGCTTTTTTCATATTAATCTCTAAGATTTTACATAAGAGACGGTAAAACTGAACTGAACGTCCTCTAAACTTTCTCGTGAATATTTTAATTTTTCCACATTTTCAGAGAAATTACTTTTCTACCTATGTGTTATGATGACACATTAACATTACTTAATTTAGCAGTTAATTCTTACACAGTGCAATCTTAAAAAGAAGTCCGCCGCTGTTTAACCTGTTCGTGAATCGAAACAGACAGCCGCCCGTCAAGTGCACCATCAGCCACTCAACTTACCGATAGCCAGGAGGATCTTCAGCTTGGGATTTGCCTTCTTGAGCGTCATAATCCTCTCGTAGAGACCAACTTTCCCGTCTTTCGTCTCGTCATTCGACTCGAACGAGGACAGCTTGCCCTTTTTGAGCCACCCGAATGCGAAAATGATGTGAGTGCAAAGATCAGGCTCGATGTCTTCAGGCAGGAATTTGCCATGTTTCGTTCTGTACTGGGACCAGTTAGTGTAGTAACAAACGACCTGCAACAGCGGCACATGGTCCATTAAGCACACCTGGCAGTGGCCCTGTTGTCGTTCGTCTTCTGGGTTGGAACTCCGCATGAACTTGTGGCTAGATACCAACGTTTCGGAGGAAAATAATGCTTCCATCTTCAGGGCTGATGAATGAGGCAGTGTGTTCCTCCGTAACGTTCGTATATGCACTTCAAGTTTATGAGGCGTTACTATTTAAAAGACTGACATCGACATGGTCACTGAGCCGTCAGAACTCCTCACCTCACACAGGCAGAGGGACTTTTCGTGTTATTTCAGACGCGTGGTATCACTGCAAAGCAAAATGAAAGTTCCTGGATTAAGTACACGAACAATTAATGCGCCCTAGTTCATCCTGCGTACCTTGTATCCGTCCTTCTCGTCGGCGGCGACCGCAGTGCTGCCTACGCCACTCTTGCGAATGCTAGTGACTGTGGGTGTGATCCGGTTCCTGACTTTGAACCGGTTCACACTCGCTGACGTCTCCTGGTCCCGACTCTTCATACTGGACGACGGTGTGGACGAGGTAGGTCGACGCAGCCGTCGCCTTCCACCTGGAAACCAGGCGGTTCTGTGTGAGAACTGGGAGACAGAAGGCGGTCCGGCAACGAAGTCGCAAGGACGCGGGAGGTTTCATGATCTCACGGAGGCGAGTATGAAGATGACCGTCTTTTGGGATGTTGCACCTCGTAATTCGGTAGAAACTGACCGATGTTTCAGACGTGCTTCCTGAATCATCAGGTCGATGGCAGTAATGCGCGGCGCCAACATCCCAGAAGACAATTGTCTTCATGCTCGTATGAACTTCGCCGTCGCTCGAGAACCAATGAACTCGTTTTCTTGTTGAATTTATTATTGGGGAATTTTTGTAACTGGAGTGTCAAGTGGAACTCGCTGAATATTTATCGAAGTGAAAAAATTGGAATATAATTTGTAGAGAAATTTTTAAAACATGTTATACCCGATATTATTTTCCCTTGAGGCTTGCGGTTTTCCAGATAATGAAACAAATGACATTCTTACGCTGTGCTGTGTCGAAAAACGTGCGACTATGTTTGGCCTTCCCCGTCTATTACAAGTTATTTAAAACAGAATCAAAATCACGGATTGAAAACCTAAGAGTTAATAACGGAACGAAGTTTCCATATTTCTAAACGAGAATTTGACGAAAGTTATAGCAAAGGACAAACAATTTTCCAGTAGTCACGTCCCGAAAAAAAATTTTGAGCCAGAAAATATTATCTTCTGAACTTGAAGCGAATAATTCCGAGGTAAAAGTTTCGTTCGTTTTTACTCGCATGACAGAAAAGGAAGACGGCGTAGGTAATCACAGGGAGAAATCTGCGACTCCTATGCTTGACCCTACATTGATCTGAGACCACAGACTGCTGGAAAGTACTCGTGGATGAGGTCTCTCTTCCTGCAACATGCATTTTATCAACACAGCCTGTAATTCAGACATTTCCCGCTCCGCTGAAGCTTGGAGAACCTGAGGAGAAGATTCTCTAACAAACATAATGACAGTGAAAATAGTGCAATCGTACGTGACACTATTTCTGGACGTCGGAGTTGCGACACATTCTGCGTGTACTATTCTGACAGCATTATAGAAAATAACATGTGTCCCCCTACTCATCCCTGTACTCAAGCACCACGCCATGAAGACGAGGTTGAGTGGTCAGCTTCCCGCTCCGGCCGCTTGAGCCCCAAGGTAACAGCCTCAAGAAGAATCTACATTAAATTCTCTCGACAACTCTTCTGGGAGAATCTCCTCGTTTCATGAAGGCAGTTTTGGAAATGTGCATCCACTTAATGAATTTCAAAGAAAGGACGCATACAAATGTAAGAACAAGGCTATTTAAAATTTTCACAGCAGAGTTCGCTGTCTTTTGACGTAGCCCAGAGGTTCCCAAAATGTGGGGAGCGCCCCCCTGGATGGGGGGCAGTGGTTTTCTGGGGGGGGGGGCTGTTGTTTGTATGAAAAACATTTTTAACGAAATATGGAAAAATATTTATAGCATCCTTCGCAGTTCAGTAGTGGCAGCCATCAAAACAAAGTATCGTTCTACGATGAACCTGGAAAACGACCTTAGAGCGGTCATTTGAAAACTCCAACCTCGGTATGATAAATTATGTTCACAGAAGCACCCACATCCATCCCACTAATCCAGGTATGAACCGTATATTTTATTAGTTTTTTTAAATTAAATGCATTGAATAATATATACTAAATTATAAAATAATGTATACTCGTAGCTAAATTTTATGTCAAATGTTTGCTTGCGCTTGTTCTGGAAGGGGGGGTGAAATTTATGAAATGTTTTAAGGGGGCGCAAGGTATAAAAGTTTGGGAACCTCTTACGTAGCCTGATTGCGGCAAGAAGAAGGGCGAAAAATACCGAACAGAACATTAATATTGTCTCCGATTCTGAATTCCAATCGGGGTCCTTTTATTTCACCGTGTGTACTCTGGAAAGCGTGAAAGATATCTCCAGAAATTTAATCCTTGAAATCACAGAAAATAACGAAAGGTAATTTTAGTCATTCAGCCTGTCCGGCTGACATTATTTCTTTGCTTCATTGCATAAATGTAAGCCCGAGGCAACTTTCTCTGTTCAGTCCCTCCATTCGGGGTAATGTTCCTTGCAAATGCTAATACCACCTTTGTCACGTTCGTTGTGAACGTGATGACAAATTTCTTTGCGCATTTCGAAGGTTTTTCTTTTTTTGTGGGGGGAGGGGTGGGTCTGCCTCAATTTATACTCCCCGCACTCCAGATATCCCCAACACTAAACACATGAAATGAAGAGTGTTCTAAGTCACCAACTGGAGCGTAAGGAAATATTTTGAATATCTATCGCAGTCTGGATGCAAAACTGAATCAAATCGTCGTATTAGTATCTCTTTTGCATATTAAAAATTAATTTTCTATAAACAATCTATGCTGAAACCATCAAGGAAAGGGCACACTTTGAAGACAAAGGCGTATATGGAAGGAATTTTTTAAAATAAAGTTTCAGGGGTGTACTGGATTCATCTGGTTAAATATACGGGTTCTCACGATGAAACTTCGGGCTCTATAAAGGACGGGGAATTTCATGGCCAGTTCAGTGACTATCAGCTTCAGCCCCAGATGGAATCTACTCCGCGGAAGCAACTGGTCAGTCTTAGCGAGACAGGTTACGAGGATGGAAGATGGATTAAACTGGCTGAAGATCTTGTCTAAAAGAAAAGACATGCATGAATACAAGCGTCCGAAATTAAAATTATAAGATCTCTTGCTGGATGAAGTTAAGATACTAGAAAAATTTAAGGTATCACGAATCAACTGAGAATATTTTATTGAGTGATATTTGAGGTTCTCACGGAGGCAAGTATGAAGATGTGCGTCTTCAGGGTTGTAGCATCGTGTAGTTTGAAAGATACCGAGTGAACCGTATATTTTATTAGTTTTTTTAAATTAAATGCATTGAATAATATATACTAAATTATAAAATAATGTATACTCGTAGCTAAATTTTATGTCAAATGTTTGCTTGCGCTTGTTCTGGAAGGGGGGGTGAAATTTATGAAATGTTTTAAGGGGGCGCAAGGTATAAAAGTTTGGGAACCTCTTACGTAGCCTGATTGCGGCAAGAAGAAGGGCGAAAAATACCGAACAGAACATTAATATTGTCTCCGATTCTGAATTCCAATCGGGGTCCTTTTATTTCACCGTGTGTACTCTGGAAAGCGTGAAAGATATCTCCAGAAATTTAATCCTTGAAATCACAGAAAATAACGAAAGGTAATTTTAGTCATTCAGCCTGTCCGGCTGACATTATTTCTTTGCTTCATTGCATAAATGTAAGCCCGAGGCAACTTTCTCTGTTCAGTCCCTCCATTCGGGGTAATGTTCCTTGCAAATGCTAATACCACCTTTGTCACGTTCGTTGTGAACGTGATGACAAATTTCTTTGCGCATTTCGAAGGTTTTTCTTTTTTTGTGGGGGGAGGGGTGGGTCTGCCTCAATTTATACTCCCCGCACTCCAGATATCCCCAACACTAAACACATGAAATGAAGAGTGTTCTAAGTCACCAACTGGAGCGTAAGGAAATATTTTGAATATCTATCGCAGTCTGGATGCAAAACTGAATCAAATCGTCGTATTAGTATCTCTTTTGCATATTAAAAATTAATTTTCTATAAACAATCTATGCTGAAACCATCAAGGAAAGGGCACACTTTGAAGACAAAGGCGTATATGGAAGGAATTTTTTAAAATAAAGTTTCAGGGGTGTACTGGATTCATCTGGTTAAATATACGGGTTCTCACGATGAAACTTCGGGCTCTATAAAGGACGGGGAATTTCATGGCCAGTTCAGTGACTATCAGCTTCAGCCCCAGATGGAATCTACTCCGCGGAAGCAACTGGTCAGTCTTAGCGAGACAGGTTACGAGGATGGAAGATGGATTAAACTGGCTGAAGATCTTGTCTAAAAGAAAAGACATGCATGAATACAAGCGTCCGAAATTAAAATTATAAGATCTCTTGCTGGATGAAGTTAAGATACTAGAAAAATTTAAGGTATCACGAATCAACTGAGAATATTTTATTGAGTGATATTTGAGGTTCTCACGGAGGCAAGTATGAAGATGTGCGTCTTCAGGGTTGTAGCATCGTGTAGTTTGAAAGATACCGAGCGACGTTTCAGAGGAGCTTACTGCTTCCACCATTATGGCGATCACCCTACAGGGCGCTACAAGCCAGAAGACAAACGCCTTCACGTTTTATTAAATTAAAACACGATACAGGACTAAATAAAAAGTGACTGGAGCTCCAGACGGATTGTAATGAAACTGAAAGCTGAACGAGTGCCTGTAGGGTAAGAGGCATTGAAGGCCCAGGAACACGACGGCAAAAGCAGGAAGGGCTTTGGCGACAAGGAACCTGCCAGCCCTAAAGATTTGCCTTTTAGCAGAAGGGACGACAGAATTAAAAGGTCCTGTCCCGTATTAAGGTTAGATTTCATGCGAGGTCATTGCAGGTAAGATTAGTCTAGAAGTTTTGAGAAAAGTCATAAAATATACCCCCAGGCAGACAATCGACTCTGGGGCCACTCAACCGTCATGTTCGACACGGTTCTGCTGGCCTAATCCTCAGTGGTAGAGGTGATAGGTGATATGATGTGATTCATGTCTGGGGTCTTACTGGGACACAGGCCTGAAATCAATTAGGAGCTGAGTGAATCTTAATAACTCAGAATCTTACAATACGGCACAAGACACGATCAGCATCCATGAAGAGAAAGTGGCGATACGTTGTCATGGCAACACTCGCATCGTCTTTTTCTAAAATACAAATAATATATTGCTTGTCGTGTAATGATAATTGGAAATCTCTCATGCATACACGTAATTCTTATTAAATAAAATACCTCCATGCCGGCGTGACAGCGCCATTATGGTTATTAATTGAAGAAATACGCCAGAGTATTATGTCTTCGGTAAAGGAAAAGGCAAGGATATTGCTTCCAGGATCACAATTTATATAAACGAAATTCCAATAAGATCTCGTCTGTTGCACTGCCGGGTTTTTGAGCTGAATGTGCTCGTAGGTAGATGTCTACGTTTCGGAGAAAATTTTTTTCATCAGACCTCATCGCCCTAACGATGGTGGCAGAAGTCATCTCTGAAACGTCGGTCAATTTCTATCAGACTACGCAGCGCGCTACATCCCAGAAGACAGTCACCTTCGGAATATTAATTATCCTGGTAACTTCACACAGAAGTTAAGAGCCGGGAAAATTTCTCGCGAGAAACAGTGACGTTGCTTCTTAAGCATACTGTTGTGAATGTACCTTACAGCTCTCGACAACCTACATTTGTGTTTGCCAGTGCAGTGCTCTGCAGATTGAGGGCACGATGTCATCGCCCTCCGTCCAAGTTCTTGCCGAGACTTTTTCGCTAACAAAAATAAAATATTTATCTCGCTAGATTCTGTGTGACAGGAGTTGTAACAGGCTCCGCGCATTTCAATCTGCAATACTGGCGCTCATTTCCCTATCGATACATATCGAATGTACATAGCCTTACTCGTCTGTTCAATAATCGCATTATTATTATTAAATAAATTAATTGAATTATAATTATTATTATTCAGTGTTAACGGATTATTCCGTCTGGTCTGTTCTAATCCAAATTAAATTATAAAACTTTGAATCCTCCAGATATCTGGTAAAACCACTTACTTTGAACTTTATCCACCATCTGCTTTTAAAAAATGTCTTACATCCTTAAAAAAATTACTACACTTCCAGGTTAAATTCTCCTCCGTCTTCAGGTAAAAAAAGGGTAGTCACGTGTTCTGTTGGATCCGGTAGACCGATCTGTTCCCTCTCTGCATTCGACATGACCACTTTAGAAGTTCCATTCCTCCCCTGCAATAACTGGCTTCAATATGTCGGCCTCTTCCGTGTCCTTCTGCGGTGTACACAGACACTTTGTTCCCCTATCCAGAGAGTCATACACGGTACCTGAAGGATTCACTCTTTTGGGATTCATTTTGAATTGGAACAAATTAAATACGTGACAGTTAATAGAAATTTTCAATTTCCACAATGGTTCTGGTTATAAGTCATGTGGTAATATCGTGTTTGATAGGAATTATATTTTGAGGATGATAATATAAGGATAAAGTATTCTTCCCAACAGCGACCTTCAAACTGGGCATGCGGATTCCATCACTCAAGTGCAGATGTCCTTCCAGTCATGTTTTCCTATTCACAGTACGTATAATGCTTAGACTATCCGGGTCATGAAGATGGTTTCCTTGAAATATATTTATGCTTAGATAACGCAGTGGAATCTATTAACGATGTATAGATACTTCAAATCGATTATAAAGAGTCTGTCTCTCTTCTAGTATTTTAGAGCGAGATGTTGATAAATATCTAAGGTAGAAGGACGACTCTGGAACCAATCCACGGTGTGTTTCTTCCGTCATTTTGAAATAAAGTTTCATGACAAACGTTTCGAGTTTCTGTTCGATTAGGATCGTCTTATTGACGACGGAGTTGCACTAAGAGGTATGAAAAGTTAGTTTCTCACCCACGCACCATGGAAATCAATGGAAGTTATGCATAAAATCCAGAAAGAAGTCTTAAACATATGCGAGTGCCTACAGTCGAATTACGTGCTGAATTACAGACGAACACAGCGTAACCTCCTTTTTCGAGACAAACCCGAAATCAGCTGTTCTAATAAGAAACAATCACGAATAAAACATAAAAGTAAAGCTGTCCTACTACACGCCACGTAGGCGCTTGGGGGGAGAGTTTACGTTCAGACAACAAAATTATTATTTAGCTTTTCATCACGCAATTTCCTCCATTACAGAAACTAATCGGTCTAGGCTCTTAGAGATTATTTCCATATCTCAGTAACTTAATCAATATGGTTCACCCGTATTCAAATCTCTATCTTGCTGTTTTGTTTATTTGAACTACATCATCCTCCGACAGTTTCTTGATCAAGGACAGCAGAGACACGAATGTGAACTCTTGACCTAATGTACCATCGTTCAGAATCCTCACGTATTGGGGTCAATTACTGCAGCCATCTATGGCTCACCGTACTAAGAGAAAGACAGAATGAAAGTGCTGACAGATACATCACACCGACAGCGGAAACCCCTTGAGATCCAGACTGGTACAGGTGAAATATTGACAAATGGATTTCGTGCTAAGATCCGTTGGTTCTCAAAAGACTCGACGCATTTCGTTTATTTTTGAAAACTTATTTCAACTTCCGTTAAGTTTTCAGAATTCTGACCTAAGTTTTGAAGTGCCATTGAAACACCTGAGCACTTGTGGTTTAGATGCAAAGTAACTGAAGCGTTCGACATGTCGATACGGCGTTTCTCTGTGTTCAGTGACATTTTTGGTACACGTACGAATTTATTGCCGGATACATTAACGGTTCTAGTAAGAATAAATTACTCAATATGACTCGTTGTCTAACTATGAAAAATATCTGCTCATTATCATGCTTTCGGAGAAAATTAAAATAAATAATATTGAAAAAAATATTGATTCTATATTAAATAATATTTCAAGTAGTATATTCTGTTGATAAAATAGCATATACGGGCTATAATTGCTTTTAAAGAATAATCTTCAAGTATTCGACTTTCTGCAACACGTAAATTCCCTTTGATTCTGATAGTGAACAGAAATAATCCAACCATTGTCTATGCCAGTGGTATTCAACCTTTTTTTGTTCGCGTACCCCCAGATATAATTTCTCTTCAACTTTGTACCCCCAAAGTTGTTGGTGTATAATTCAAGTTATACATAGTATATAATCTACATCTAAAATCAATAAAATAAATAACATTACTTATTATTTAGTGTTTATCATAAAATAATATTTTTTTTTAAATTTCACGTACCCCTTAAGATGTCTTCGCGTACCCCCGGGGGTACGCGTACCCCAGGTTGAATAACAATGGTCTCTGCCATGTTCCATTTTAAAGCCATACTTTCTTATAAGACGGGAAAAAGAGGAACCCCTTAAAGTGGAATGTGTAAAAGTGTGGAGAATGAATTTCCTCGGTAATTTTATGTTAGGGCAATGAGGTTAACCTAACCTTTCACTGAAAGTTATTTCGAGTGTTAAACAAAAAATTAAGTACCGTTATGAGGTTGAGGAGAAAGGGTTGGTACCGCGAACATCTTTCTGTCA
Organism: Zootermopsis nevadensis; assembly: GCF_000696155.1. Next base: position 2,704,521 of record NW_019059987.1, on the reverse strand, counting down.
AGAACTTTCATAGACTTCACTTGCCTTCAGCCATCCTCATGACGAGCGCGTCGTTATGGGTTATCGTGCCTCTTTGCAGAAACCTCGTTCGCTTCGTTGCGCTCACAGCGGCAATGGACTCACACGAGAAAAACTTTTGCATCTCAAACAGAGACACGGACTATTTCCAGTACTTACTAAATAAAAAATGTCACATGCTCTCAATCAATGCAATTCCCACTTTTATAGAAGGTTCATCACCGACTTCAGAACACGATGGATTCTATCCGGTGTTTTTCGACTAAGTCAATTGCACCTCATCTCAATTACTCAACACCCATCCTAATGTCATCCGAGCATGCTGTATGCCCAGCTAATCTCATCACAGATTGTCAGAGTGTGGTCCGTGGACCTCCAGTGGGGGGAATCTCTCGTGATGACTTCATCAGACACATCGTCCACGCAAATGACATTGACTCCAGATAACTCTTCAATCACTGGATCTAACCATCCTCATGTTCTGACGGAACAATCAACCTCTTAAAGAGCATTAACAAATCGAAAATATAGATATAATAATACAGCAAACGAGCCAGAATTATTAGCTATACGTACATTTCCTAGATTGTTCTAAGCAGGACAAGTTATAACGTCATAGATGTTTGTTTATAAATGTAAAACAATCCGGTATTGATTATGATTATCCGTCGCATTCAACATCGACTATAAAGCGTAGATTTGCGGTTTCTCGGACGTACGGAGGCAAAGCGGGCTGCATTCATGTCAAGGGCAGACTTTACTGGGTATCACACAAAGAGCTTAATTGCCAAGCCAAAGACTTGAAGGCTGAGAAACAGACCTGCCTTTCTCATCTACGTTTGTCCTGTGCAGTGTTTAATATCACCCGAATTTTCGAAGTACTTTGTCATGTGGAGCCGAGACACACCTTCGTCCAATCCTCTTGTCTTATTCAGATGCTTATTCTTCGACTTTATGAATATATATTTATGTATTCCATATTTCTTCGCCTTTAATTTTGTCCTCTACTGTTCGACCTTTAATAAGCCCTAAAAGTTATTTTTATTCTAATTAACCCAAGTTTCATTTCCATGTTTAATTGTGCGAAATTATATTACTTTATTGATGTTTAAATTCGTCTGTATTGTTGTTGTTTAACGTCGCAAATATTCCTCGATACCGAATTATTTTTGTGTCACACCTAAACAAAACCTGTCAGTTTCAAAGCAAATACAATTAAAAACTTGTACAAATGAATTTAAAATAAAGATTAAGTACAATACAAGCCATTTATATACATACTTTGTGACGTCGATGTTGTATGCACCAGCAGAAGGACCGTTGTGATAATGAACGCCGTTCGCCAGACCCACAGTGGTGCCAACTGAAAACAAGAAAGCGCGATGTTTCATATGACTTAATTATAGCATTTACTTAACATATTCTCTTAATGTAAATACGGAGTATCGGAGCCAAGTAGTTAACACTCACGCTTCGTATTTCAAAAATTTCGGGCACAAATCGCTGCTCGGAGTTAAATTATCCTGACTGAGGGTATTTGTGATTCCCCCCCCCCGAGATATCTTAAATTCGGCCACGACCACTTCCATTTCCTTTCCAATTCATTAGATTTAGATACTCCTATCATTCGACGATACAGAGTCTGAGCTACTGAGATCGCTGAATAGTTTAATAAACTGCAAATAAATATTTCGAACACGACTTGTAGGTTATTTTGCATTACAGCATTAACGCAGAGCATAATAAGATGGAACAACCGATTCGAATAGTAAGAAGACAAGAAAAGGATTCGGAAGGGGGCGGTCATCGTGTGTTTCAAAACAGTATCCTTGTATTTGCCTACAGATACTGCGGAAAATCATGGGAAATCTTATTCAAGACAGTTGGTAATCAGATCGTAATTCGAACTGGGCACTTCAAGAATACAGTTCCTAAACGATACCTCTGCAGGAACCTGCTCGTTCGAATTCTGTACAGGTAGACAAATGGAGTCTGTGCTGGTTAGTACCTCGCTCCGGTCTGAAGAAAGTTCTGCCGGTCACACGAAGACGTCGTCAGTCAATTCGCCACGAAAGAGAAAGTGATATGGTAACGTGTGGTACGTTACCTTACCACAGGCTGCAGTCAGCTGCTAGTCATGAACTGTAATTGCATTGTCTCCTTCATTCTCTATTTAAAAAAAAAAACTTGACAAGCCTCAAGACAAGTGAAAGATATGTTATCCATTGTCAATTCTTTTCCCTCTCTGACGCCGATATATTCAGCAAGCATTCATTTGCCTTCTGTACCCGTCACAGGCGATGATTACGAGTCCATGCATCGTAAAGAGTGTGATTGAAACACGGAAAGGTCAGTATATTAGCATTCTACAGAGATTGCGCTTCGTGTGTCTGTCCGTCCTTCTGTCCTATTCATCAACGGCTATAACTCCTAGGTTCTCTCAACAATTTACTACGGACTTCATGCATCAGAGACCTTAAAATATTCAGACGTTTTAACAAAGTTGAATGAGTTGTTCATAACTTCGGCAGGTTTTCCAAACGTTTCGGTAGACATTAAAATTACCATCTTCAGGGAAAACAGGGTTAACAATCGACACGTCTCGTCCCCGAAGTTATACACTGAATTCCAGTCGCATAAACCTGAGGACAATAATTAATTAGTTTTGTAGTAACCTACAGATACTAACAATCTCCATCCAATGCTAGAGGGCTAAATTAGTGTGATGTCGTGCGGACTTCTAGGTGGTTACCATCGTTTCGGAAGACCGTATCACTTCCATCTTCAGGGCCAAAAGAGTGGTTCCCTAAAGAAAATGATACTTCCTCCGACACGTTTGTACCCAGGTACAAATTATGCAACCCAAAAGATAAAAATTGATACATTTGTCTTTGTAGTACATTCTCTTCATTACGTGTTCTTGTTCTGTGATTCATTGACCTGCTGACAAATGAATATTAGGGGAGTATTTCATGGGGATAAAGCGGTCGGAACTGTAAGCAAAGCACACATCAATACAATGCCGGGGTCTAGAATTCATGGAGCTTTGCCTCTCACCTCCTGCGCTTAAAACAACAGGGATATCTTTCCTGTTACCTTCGCTGCTTGTCGTTGGAGCCGTCATAATATTAATAGGCTGTCACCTGTGACTTTTGGACATAATTTATGAAACGCTTTATGTGATTAGATAACTGGATAGTGAGACGACATGTTTATGACAACCGTCCTTGAAATCAATAAAGTTGGGTATTAAAGAATGAAATCTACAAACGTTTCAGTGCCTGAGCAATCAAATTTATTCTCGTGAAATGAGGTTTTAAGGCGGTGAATTTGTAAGTAGACGGCAATGTTCTGGAGGAACATGCCGTCCCCATTTTTAGTCCTCAAGATTGTATATTTACTTACCGACAAGTTTACACTGCGTTGCAACCCAGAACGCCAAATTACAGTCAAATTTCCCGCATTCCATAGCCTAGTGGTAGGGTTTATTCACAGCATAATGCAACATTTCAGAGCCATGTTCAACATCTTTCTTTTAGTTTTCAGTATTATTTATATTATAAGCAAAATAAAAGATTCTTTTGATATTCCTGTTTTATAAAATTCAATGCTATATCAGTGACAATTTAAACTCAAGATCTGAAATGCTTCGACGTCAATCAGACGATCTGTTTCAACTTCATTTGTGAGCGCTTAATCATTTACATGGCTGTACCAGTCGACCATGAGTTTAAACGAGTTACTATGTTAATATCTAATGTTAGCTTCTATTAAAAGCAGATTCTTGAATATGGACAGACCGGTAAAAACAGACAGGCAGAATGCATTTACGCAATACAATATAACGGTAAATTTGTTTCGCGTAAGTTATATTTTTAAACATTTCTTTCCGAGAACTGTTAAAACCTGAATAATTAGACTTGCTGACATTTTAGCACAATACACGAAACGTCAACTCGTACATTCTAAATACACAACTCTCTGTGACTTTATCTTGTATCGTTTTATATATCCTCTGTCGGTCTCAGTCCGCATATAAATTTCAGTTCGAAAATCCTGACAATATAAAAATAATGTGATCAAGTAATTGGGCCCCAATGGATCCTTTCTGTAGGAACCGGCCAATATTTGAAGAATAAGAAATTGTCTCCAAAGCTTTTACGAACTGAGTCCATAATTATTAAATCCTAAGAATACACAAGGAGCCGGTTCGGAAATCTACGCTTAAAACGTTAATTCAATGAAATTTTACTGATATTTCCTGTTTAAAATACAACACATCCGAGAATCATCCTACTGAAAATCCTATGACAAAATTCGCATAAATTTACACACACATAAGGACGTGCATTACATACATATATATTTTCTTGTTCGTTCTCAAAATCCTGTTCGTATTTTGCATGACTACATATGCCACGTAAAATAGGTATAATTTCCCCACGCGTTAACCTATTACAAGTAGCACTCATAGTTAATAGCTGTGTCCGATTTATACGAATATTAGGCTATATACAGTCACGTTTTAGTCGTGGCTGGTGTAAACTGAAGACGCTGTGGATTTCCTCCTCACTAGTTTTAAGACGATCATGCAACCGAACATGTTAGACGAAGAGCTAAAATTCCTCAAGGCATTCTTAACTTAACGTTATCCGGAAGAGAATCAGCCAACTAAAAAAATCACTGTATTCGTGTTTGAAAAGCTGGTTCGCAGACACAATACAGTGCGATAAAGAACTTAACGGCCTTATCCTGTCATAAATATTAAAATAATCACAAACGAACTTTCCAATGCAGCACATTGCCGGAGGGATTAGAATGTTCCTTTACTGTATTGCAATTAGTACCAACCGCTGCCTTCTCATATCTGTTCAAGGTGTTTGGTAACGAGTAGAAAATCACTCCGCAGAATTATTAGGCTGTGGTACAGAGTTATACTCGGAAAATACCAGGTTCGAGTCTGCTATCATGACTCTGAATTTCTTTCGTTTCACCTGCTCTAGATCTGAACCTGGGACTAACCGAAAACGAAGCAGGAGTTCTAACCACGCGATCGCGACACTCATACTGATTAAGTGTGAGAAATATCAAGGAACACTTTTGCATTCCTGTACTTTCGCTTGTTAGTGTCTCAAAAAAGCAAATTTGGAACATTATCACAAGCCTGCTCACTTAAATACGAATTAACGTCAAATATATGGTTTAATGACAATTAAAATAGCAGTGATAAACTTGACTGGAATCGTAATAAAAATTTTCTTGCTAATAACCTGGGGCGTGCAGCAGCCTCGAGGTGTAACCAAGTTCTCCAAGGTCTTTTTGTCCGTTAGTGTGTCACTCTGAATTCCTTTACGGTAAGACGACTTAATTAAAAGCAACGCATTCACTATGTGTCTTATTGTGAGGCGTGTATGTTGACATTCACATTAAAAAACTTATTTTACCGTAATATAGAAAGTTACGTATCTGAGTAAATTTAAAGGGTTTATCATCAAAAAACGAGTCCATGCCGACATGGAATTGTACATGGACTCTCACCCACAACGAGAAACGCTAGGCGCATTGCTGGCTTTAGGACCTGAGCGTCCGACAAACTTATTAGCAGATAACCTTGAACTATGGACCGTCATAAACAAGCGACAAGAGGAACGAAAGAAAGTCCTGAGCTTCTGTCAAAGGACAATATTTATCAAGCAGTGTTCAGCGAAGTGAATCCGAGTCTAAGACGACATTCAGAATTAACCGCAGTTTACAAAGTGTCTGATTAAAAAAGTGTCAACGTGTTCAACCTTCTTCTGCTGTTCCTTCGATAACCTGTCCCTGCCTCAGTACTCGTTCCATCCAGGGCTTTATCGGAACAACCACGTAATAAAATCCTAAAACGCAGTTATTTTGATATATTTTCTGTTAACTTTAACGCACGTTCCAAATTACGTTAATGAAACGCATAACTAAATATGAATAACAATACAGATTTCTGTCTTCTGGGTTGTTGCGCTGTGTAGTCTGGTCGATGTTTACCAACGTTTCAGAGGTCATACTGCCTCCATCATCAGAGTATGAAGATTTCTGTCTTCTGGGTTGTTGCGCTGTTTAGTTTGGTCGATGTTTACCAACGTTTCAGAGGTCATACTGCCTCCATCATCAGAGTATGAAGATTTCTGTCTTCTGGGTTGTTGCGCTGTGTAGTCTGGTTGATGTTAACCAACGTTTCAGAGGTCGTACTGCCTCCGTCATCAGGGCGATGATCACGATCACCGTGATCACGGAGGCAGCAAGGACCTCCGAATCGTTGGTTACTTCTACCAGATTACGCGGCGCTATAACCCAGAAGAAGGCAGCCATCTTCACACTCGCCTCCGACAGAACCTCATATTCTACAAATGTTAAAAGATGGAACATATTGGTGCAGTGAATCGATCGCTTTGCGAGCTTTCCACTTCTTTGTGATATCGACAGCTGCAAAGTGACAAGTCTGACTAGGGCAGCCTTCATCATCATGATGATATCACCTGACATCGTTAAACGTCGCCTTTGGCCAGGAAGTGAGGTCGTCAAGGAAACGCTGCAGTATGAAAGATCCTGAACGGCTCTGACGGCTGTCAACACACTTTCAAATTCCGAGACAATAGCTCATCCACGTTGCTTTCGTGTCGAGATGTCCGGCCATCTAAGGAAAACGTTCCCGTTGCTGACAGTCACGACAATGACAAGTTTCTCACACGGTGAACGCTCTGCTTGTGACGACGACGACTGGCTCAAGACCTTGCGCGTATGAAGCCACCCCGAGGATCCACACAGCTTTTCCATTTCTCTCATCCTTCGTCATATTTGTTTCTATGATTTGCGCAAACTGTGAGTTATGAAGCAAATCCTTGGGTTTCCACTGAACCCGACTGACTGCACACGTCCACTCCATATGCTCACATCCTATTTCTCTGAGATTCATTTCAATATCATCCTCTCATTTAAGTCTGGATCACCGAAGTGCTCAAATTCCCTTGAGATTTCGTGAATAAACTCTTTTGTATGTTACATCCCATCCATGCTACATGCCACACCCATAACAACTGAATTTAACTCACTCCAGGTACCCCATTTCTCGTCTTCTGTGTAAGTAATAGTTGCATGTTATAATTGGTCCCACAATGCATTGCAATGGAAACTAGCTTAAAGGTCACCTCACGTCACAGTTAAAAAGCAAATCTTTTGCTCATGAATATGTTTTTTATAGCCGTGACCTGAATTATGCAGAGTCTTTAAATCGTGTTAAATGACATCTTCAGGACACCACGCTGAACGATTTTCGTTCAGCTTGGTGGAGGTTGATGTTTCGGTAAGAAGTCAAGAGACTGTAATATGTCTGTAGATTTCCATCTTTCTCTAAAGATACTGAATGGATTTCTATGAAATTTGACACCAGCGGCCTGCCCTATGAGTTGCCGATTAAATATTAAAGTATATAAAATTATAATTTTATACGGGTATAAAACTTGGTCTCAAAAATTAAGAGAATAACAGAGAGTGAAGATGTCAGTACGAATAAGGTAAGCAGAATGTCAAACAAAGTGTTTACAAAATATATCTACAGCAAATGAAAGTACACTATTCCATATTTGCTAATATTCATGTGGTGCGGATGGCATTACTACACACTTTCACGCTAATCCTACCTTACGATTTCTGAAGAAATGCCAAACTTTTAACACCTTGAGATTCATATTTTTTTCTAATATATTTCAAACCTCTAAGGCCCGGGTAAATTTACTTCTCCTTTCCTTCTCTCCTCCATTTCTCTTTCGTTATTTAAGTTTAAAACTGTCGGAACGAGTCCCCGACAGATGAAGTGACAAGAGACCAGTTTGCTTCTCCACACTACAGATTACCGCGTTTTCTATCTCCGTCTGTCCATTCCAATCTAACAGATTACTTTCTAATTAGACACACGGAACGCCCAGATGCGAGATCCCGCAGAGATACCTAAATTTAACGACGTTTAAAATACGCTGGTAATTATAGTTCCTGGTTACGTAATTCGGCTCTTTGTCCCGCGTCTTCACGTCGTTGTTCTGGTGTCACTGCGAGCGGAACCCAAGAACGTAATTCCTTCCACATTTGTCCACGTGAATACTCAACTTTCCCTCTGACAGACTTGCTAATTGCTCGTTGCAGTGAGTGACCTTTGTTAGTTGTTGAGTAACTCCAGTCCGTGTGCTGTCAACAAACACAATTAGGCCTAGTTTATTCAAACAGGCATAAATGGCTTCCTCTTCAGTACTATCGTAGATTATTAAATGTCAACTATAATAAATATACTTGTGCTCATCTGTAAAATGATACTGATCACTGCGAATAGTATAATTGTAGGCTAAAGGAAGTTTTAATTTGTTAAACACCGTCATTCGACCCAATAAATATTATTTTATGCGTAAGCAAAATGTTAATATTTAGACGTTTGCGTCATTAATACCATTGAATGACTCAGAGAATGCAATGAAATCTTCTCGGGCGATCAGCAGTGACAATGGCGTTAAGCGAGGATTAAGATATTATCTCCGCCTTTCTCACACGGTTGATCACTCGAGAAGATTCCCTTGCATTCATTCGCCATGAAAACTTCTAATCTTACACTGTTTAACAAAGCTTTTCCATTTTCATTGGTTATATAGTAATAGTATACAATGACGTTAAGTATTGTTATTATTATTAATATAATAAAAATAATTGAATTGAATTGAATTATTATTATTATTATTGATAGTTGATTATTCGTCATGAATGACCGGAAAATCTAAAGTAAACGCACAACAATATTATCGCACAATGTCCAAAATTCCTTAACAGCAAATTATCACCAAACAAACAAATAAAGCTACCAGCATTTGTTTATTATATAGACAGATTACAAAGGAATTGTGTTACTGTTTTTGTACCGGGGTGCATGGAACATACACGACACACGTTTCAGTCGCAATGGGGGAAAGGAACACAAACTGCTTCAATTTTGAGAAGAAATAGTAAATTATGGCAACGCTTTTAAACTTGGCTGTCATGCAACTCTCGTACATTCACAGTCTGCCGTCTGTTCAATTCCCTTTATTTTGCAATATTATTCAACCTGGAAAAGAATTCCCTGCATTAGAAAGCTGTGCGTCGGTTGAAATTGTACCTTCAAACTCACAATTCCACAACCGTAACATTATTTTGGTGCCACGGACACGTATTTGCGAAAACCATAAAGTAATTCGCGTTCGGAGCTAACTTAAGCATGCGCACTGAATGCAGTTCTTATGCCTAATACGAACACTGACCCAGTTCCCGACATGCCGAAAGAAAGGAAAAGTGATGGTGTGTTATCGCAAATCGCGACGAACCATTTACCCAGCTAACAAGTATTGTAACGCAATGCATTACGATGTTCAGATGTAACAGTACGAAACTGCAATTCGAATTCCTGAATTCAAAAAAAAATATATGAATAACTTATTTTAACGACACTGACAAATATATTTATTTAATTAAAATTAAATTATTTGGTTATTCCGTCAAATCACAATGTATTGTGATTTGACGGAATAACCAAATCATTTAATTTTAATTTAATAAATCACAATATGATGCAACTACACTATCTTATAAATATATTTATGTTACTTAAAACTTTTAACGGCGAAACTTAACGTAATGTGTCGTACAATAAATGCACTGTACGGCGTTTGAATCTCAAAACTCGTTATAACTAATTGGGCCGAGACAACGTATTGTAATATCCAGGTGTGTGCGTCACAATAGTCTGTCCCTCTTCTTAATGAGACCACCAAGTCGTGTTAATATGCAGTTAACAGGTGGAAGTTCTGTGGCTGCAGCTTTCACCTACTTGAAACCCCACCCTACTGCATACCGGCAGCACCTGTTGAGCTGCAGCACGCGTTACGCGCGGGCCGGAAGGGTTGTCTGCGCAGCAGGCGTTAAAAATCGGACACTGGAAGAAATGACGAACAGATACGGAACGACAGAAGAGAAATACAAGAAGGTCCAGGTATAAATATCTGAGGATAACATTTCTTAATAAAATGTGTCGGGTAGGGACCTCGCTTGATGACTGTACCTAACGTTGAAGACCCTGGCGTAGGTTAGAAGACAATAAATGAAGTCTCCTTAATTTTCGTCTGGATCGATACAAAACGATCATTAGTCTGCCCGCTGTATTTCAATTCTAGAAACTTGGACTAAGCCACAAGGATATTACTATAAAACCCAGGGGCATTTTTGAACCTTGGTTTATCTTGAATACTGTTTCACGCTCCTGCTGGCGGCAGTGCCAAGCTAAACCGTGACATTTTTCAGAGGAAGGTCGTAACAACCTGCACTGAAGGTCAGTGTATCGGACATCCGCCTAGTAGGAACCGACAAGAGATCGAGTTCTTGACCACTGCTGGCTCAGTTCCATCCAGTCAGTAAAGTTCTCAATGTGGAGATTTCGATGCTGGTCTTCTGGGTTTAACGCCCTAAAGATGGAGACAGTATATCCCTCCGAAAAGTTGGTATCTATTTAAAAGACAATATGGCGTTACTGTCCAACATCGACATCTTGACAGTCGTGAGAATCTTGAATCACATAAAGATGGTTCATCGTCGACTAATGTTTTAAGAGACCTGATTTTGAATTTCATTCTGTAGATGTGAGTTTGTCAGTGGGCTCTGCACAGAGAATATTTCTTTCCGAGTCCTGCAAGTGAGCATATATTGCACGGCCGCCCTGGGTTCAAGCCCCGCATTGCTGATAGGGCGTGGTTCCAACCTTGGGGTCCGCTCTTTTTTTTCACCGCTCCCAGACCGACCACAACCTTGACTATTCTGTTACCGCTTACTGTCATTGTTCTTTTTATTTTCTAAGCACTAATGATATCACCAGGGGTGTCCCTACTCAGAAACCACGCCTTTGTTAAGAAAATTCGATCGGTAAAGTTTTACCTATGCTCACGCACCAGCAGCAAATATGGATGCAGAGCTCCACACATTAGTTAACTTGTGTTTAATTCGTTAAGGGCTAGTGGTAACTATATGTACCATCTGCTGTAATAACCAGTAACTCTGCATTTTGTAGACCTAATTATGGGTTTCGCAAGAGTTGCAATGTAAACAGGCACTGTTTCCTTAAACAGAGTCAACCAACTAATATCTCTCCTTTGTTAGAATTATGTACCAATAGTCGAGCTTAGTGTTAAGTTTAGCTCCAGATTAGCGTCTACCTTCGACTGCAGTCAAAATATAATTCAGTCATTCGTCTTATGTAATTATGCTCATATACTGGGGTTAACGCTTGTAGTGCCAGGTTAAAAACAAGCCTTAAAATATGTGCTAAAATCTACGCTGACATTTGCTGCATATATTTTAAAATCTGCTGCGAATTGAATTTCTTGACATTTAATTGTTCTGTAATTAAATGTTTATATTTCACACCAGTAATGACGTAGCTTTTCGTCTGTTCTGCAGTGCGTGTAAGACTGAGATAACATTAAAATGGATTTTACAAAAATGCAATGATGGGAGTGGACTAGATTCAACTAGCTCAGGGAGGATAACAGTTATAACGGCAATGAACTTTCGGTTTATATAAAAAGGTGGGGAATTTTACTGCCTGAATGACTATCACAGCCTCAAGAATAATTGTGAATGGTGGAGTTACGACTCGTTTAACATTCTCTCAGCCAGCCAAATCTGGCCGAGGCCCGATCGCTTTAAATGCCCCTTTTTCCTTTCCTCACAATACAGTGGTGAGTGTGAATTCCTGTCCACTTGGTATTACGTACTGGTCCACATATAATCGGGCATGACTGACCTCCCCTTATATAATGGAACAGTCTGATCACTGTTATCAGACTGTAATGGTACACTAAAAAATTACCTTCTTATTCGCATTGCCCCGGGAACAGAATCGTATAAAAACAGAAACTTACATGTTCTTCTTCGTCTGACCTGTTCCTATATTTCAATCCACCTTTTCGCGGACTGCTTAATTATCGTCCTGATGATGGAGGCAATAAGAATCTCTAAAACGTCGATTAATTTCTACCAGACTACACGCCGCAACATCCCGTAAGACAGTCACCACCATACTGGTCGCTGTAAAAACTTAAAATCTCGTTTCATAATTTATATTCCTCATCAACTACTAAGCCTATTTGGGAGACTCACACAACATTTTAGATGGAAAACCTAAAGGCAATAATTACTTGAGGAACTTAGGTGTAGATGGGAGGATGATACTAAAATGTATCTTAATGTTTGGAAGTGGACTGGTTCAGGGTAAGATCCAGTGACTGGCTATCGTGAGTACTGCAATGAGACGTGGCTTCCCAAGAGTCATTAGGTATTTCCACGAGAGATATCAGACAGGTCCTGCTTATATGCAAAAGTCGTAATTTATAAATGGTCATCTGGTTTCAAACACACGGCCTTCAGATGTGTTGTTACATACCCTCATAGTTTAAAGCAATACATTCCTGTCAAGCATATAACCTGACGGGTTGTAGCGGGAGGGGATAATTCCACACCTCAGAACTACGCAAGCAGGAACTCGGCGAAAGTCGTGCCCCATCGCGAGACCTGGCGGAAGTGACGCTGACAGAAGTTCTGTATCCTGAATGACAAGTCTCCGCAATGGTACGAATTCCATCATGGTAAAAGAGCGTCATAAAACAGAGACAACTGTAAAAGGCATCGTCATTTATGGCGTTCTTAATATTTTCGTTGTATAAATATTTCCTTTAACAGTTAACACGCTACAAATTGGATGCAGTGGTCCTACTGAATCCAACTTCTTCACCGCAAACACTTACGTGCCTCATGAAACCTGTCGAGTCATTTCTTTGGTTAACAATGTGCAGGTTTCAAAAAATTAAATTTAAAAAATACCGAGGGAATAATGAGAGAACGATATTTTCAAAAATATCAACACGGAAATGGTTACTGTCATGTTAAATGCACACTTATACCATTCGAACGCGCACGTTTTCTGTGTATATTCTTTGCAATTTGCATTCTTGTTATCCTTGATGTTCACTCAATGGACATACAAATCCAGGTATAAGATGATGACGTCAGTATAAAACTGGACCCGACTGAAAATAAGTAACAGGGGACTGGAGACAATTACACGAGGAGGTCCATAATTTCTGGTCTTCTTCGCCGAATATTGTTGGAGTCGGGGTACCTCAGTCTGTACAGTGACGAGGCTACAAAATGGAAGACCACGATTCGGTTTCCGGCTGGGTCACAGAATATTATTTCTGCCCGGGCATCCAGACCACTCTGGGGTCCACGCAGCCTCCTTTTTCAAAGAGCACCCACGGTAAAACTTATTTTTTTGCTATATCTGATGCCTAGGTTAAGAATGTGTGGAGTTACGGTTCCATTTCCCCATACGTCTTCATGGTAAAAAGCTTAATTAAGTACCGGGGACTACTTTAACTAATGGTAACAAAGCACTGTGAATGAAAAGAGTAATTGAAATCCATACACGGTAAAAGAAATGCTTCAAAGATCTGTAACTACATGAGAGGATAATACTAAGATGGAATATATTATGACATTTGCTGAACTAACATACGCTATTCATGAATGTTCGTATGTACACTCATTACTTATGCCTGAGCATACAAAAACTTTCTAAAGCCAGCGTCAATTCCTTTAGCGAATATTCAGCAAGCATTGTTATAATGGCAGAGTCTGTTTAAGGAATTCAGGTCACCACTGAGTCAAACAGAGAAACTTACAGACCGTACAGATTCGCAAACTTGCAATCGACCTCATAAACACGAATAATAAATCTTAAAGATGGCTGTACTGGACGGACGAATTAATTATAGAAGTGTACTTGGACCTAACTAATCAGTATCACGACAGAGCAGAGTAATTCTTGTGAACATGGCAGTCACTCAGCTGAAGAAATTCCTCTCCTTTTATGGAACACAAAGCATCGTTACTGTGTTCACAGAAGCCAGCCACTGGTTCCTATCCGAAGCCAGATGAATCCAGAGTCACATCTTCACGCTATCAATCTGAGGTCAATTTCAGTGTTATAACCCCTTCTTCCATTAGATTCCGAAAGTGGTATCTCTTCATTGGACGTAATCGAACTACGGTTTGGACAGATGACGCTGGTTCAACTACATCGGTTATAGATCTACATCATCGAAATGAGTTGAGCAGGAAGGGACATGACCTATTTCAGAACATAACACAAACATCCCTCTTAAAGATATTGAGGAAAAACATGTAAAATCTCAGGATTGTCAGTAACTTGGCATAGGTTCAGACGGCTCCCACCCGAATAAAAGTTCAGAGCAACATTGCAATACAAACATTCTCGATGAAAATTATTTGAAGCTCGGCTTTGTGACACACCCTGTTGACACGAGTCAGTGTCAAGGACGATCCTACAGCTGCAAGGCGTTTAGGCTGAGAAATCTGATATAATGACGTCTGTGACCCATTTCCCACCTAACAGATATTATTAGTAGGTGGCGTTAATGTGTTAAACACAGGGTGTTTTATACCGAACGTCATGACAGAGTGGGAACAGTAAGAAACGTGTGCCTATCAGTTTGAGTAAACATTCTTCCAGGTGTATTGTTCGCTATTTGGCATACCTCGTAGTACAGGTGTCCACTGACGGAAATCGGATAATTTTTTTAACATTCATCACATGAATACAATTTAAGAAATTATCCCGAGAAATAACTGGTGCTTTAATTTGTCTGTCTGTGTGTATAACGAGTTTCATAATCTGACAGGTTCATGTGCACTTAAATCAAAATACGTTATCCAATCAGCGTCAGTGTAATTCTGAAAGCGACTCTACCACGCCCAGCCACAACGGAAACAGAGCGAGTCGATTTACGAACACACGCAACGCACATTTCCAGTCGACTTATGCAACACGAAACACTAAATCTAAACACGACGTTTAATTAAATTTACGAATACGCACAACGAAACTCAATGTAAAGAATGCGGAATGAAGCAACTCGTATTTCTCACCAATGATCAAACGCGCATGCGCTACTGATTACTTAAACAATAACAACAACTGCTTCTTCTTTCTCAGGTATCACTGACCTTGGCCGACTCATATTTGATTCTGAAATTATAAATATTTAATTCAAGTGATACGCCATTTAAATTAGCATCGAAATACGTCACACCAACTATCGCTGCTGTACTATTTTGCGCATCGTCCTGATACGTATTCAGTAAATGCCGCCATGTTGGTCGTAAATGTGCCATCAGCTGGATGCACACGGCACTGCAACAATATGGCTGCCAACTATTACGTTCATGATTTCCATTTAGAAAGTTGGTACGTTCGTATGGGAGCCTCAGAGGCTCATCAACTCTTAAGCCACACGTTCACTGTTGACGCTTATACCTCGACGTCTTTGTGTCTGGAAGACGTAAATACATAAATCCACGACCAAACAGAAGAATGTCTTCATATTCTAGAGGATCTGAGTTCAAATCTTGAATTCTCATACTTTTATTCAATCCCTGCAGACAATTCCGAAACAAAAGGCCACGACCGTTTCCTTCCATATCTTTCCAAATTCATCATTTATCAATCACTCTATGACATCGCGCTATATAGTGTTAGTTTTATTATTATTTATTTAGTGTTCTGTCTAACGACAGGTCCATATGAACAGGATCCTTCCATCCTTTTCTCGGACTGGGACCTGTTCATATACGTTCTTGGCAGATGATCCAGAAGTGGTTTGCCATTGCCTTCTTCTGTGTGTGAATGGAGTAATTGTTGGGATGCCACGGAGAAACCGGGGAAGCCCCCGGAGGAAAGCTCCGTGTTGCCTAGACCACGGCCTTGCCCAACACAAGTTATAAATTCGGGCTTACGGAACAGTAAAAAGAAACAGTGAATATGAATGTTTTTCGGGAAAAGGAGACATAGAATCTAACGTAGGAATCTAACCATGGTGCAAAAAGGTTATTCCGCACATTCATGATGATTGGAGTGGATTTAACAAAGTCCTCTTGCACTGGAGTCTTACTTGAGAATCTTGGATCAAGACGGAAGTCATAGAAAAATAATTTGGCGCAGTGTCGCTTTAATAAATACTTTTCTCTGCTCCGGGATTGAGTTCGGACATTCTGGGAGAGAAACCGGCGATTAACATTCGACATGGATTTGACTTATCAGAAGGAATTTTTGCTTACGAAGTCGCGGCAGATATCTGAACAAACGTGTGGGTAAAATATATGAAAGGAAACTAAAAGGGCCGAGGTATGAGTTGAAGAGACCGACATCGGGGCAGGCGTCACGAAGGTCCTACTTAGCGGCCCCGAAGGAAGGAACTGCGGGAGACGATTCCAGATGTATCAAAGGTCATTAATATCTTCATTCATCTACACATTTAACGAAAGGAAGGAAGGAAAAAAGATAGATCTTAATTTAAAGCCAATTTACCTTGTACATACTGTTTGATATGCGAGGAGTTACTTCAGGTTTTAAGGTTATGTCCTGCTTTTCTAACCTTGCTGAATATGGGATTTTGATACAAGATCTTGCTGTATTGTTGCCTAAACAATGCAGAGAGAATGATTCATGCTTTATTTTTGTTTTAACGAAACACAGCCTTTTCTGTGTTACCATAAAAGTACTTTTTCGTTCTCTCTACGGTAGATGAATTTTCTAAGGCAACTGAATGACTTGTCTCCTCGGCAAATACTGCCCTGTAGAGTTCAAATACTGATTAATATTGCTTGCATAATCATTTCTTTCTTTCGGACTTAATCATCGACTGTTGAACCTTTTCTAAAAAAATTACAGCGTTTCAAATTGTGGATCTTCCTTCGTCAGTGGACCAGAGACCAGGAGTAGGTCGCATACCGGATTCAAAAGAGAATTCGTCTCCCTTTTTTTACCTGAAGGCGAAAACGTGGCGATTTTTTAGACTTTTTAAAACGATATTGAACAGACGATTCACAGAGTCCAAAACAAATAAAATAGTAATATAAAATATCGCAAAAGACATTAAGAGAAGAAATGTTTATTAAATAAGTGTCCTCTCCTCCTTCCTCTACATTTTCCTTCCTTCCGTTTCATGACCAGCTAAACGTCTGACGCCTCTAGTTAAAGACCTCAACGCAAACGCGGAGAAAAATCACTGTAAGTGACTGACTACTAAATGAATGTCAGACATGGCAAGTTACCTCATCTTAAAATTCTGTTGGTTTCCACGTTCGTACCGATTATATCACCCTGAAGATGGAGGCGAGAAACCTTCGTCGAGTCAATTAAGAAACCAATAACAAATAACAGCATTACGACTATAATTTGTGATTCAAAGAAATTAATACGAGTAGCCTACTTTTTGCACACCCAGTAGGGCCGGTTCCTGGTCGCTGCAGCAGCTCAGCCTTGATCACCGACTGTTCCTAACGGTGTTCAGATAACGGTAGACAAGCGAGAGTGCGTTTCATTCCAACTGAATAGACAGCGATGAAGGCAGGAGTAAATATACTGCCCGAAATTCTGTAAACCTGTATCTTTTAATTATTAATTTACAATCGCAATAGACATAGCACGTGCACATAAGTGTTTGTCGACGGACGCAGGGTGTTATTAGCCAGCTAGTTGAGGCTTACGATATACGCAAGCGCCTGGCTGAAGCTGGCTAACGATGCATTTTATCTTATCAGACAGAAGGCTTTTTTTTTAAAGTGTTAGCCGGACTAAAACGGTTAACATGAAATATCGGCTTCTTTGTAAAATTCGTATCGTCTTTTACGACGAAACGTTGTCCTGGGCAAGTTTTACAAACGTCTGTATCACAGGCTTTTCCTTCAAAGTACAAAATAGTAACCAAAACATATTTTATGATGATAGAGTAATTTCTTTTACCAGTTTCGAGTGATCCGGACGAAATTAAACATCAAGCGAATACTCGTAAACGGTGAGTAATATCAGACAGCAAAATATAATCCTTACGCTCACGTTTGCATTTACAATGATGGGTGATGAGTGAACTTTATTAATATCCTTTCGGTGGGGCAGGGTGTGGAAAACAGAGAAGCATCAGTGCTTTCAAGCTGGTAGACGGTTTACCGATAAAGCACATTGAAGCGAATGACAAACTACATCGACAAATTCCACTCCCATTTAACGGGAAGCTGCTAAGTGCTGTTCGATGCATCTACTGGTTGCTGATAGCAAAGTATCTAGAAAGAAGTGTCGTCGTTTGAGGAAAGTGAAAAGACAGACTCACGTACCGTTATAGTGCTTTGAGTTGCATAAATTCCTGACTCTGTCTCAACTTTAAAAAGTACTCTCAACACTCAGACGTGTAACCTAACGACTTTTCACTAAAATCAGTATCACTGACAATGCCAAATCTGAACTACCGACGTTGTACGAAGGGTACGAGTGGGAAACTATGCCAGGGATGTACAATTATATTAATTCGGGGATCGAGTAGGGCTATTATCAAACCTGGGCGGTTTCGTTTCAACAGACTTAAAGAACAAAAATTAACATAATTAGTAATAAACATTTAGCATTGCTTTTAACTGTGTGACTAGTCCAAATACACTGAACAAAATCCATGCAGAGTAACTGATAGTTTCTCACCTGGCCAAGACACACCCTGCTTTTCATGAAACTCGAAAAATTCATCGACGTATTCACTGGACCCCACTCTGATCCAGACCAAGTGTGGCTGATATATCTACAGTGGCCCCACCTGACTTCCTTACATCAAGTTGGAGCTAATTAAAACAGCAATTTGCTTACGTATAGTAGGGGCTCCATAAATTATATTTCCGTCCACCCGGTATTTACATTAGCTCGACCAAGGGGTCCAAGAGATAAGATTTGTGTCCTGCTTTCTCCTGAAGACGGAAGTAGAAGTTACTTCCGAATCGCTGTAATTTTAATAACATATAGACGATCGATAGAATATAAAATATTAACATCGTACGAATTGTAAATTTTACTATTATGTAAGATGCATTTTAATATTAGGGTCGCCAGGTTTCAGCGCCGTTTTCCCAGTTCAATCACTATCACCGTTTACGTGGAGGAAATTCGCTTGCATCTACAATAAATGAGCATCAGTTCTAACGAAGTATGTAAAATAACACCCTAGCATCCTTCTGCCCGCGGCCCGCGTTTTGACAACCCTGGGCCTGTGAGCCTTGAGCTCTCCACACAAAGTTGTGCCTCCCGGTTACTTGCGTGCTCCAGTAAGAGAGTCAGTGGGTCAGTAGTATCAAAAAGCTGACAGTCAGTGTAGGTCAGAATTTCAATCAGTTCTTATATGAGATTTCGTGTTCTCACGGTGGACATGATATGAATATGGCCGTCTTCTGGGTTGTTGCGCTGTTTACCGACGTTTCAGAGGCGCTTGTCCCCCAGCTTCAAAACGATTACACCAGGAAACATGGTCCACTGAGCGGTTGGATGGCACGGAGTAAACTAAACTTCAGTGATTATTCATTTCTTTGTCACGTTAAAGAAATTAAACCGAAACTTAAAACAATTTCCAACTAACCTGACATAAATCTTGGTCGTGAAATTTTCCTTACTGGACTATATCCACGCTAGATGTAAAAATGATTAGATTCGTCTGGAAATCGGAAGTTCCATTTCGTCCTCTACAGATGTGATGATTAAGCAGTGACGTTGATCATTACACCGAGAAGTCCTATCTTTATTAAAGTTCATGCAGTTACCACAACATTACAGAACGTATTTTTCTTTGGGCCGCTTGGTTGATCACGTAGAAAGAATTATGTCACATAGCGGACGGAGATTCATTTCTTTCTTTTCCTCATAAAGTATTGTTGTTACTGAAGAGTTCTTCGTGAAGACACTCTCCACGGATGATGACGACGATGATGATGGCATACATCATCGCATCAGAAACAACTCGACCCGTCTAATTAGTACAACATGCTTTAAAGAACCAGCCACTTAACGAAACATGAACTCGTTGTTCTCAGCTACGATAAGCGCAGGTATCAAAACTTTAATTGACTTTAAGTTACAGGACAAACCTGGGTAGATAAGAGTCTATTTTATGACTAGCGACTATTTCAGTTATATGTCAGCGGCTAAATATTTCCCATTACACATCATACTAACATTTATTCCTTTAATCTCTCTGACAGTCCGAATGGCGAGGAAGATTAAGCACGGTTTTGAGATAAGTCGCTGTGAGCCCTGATGCAAATCACAGCTACTAGAAGCACGAATTAATCTAGAAACTTAAATTACTCCATATGCTCAGTGAATATCTGTCAGTTGTGGGTGAATATGAAGCCTCTTTGTCCTATGGTCTAATGCCATATAAAAGCTTTAACTTGTCTAGACTTATTATAAATTAACACTTAACTATAATCATTTTAGATATTTGTACAGACAGACGGACAGACTGAGCGACTTTAATAACCACTCCGCTGGCCTGTAAACGCGCATAATAATATGATTAAAACAAATGTGGATTTAAGTGTTTCAATTTGAAGGTCAAGTCTTAGTAGTAAATGTGACCATTAGCCATCTTTCTTCAAAATATGTTGACTGACGTGGACTGATTCAGAGTCGACAAACACTGTCTTGTCATTTTGCTCTACGTTACAAATGAAGAACGTTTTAAAGCTACGTGTTGATACAGGATACAGATAATTTTAAGGTAAGGACAGTAAGCGTCCGTCATATAAAGAATTATAAATTTACAAGTCCCTCATACCCTCGATTTACATTAAAAATTTAACTCCATTGTAAAAAATAATAATTGTATGAATGAAGACTAAATTTACCATAGAGCTTTCAGTGATGAAACACAACACCCAAATTTAATCGAAATCTGTTAAGTGGTCGCGGAGATAAAACAGCGTAACAGTTACGACTCCACTGCACTTCGTGCAAAGAATGCACGAGAATTACATTCTAAGTTTGATAAAAAAAAATCATACACTTTCTTCACAAATCTCGCACGACTTTTGTATCAAGGCATTATTATACTTCTCGTGTGACTTATTCTTTTCATTGCAATGAAAATATGGAAATATGACCTACTCTGCAAGACACGGGTTGCCGGTTTCGACACAACGCACATCTGTTTGCCAAGTCAGAAAATATTTATTAAAATGTTCCTTCGGAAGAAAGACAACAAATGTGGAGAAATCGTATGAAGGCTGCCTGTCGTAAAAATACTTCCTTCGTTCTCATTAGGGGATAATAATGAAAATAAGGTTAAGAAACTGGTACTCTGTGAGAAATGTCCTGTCTGTGAATCATAAATCACAATTAATACATTAAAAATACTTGCGCACGTGCGCAGAGATTTCATGTTAACCGTGTTACCCCGGCTAACACTTTCAACAGTGAAAAACAAAAAGTCTTTTGTCTTACTTTCGTTGTTCAATGGCGTACTCCACACGCTGAGACACGGCACAAGACCTGCTAGGCCTGTCTAGCTTCTCGTCGGTTCTGGTATGCTACAGTGTATACAGTAATAATTAACCACAAAAGTAATACAGAGGACTTTTTATTTATCTTATTTTTATTTTAAGAGCGTTAGTTAGCCAGAATAACATGGCTAACAAGGCGAACAGAACTTGCTAAATGTTTTGTAGTACTTTGAGGAAATGTAAACGTAATTACTGGTCTGAAATATCAGTCTTTGTTGGTAGTTGGTAGCGTTGTTTCAGAGGACCGATTAGTGTAAACACTCCGATGGGAATCGCAAATGATTAACAGTGTAAACATCAAAAGGTGACGCAGCGAGAAAACGCGATGTCTAAAACAGAAACAAACAAAGTAAATATCGAGCAAACAGCGATGGTTCGTCACTGAAAAACCAAACAAAAACCACTTCAAAGCCTAACTGTGAATTTAACTATATTTAGCTCTTTTAAAACTAGTGGTAATTACAAATCACCTACTTTATCGTATAATAACTCAGATTATATCTGCTGGTTTCGTACGATTCTCAGATGAACAGCTGCTATTTCCCTAAGCATCATCCGCCAATTGATCTTTGCAATGGTTACGTTTTGTGTCTTTGCGACAAGAACTGAACTTTGAAATAGTATTTAGATGATCTTCTATTTAAGCTTATCGTCAGCTATTTCAAATACATACAGATTACACACATGAATAGACAAATTGCATTAAACTCGTTACGAATATCATGTCTTCTGACATGACAGCAGTGTACCATCTGAGATTAGATGTACTCTAGTAACACTAAACAATAGCATACAACACTAACGCAAATATCAGTGCATTTAACAACGCGCTCCCAAGCACATGGATTGTGTACTTCAAATGGGACGATGTTAATCACAAATTGAAAGGAGTATGGAAGGAATCTTCCGTGGTCTATTAAAAACTCGTAAGAGTTCCCATCCAAAAGATCCAATTTACTGTGATCAATATTAATGTTATTGTCCAGTCTCCTCGTTCTTTGAAATGCCTGTTTGCCAAGAGACTTCCCCGCCAAAGTTCCAAATGAATCCGTTGTTTCCCAGTCATGACTTTTGCTTCGCGATTTTAAGGATGTCAGGCGGCCTGCATAAATCGCTAGGTTTCTCCTAAATTTCTCATTCAATTCGCCTTCTTAGGTTCAAACATTCCCTTAAGAACTTTGTTTTCAAACACACAATTCATGTCCTTGTATTAAAATAGCAGATCACGTCTCTCAGCCACACAAAGCAATTGGAAAAAACAATGGGTTTACATATCTCGATAGTTCGATTCGTGATTACTGATTTCACGAGAGAATGACACTAAACAATCCCTACAGTTACTCTTACTGAAGATAACTTCTCCACACTACACGCAAGTGCATTTAGATGCCATAGCGCATAACATACAAATGCCTATTTCTGAAGGGAAAGCCTCGGTACAAGAACCAACTTACGTAACACTTCACTGCTCTGTAAGGACTTTCATTCGGACAGTTCCTCCTTTTCAGTTATCAACTGTTTCCGAACAGAATTAACAGAAATAGTCGACATAATATCTTTCCGGATAAAAATATTTATTATATACAGAGTGACCCAAAAATACATACACACTGCAGCAACTTTGCTGTCCGCTCTCAACCGCGGTCATTTTGAACACCTACGCCAGATTCCTTAATTCACTAACTGCCGATGCTGACGTATGTAATGATTCATTTTATTAAAACGTCTTTATTTAATTTATTGAATGTGTGTGTGTGCATCTTTTTGGGACACACTGTATTTTAACACTAGTCTACATCCTTATAGCAATTATTCGTATATTTATATCGGACCCCGATCATTAAGTTGATGATATTGTAGATGCAATGCAGGTACGTATTTTCCACATGCATCTCCGTGTACCTAAAGAATATAAGATTCGAAATGTGTTGCCCCATACAAATTTTGTAAACATTTTCTAAAATTCGGCAATAAAAAAACTAACTACAGTGTGTAGTTCGATATGTATTCGGAATACATTTCAGATATAGAAGTTACTTGCTGAAACTCCATTCTAATTTCGTTTTTAATTAAGCCTTAAAATGTGCTTTGGAAAGTGTAGACAATCTGATGGATTAGCAATGCACATTTGACTATATTTGGCCTAGGTGTCCATTTATCGTACTGTCGCCTTCATGTGAACATGAATTTGTTAATCTGACTTCATTAAACTACTCTCTCTTCACCATCGGGTCAGTAATATCGAATTTCGCCACGCCCGATTATTTACTGTAAAACATTTTTGTCTTAATTTCAAACAAACAAATATAATTTTAAAAACTAACTTCTCGTCTGCAACATAAAATATACGTAAAATTTTTGCCACGAAACCTAATGAATTTCCTTATAAGACCATAAAGTTTGGCATCTTATTCCAGATAATAATTAACTTCTCAAAATAATTTCTGTCTTAAAATTTCAACAGAAATACATTACTTAACTAAATTAAAATTTCTTTAATCCTTCGAGCTTTTCAGTGACTGACCTGGTATCTTATACATAGTACAGAACGTAATTATTCGCTTCATATTCGTAAGAATTTCGATGTCCCCCGAACTTTTAGCTTATTTTCAAAATTCTCAACAATTTATTCAGTTTGCTCACACGAAACAATGCCACTTATTCTAAAGAAATAAACATTTGTCGAATTCCTTCACTTACCATTCTGGTGCCGAATACGTAAAACACGATTTAATCTATCAGCTGAAGTTAAGCTACTTCTCTGTAGACAAAATACGCAAAATTACTTCTGTCAACACAAAGCCTTAAATTTCCCGGTGGTCCGGGCGACGTCGTCACTCTAGAATCGGTGCTGTGAAGACAGTTGACCTCATAAGGTGGCTGTCCAAACACTGACTGAATTGAAAGTTCTTAGGCACCGCTATACCACTAACACACATTTACTTCACTACTAAACCAACCTGGGCTCAGCGTCGGACTTCAAAACAAGCAGCAAAAGTTTCCTTTCTTTTTTTTTATCTCATCCTACTCCACTACACCTATTAACCAATCGGATTCCAAGAAAATGAGAACGCTCACGTAAAGCAACCAATCGGTGACGGCGAAGAGAGAAAAGGTGTTCTGTCTTACTATTATCGAAGTGATCAGTTCAATATTATGTAAAATAAACGGCCAATTTATAAATTTATCCGAATCTAAAATTCATTCTATTATATATTTCAACATTTCTCAACCTTTACCACATGGCAACACACTTAAGTTGTAGTTCATCACCTCACGACATACAACGCGATGTGGGCCCAACAGATTAAGGATATTTCTGTAAGAAGTAACAATCAGTGACTGAGCGATCGCTTTGATAATTAAGGTAGGAATTGAACCTCTGACGTCGATAAACTTCTACCAGACTACACAGCGCAAGAACCCAGAAGACAGCCATCTTCATACTCACCGCCGTGAAAACCTGGAGTCTCATCTTGATTTAAAAGATTTCACGAAATGGCGTACATTAGGGGAATGTTTGTTACCACTCATTTCAGAACCCGTAACATACCCCACCTTCGTACATTCAGACGTTCGGGTTAATATTTATACAAAACGTGATTTTTCTCTTGTTTCGTATAGGTGTGAAAATTGGTCTCCTATCCCAGAGGAAGAATTTTAAGGGTCGCTAAGTATACAGCGCTGCTTGGTAAATATTTCGAACGTCTCAACATTCGCATATTGTATTTTTTCTCTTAAAATCGTTGTGTAATTTATGGTTTTGCAAGTTAAAAATACCTGACTGTGTTAATATTGAAACGGAACTCTCAGGTCTGATCCATTGTGTTCTTACAGTGCACGCAGTTTCCAGAACTTTTCCCACCTACGTTTATGGCCATTACATTATTCAAAGTCCCGTGTCTTCACGTTTTATAACAAAATTATCCGGGACATTCCTTACA
>NW_019059987.1:2649451-2679050 GCF_000696155.1 Zootermopsis nevadensis | reverse complement strand
AGAGTTTACTATTACCCATATTTATAGCGCCCTGCTATTAAATACCTGGCTACACCGCTGTGTGGTGCAAAATCATAATTTAAAAGCTAACAGTTACTCACCCGGTTAAATCATGGATCACTAAAGTTCGTCTGGTACTCACAACAGCTCGCCAATAGACTTTACCCTGAGCAACTTGAATCCAGATGAGATTTCAGGTTCTCACAATGAGCAGTCTTCTGGGGTGTTGCGCCATGTAACAGACGGTGTTTTCTCAGGACGATTTTCCTGTTTCTATCTTCGGTTGTCCCAGATACGCTGATGGATCTGCGCCTTAATCTCAACACGCGTTACAGTCGAAGGCCGCCCACAACGCGCAACAACACTCATCCACTCTCCAATAAATCTTTCAACCCAATCGCCTTATGCTCACATCGCCAATGTCAATAACTTTCATACCTTGTGACCATAAAATTCCAAACACAAACGTTGTTATTCTTTAGTTATTATATTATTATTATTATTTAGTGTTCTGTCTGACGACAGGTCCATATGAACAAGATCCTTCCATCCTTTTCTCGGACTGGGACCTGTTCATATACGTTCTTGGCAGATGATCCAGAAGTGGTTTGCCATTGCCTTCTTCTGTGTGTGAATGGAGTAATTGTTGGGATGCCACGGAGGAAAACTCCGTGTTGCCTAGACCACGGCCTTGCCCAACACAAGTTATAAATTCGGGCACCGCCGGGAATCGAACCCGAGACCGCAGGATTACAAGGCCAGCGTTCTAACCGCGTTCTTTAGTGCATTCAATAAATGGAGCAGCGATGTTAAACATGACACAACATTACGCACTTCTCAAACGTCTAAAATCAGTTGCAGTACAAAGACAATGAGGTTTACATTTGTATTATTACCGTCGTCTTCTCAGTGCTGCCAACATCGGTTTGAGGGAAACTAAATTGCCCTTAACTTGTTAACTTTCGTCGTACATGCGTTTGAAAACACGTGCCCATAAAACTATATGGACACAGAACGAATTAAGTAAACACAGAATGTGTGATATTATTACGTAACGCGAAAGTTGAATATTTATCCAGGTCACCTGATGCCATTAAGTTAGATTAATCTGTGATGTTAAAACGGGATGGGAACGAAACTCGTATGGGAGAAATAACAACTACATAAAAAATTTTAGTCGGGAAACCTGTCTTACGAAAGTATGGCGAGTATGTATCTCCAGGTCTTCCGTCAAGAACCAGTCCGCAGAATTTATTATATTCTGATCTCCTCTCTAGAAATCTAAATATTAAAATATGCGCAACCATTTGGAAGACCTATATGTAGATGAGAAGATATTATTAAAAGGGATCTTAGAAAAAACTGTAAAAGTGGAGACTGGATTGTAGTAAGATCAGATTTTCTGGACACGACAATGAAATTTTGAGCAAAAAATAGTAAATTTCTCGACCAGATAAGCAACTATTAACACGTCGGCTCCGTGTATACAGAATAATATGGGACTTCGCGGGCAATTACATTTCTCATATGCCGAGGGGCCATAAAACAGCTTCTTTTTTCCTAACCGGAACGTCCTTAGGCTCCTACGGCCAATCTAAATGTCACACACACACAGGCCACTGGGTGGCCCAGATTGTCGTCGGATTACGCACGAACAAGCTTTATTTACCAACTACAGGAGAGCCCTTCAGTCATCGTCATGTACATTTTAAGAACACTCCGACTGTGAGATTTGAGGTTCTCACGACAGTCACTATGAATATATGGCTGTCTTCTGGGTTTTTGGGCCGTGTAGTCTCGTAGAAGTTTACCAACGTTTCAGACGTGCTTCCTGCCTCCATCATCAGGGCGATGTCACTCATCGCCCTGATGATGGAACCAACAAGCACACCAAATTATCGCAGTGATTTATAAAAGGATGCGTGTTTCGGCGCCAGTGCACTTATACCGCGTTTCGAAGATCGCTACTGGCACAGGAATGTGATTACAAAGTGTACGTACTCGAATTTCTTCCTCTGTAGGTTATTCACTTCTAGATGGAATTACTGCCTTCAATCAAACAACTTCAACAGCGTGACGAGAAGAAATATACTTCTCAAATGTTTTCAAATACACTCAGAGTCTCAGAGGTTGTATTACATAAAAACGCAACAGCGAAAGTTTAATCTCTGGAAAGGATTGCTGTTTCTGTGTTATGCTGTATCTCATTGTGAGAGAATGGACCAAAGCCCCGCAGGCCGTACTGACTAGCGTATTTTCAGCCTAATAATTACATTTCCAAGGGAAGGCAAGCATATAGCATTATTTTGTCCGTGTGTGTGACATTCTGACCGACTTATTAACTTTTGAAACAGATGACGAATATTTACGTAAGTTCTTATTGCTGTCTTATCTTTAAAAAAACAAAGTGTCGTTAAATAAACTAAAACCCATAGAAAGTGTAAATATCCGCAAAACAAAATTTAGTGTGCCTATTTTTTATATCCTAACTCAAATAACCGTTTCATAGACAAACATCACAAACTGGAATTATCTTGTTTCTTGGATTATTTAACCAAGTTTTTCAAATTCAACGCCTACGTATAATAGCATCGAATAATAAGAAGGCAGTGAATGGTGAATTTTAAAGGATATGGAATCGGCTATGGCCCGCTGATGAGCTTCAGACAGGGCAGTCGGCACTTCGAACAAATCAGCCCGAATGCAATTCCTGATCTAAAGCTCTGCCACTCACCAACTCGACGACCTTCTGTTCAGC
Source organism: Zootermopsis nevadensis (assembly GCF_000696155.1). The sequence goes on along the minus strand of NW_019059987.1, from coordinate 2,676,292 downwards.
CGGTGTTGCAGTAAACGGATAGGCTACTCTCCATTCTAATGGGCCTTACATATCTAGGGTACTGTATAAACCACACACATAACCGTCCAATTCACACTGCTCTTACCTGTGTTTCTCAACCTATAGTCCGCAGAACCCTCTCCGGCACCAAAGTCAACCAGAGAGTGAGTGAGACAGACAATTATATCTATATGTAGTTCAGAACGTCTTTAGCGGAGAGAATTCTACTGTTTCTGTTTTGGGTTTATTTTTATAAACATTGGCTAATTGTAATTCACGAAGTAAGTTTTTCTTACACAGAAAAGAATCCTTCTTCAAAACTTAATAGTCTCTCAGATGGTTAAGAAATTCTCCCAAAGATTCATTACTTTAAGATCCATTTTAGTATTATCCTCACAATTAAAAAGTACGAAAGAAAACTGGTCTGAAATATGGAATTACACAATTTCGGCCAAGTAAAATCTGCACGCCGCGGGTTGTAAAAGTGATACAAACCCACCACGACGTTATCAACAATTCCTTCGTCACGTCAGTAGTTAAAACCTTCCTTTCGTACGATGATTTTAATGGCTAGGAAGAGAATAGCTCTTTAGTCGAAACGCTGTCTTAATTGTAAATCGCTTCGAACAGTGAGGCATGCCAGAGTGACAAAATGTTTCCGCTCGGTTGCCGGCACACCACGCCTCGAGCAACATCGCCAGCAGGTTCCAACAATCCAGGGTTTGTTATCAGGGGTGAACAGTAAGCTACTCTACTGATGTTTACTGACTTACTTAGTCAACACCTTCAATACACAGAGTTGATTCCTTCCTGAAAAAAAATTCTGATTGCATTGTATAAAGCCCGTATATTACGTAATTTTGTTATAAAACAAGAGGCGATGGTATTTTATTCCGAAATTTTTTTTTTCGAAAAGTCCTGTGTTATCCTGTTTCAACAATCTTCATTCTTCACTCTTCATTTTGTATTTACGAGTATCGTTTGAGCATCAGTGTAAAAATCAATCATTTCCTTATACAGCATTGACCAGTTGATATAATGTAATGGTGAATTGTTTCCTCTGCGGTACGGACTGAATTCTTAAGCATTAATACGAGCTTCGGCTTCGAAGGGTTCAACGGCGTAGCAAACTGTTAATTCATAATTATAAAGAGTCCGTGAGTTTATGAGGATCTTCCAAGTCACACACTGCTGAAATTCAGAATAAAGATCCGTTTGGCCACCCCTGACGTGTTCTTTCCACGCGCCGTCTCTGAGATAAAGCTACGATGCAGAGAGCAAGCAAAATCAAGCTCAGTCACGAATAATTGTGTTGGCTCGGCTTCCGCGTTGATCAGAGTGCGTGAATTTACAAGTCAGATCCCAAAAGTAGAAGTGCGGCCACCTGGGAATTTAATTTCTTTTGGGTTGGTCATGTTAGCAAATCGCTTTCCTTTCGCGTCATTCCTTCCGCAAAAGAGCCAAAGACATACGAAGTCATCGTGTCATAGAAACACGCGTCCCTGCCCGAAATTAAGACGTCGATTGAACGAACTATCGATCCATGAATTCCCGTCTACATTAACGCAAAACCAGGAACACAGAAATCAATTTACATCGACGACGATAAAACACGTAAAACTTACTGTTAAAGTATACGAAGTTCCTCCGTACACGAGGCCTGAGAATGAAAAATTACGTGTCGTGTTTCCATTCGATTTACAACCTACATCCTTTGGGTTGGAGGCTGGATAATTCGGAGTGGTCCACACACATTACCCCTGTTTCGATATGAAAATATCTCTTCCTCCGAAGATGGCTGTCTTCTGCGTAGTAACGCTATAATTATCGCCCTGATAATGGAGGAAGCAAGGACCTCTGAAGCATCTGATTAACTTCTACTAAATGGAGCTTCAGCCCAGAAGACAGCCATCTTCATTCTCACCGCCGTGAAAACATCAAATACTATATCTTCCTCCAGATTAAGCCATCCCATGGAGAATTAAAGGCCGTGTTGAACTTCTCCGCCCGAGTGGACTACTCCTGATCACCCGTTAGCCCAAATAAGTCAAGAGTGAAATTAACTTAGAGACTTACCACTTGAAAAACGCGCGTTCCGACTAAGAACCGACCAAGTTTCACTACTAATGAACTTATTTGCTCATTTATTTGGTCGGTTACTTGACTGACTGAAGGGTTTACAGCCCTGGTTATTCGCGACTGTCAACACATCAACATACGAGACTATGATTCAAACCGGAAGTTACTTAAAAATTAACGTACCATATGTCAATACTTCTTACATTGCAGATGTCATGACTCGAACTCTGGAATCCGACAATCAACTGCATTTCCTGCGCACAAGATAGGCTATAATGGTTGCACTGACATGGTTGGGGTCTTCTGGAATTTTTTGGCGGTATTTCCTACATATGAGCTGTAACTTAATTCTTCTCGACTCAGACAATAGCCTCGTTCCTGGTATACGCGATATAATGGAGACTTTCCTCGTACATCAGCAGCAAAATCTGAGACAAGCAGTGCCACTTGTTTTCGGAGAACGCGACTTAGACAAGTACTTCCTGATGTAACGTCACTTGGTTATGGAACACGCTGTAGGAGTGAGGAACATCCTCGTATGTTTAACACATAATTGTGAATGGTTCTCTTGTGACTTATAATTTATTTGGGAAACACAAACTATAGCGAAGAACTTCCTCATGCTGTCAGTAAATTCTGGTACAAACAGTACTGCTTCTATTTTGCATTTCCTCGTATAGTTTAGTCGTTTCTGGGACACGCGCTATAGCGAGACGCTTAGTGCAATTCTTCTACGCGGTGACTGGAATCAGGTCTGACGTGAAATCCGTTTCCTGTAAATTTATAACTTATAACGCGGAAAACTACAGTAGTATCCTCTCCATAAGCCAATATCGAACATCTGCTTAAAAACATGGCGTATTGTGACATCTATTTTATGGTTTCTCTCGCATTATTTCTTTGATGCCAATCTGAAGAACTGTGTTGAACTCAGACCTTTACACTTCGTGGCATTTTACTATATTACGTTACAACGACTCTATTTACATAAATTCTGTTACGTTACTTGGATCTAGCGAACAGAAGTCTGATCTAAGTAGGTCGGTTCCAACACGATCTTCATATTTCTAAAACGTGTAAGAGTTCGTACCTATAATTTCAATAAGGTCCTTTGCGGCTTCCAGACCGACTCGAGATTTGAACCTCTTACCAACAGGTAAAGCGGGGCTTCCCCCCCCCCCCCCCGGGGGGTACACAGGATGAAGCACGAAACGGACCAATCAAGAATGCGTACAGCGTAAACCTCAGTCCGTGCCCAGCCCCTTCTTAGCGTGATGTTTAGAAACGGGAAATTTTATCGTTTACTAACAAAACAAAAAAAACACAAATTTTCGTGTGTATGTAGTAGGTATATATCACTCATAATCGTATTGGACATCAAACATTAAATAACCACTGTAGCTGAGAAAACATCGTTAAATAAGTAACTGAGAATTGACCATAGTGCACAGTAGCAAGCATATAAGATTAATCGCAGCCATAAGATGTCTGCTCCCGCTCCAACTTTCTCCAACCACTCTCGCCACTTTCACTGCAAAAATCATGTCTATATGTTTTAATCTTTTATTTGCACATTTAATTCGAAAATGGAGACCACACAAGTTACTATCCACAAGTTCGGAGTCTGTCGAATTAAATCATGAGAGTTACTATCACAAACGTTGTCGGTATTAGATCGATTGTTTGCGAATTTCTTTTCGCGCGAACCACACAAAATTAACGGGTACAAAGATACCTGTGCCTGTCTGTCCTTATGTTTCGTGCCTAAAATTACGACCGGAGGGAGGGAAAAGATATAAATAAACAAGGAAGGAAGAATGTCACAGACAAGTAAGAAACGATTTAGAGCGAAATGATGCGCTGAACTGCCCCTCTCCCCCATTTGATTCGACCATTGTTGTTCTCTGGAGATCCCACCGGCCCCACGAATATTTTAAGCAATACGTTGTTCATCAGGTCTAGCTGTCTCTCCTGCAAAGAGAAAGTGTAGGCACTGCGACTGAAAGCAACTTGTTTCCGGTCTGTTAGGTCGCCTGCCCTCAGGTGCAATCCGTCCTTGCACCTTCTTTCTCGTTTTAGTTAACTAATTACAGTAATTGCAGAATACAGTATTTTAAAACCTGCCCATTCATCCGTATGTATCTTCATACAAAGTTTCGTGGCATTCTTACTTCTTCACAGATCCTTTCCTACAGTGAAATATGCCCTAAGTCTTCGTACAGATGTTTACATAGGCAAGGCGATCCATTCCACAAAATATCAGTAACTCAATTCTAAACTACTGTAAGAAACCAAATGTTTGAAGCACGATGGAAATTGGATCTAGAATCTACTCTATTATTCAATAATTTTGCATTTTACCAACAAGGTGTAGGCCTACTTTGTGTTCGTTTCGTTCTCAGAATAAATAACGTATATTTTCGGTATTAACATTATGTAACGTGAAGATTTGTCTCCTGGGTTGTTGCGCCATATAGTATGGTAGATGTTTAACGTTTCAGAGGTCATACTGCCTCCGTCATCAGGGCGATAATATTCACCTTATTATATTATATATGAATTCAAACATTGTAAATAATATTGTCGTGCACTTACCGAATGACCATTTTGGTTGGCTTCGTTTCTGATTACAGCTCTCTTGGTATGATTTTGTTGGGTTAGTTTGCATGGTCATTCTTTAGATGCCCATTTTACAAAATCCTCCAGATCTTCACAAACTAATTCACATCACAAGGTACATAGAATACTAAATACGTTCCACATATTCTCATTTAAATATTAACATGCACACAAGAAAAGAGTACACCGGAACAAAACTTCGTACTTTCAACATTCGTAAAATGCGACACTAGATGTCTGAACATGTGCATGGCCAACACTCGGACAATTTACTATACTAAACAATAGTAAATTTCCCTGCTTAGTCACCCTGGTCAAGAAATTTTTATACCCCCTCAGCCGCAAAGGTGCGTGATCGAACAATTCTATATTACTATCGATTCTTTTGTATGACGAAAATGGGGCCACACATACACTAAATCGTCATAAACTTGACATTGACCTAGTAACCTGTATTTTTTCACCCATACAGAACCAAGATTGACAAATTCTTAGACAGTATGCTAACATGGCCACCTCCAAAACAACTTTTTTCTGAATACTGACAAGGATATTTTTCATAGATTGCTAGATTTCACTTAACAATGCAACGTTTAAGGCATTGCACATTAATATATGTCAAAACACAACTCCAACACTTGTATTTTATCCTTAGGCAAATCAAGGAAAACAAGCATTCCACGTTATAAGCAAAAATTAAAGTCTAAGGGAAGGGAAGGTTAAACATAAACATAAATTATTTGTAGTGAATGATATAGTTCAATATTCCCACATCAGCTATGTTTTGGCTTTTGTACCATTTTCCTTCTATCCACAAGTTACTGGCATGCTAAACACAGTTTGGATCAGAGTAATGTACTTATATCATATTGGTACTAATAAAATTATTTCAAAGTATATAAACTGGGAACTGGTACATTATTGGGACAAGACAAACAGATACTTCAATTCCACATCTACAGATGAGCACAGGATAAAGAAATGGTAAACTGCATACAGGTTTTGCAGGAAATTCAGAATTTTCACACCCTTCTTAGGTCATATTAAAATATTTGAGGTAGATTCATCAAAAAGGAACTTGATCAGACACATTTTATTGATACATCAAGTCATGACATGAGAAAGTTTACATTTAATCTTCATCCTCATCAGCAGCACCACCTCCACTTGTGGCCTTCCTCAAGTTCTTCCTCTTCACACGTCCTGGACGGCCACCACCAAATGGAGACTTCAGAGAGAAGTCAATGTGCTTCTGGGAGTCCAGTCGCACAATGAAACTGGGGATGTTCACCACCTGCTTGCGAACCCTGCATCGAAAAATCCACGTTTGCAAAAAAACAAATGTAACGACCAATGTGGGAATCCAATCACACAATAAAGTTGGGGATATTCACCACCTACCTGCAAACTCTGAAGGGAAAAATACATTTTGTCAGCACAATATAAGAGCCATAATATTTACAAATGTATCGACAGTTTATAAAGTACCTTTCACTATGCAAGTTGGCCACATAAGGAATATATTTGCAAAAAGAAAACATATAGCAATAGTTGGTTTGAACTTCACTATAGTCAACCATGACATACAGCATTAAACAATTTCACGCGTACTTGGTTACAAATCCCATAAATACTTGAGGACACTTTACTGTAATACACTAGAAAAAATACAAAACTGAAAAGTTCTGATCTGTTCACCTCACAAAATTCCTGATGGAATCTCAAACATGACCAAAACATGTCTGGTTTGTACAGAATTGAATCACGTGCAATTTAATTTAAAAAATCAAACACAACATGCACCCAAAACAAAGAAATGGGTGTGCACATTTAATTTTCAGTTAATGAGAAGACAGTAATCCTAAGTACCTTCATATCTGGTTCCCTCGCCCGTTTGTAAACCTTACAGACGTAGGGAAGGGGCTGCAAACAGCCCACATCCCAAGTGGTCTGTCTGAAAATAAATCCATTCATCTAACTGGCAGCTCTTGAAACCTAGCGGCAATTAATACATCACTTAATGCACAGAATCTAGACATGCAATACACAAGGTACTAACAGAAATCCCCATGTTCATGTATTATTAAGGTAGTAGACTCAATGTTCAAAACAATGAAACCCAAACCCTGCTATCTAGCATGACCTGCATTGATGATCTTTGACAACCAAAACTGCTGTTATATTTTCCTGAGTAATTTGATGTAAAAGATCATAGTAAGTTCCTCCCTTGAAGGGACCATGTTTCTTTCTTTCACTCACTCTCTAATGCATGCACACAAATAAATGGCAAAATACTGTCCACACGCTCATTAATTTCAACAAGAATCTCATTTCTGTTTGTTCTCACACACCTCAAGATTTGCATAATTCAAGGTATATATCATATACAATAGTTTCCTCTAACATCAGCAAAAACAAGTGATTCAGACAAATTCCAATCCATCTCTGCAACTTCCTTATGCCACATTCTATAACAAAATTACCTACCGTCTTCCCTTGTGGTATCAAAGCTATGTATATATAAAGGACAAAGGATTAAATCTGTGGTGTGGAAAACCAAGAGCAGACAAACATTCAAGCAAATTACTGTATTTGTAAGCATTATGTCAGGGAAACAAGACCAGAAGAAATGCCAGTATTCACCACAAAGACTAGAAACCTGATATATATGTCTCCCTGCCATGAATCAGGCAGACACTATCCAGTTCTGACTGGGATTAAACAGGGAGTTTTATCTGGCCTCCAAATGATTAGTGATCATCAAAACAAATGTCACTTGCCCAGTGATTGGGGCCACGCACCTAACACACAAAAATACATCTTACCGAATGTGCCTCTGACGAATAAGAACACGAGCATGATGGATTGACTTCGCCAACCCCAACTTAAAGACCTGCGTCTGAAGACGTCGCTCCAAGAAGTCCTCAATTTTCAGACCCAGAACATAATCAAGCTTCATTCGGCTCTCATCCAGTACCCCAATACGAACTAATCGACGTAGAAGAGCGTTACCTGTAGCCATAGAAATCACGATACTAATAATAAAGTAAGGATCTAAGTTAATCATAGATAACTGTAGTAATCTCAGACAAATTAGTGTATATAACTATAAAATACAAAATAAATTATATACCCACGGCTCCACTAATACAACTTAAATCTACCATCTGTTTAACAAAAAACACTCAAACCTAGTGTCACAAAATACCTCCTCACAGAAATATTATAAAGAAAAAGGAACACAAATCATCAGGGAACAAAATACATCCTTTCCATTATTTTCATTGTTAAATAATATGATAAACCATTTATTTTATCCATTCAAGGCCAATTCATGTATGTAATGCCATCACAGACCATCAAAAACAAAGTAGTAAATTAGTGACAAATTTCCAGCAAAAGTATGTGCTATGTGCATTCTCATCCAAAGTCCTCCTTGTGTGAACAAAACAGTAGCACCAGACAAGAATGGCTAAACAAATTATCCTACCCTCAAACAATCGACGCTGATCCTTCTCTTCTAATGTCAGAAGTTCTCGGGCAGCCTTACGAATCTTAGCCAAAGTGTATTTTACACGCCACACCTCACGTTTGTTACGAAGACCATACTCTCCAATGATCTTCAGCTCTTGGTCAAGGCGAGCCTTTTCATACGGTCTTCTTGGAGTAACATAAGTCTTACTAAAGACCGAAGGAATTCTACCATTCACCATCCTGAATGGCTAGGTAGACCTGCAAGAGGAACACTACTTTGTACATACTCTTGTAGAGAAATATTAAACCAACTGCACAAAGGGACATGCTTCACCCACTGTTTCCTTGTCATGAATCAGGCAGACACTATCCAGTTCTGACTGGGATTAACCAAGGATTTTCAATTTTGCCTCCAAATGATTAGAGATGATCAACAAAATTGTTGATGTCCCTTGCCCAGAATTTGGGGCCATATACATATCTTATATCAAATGTGCCTATGATTACTGAGAACATGAGCAGAATGTACACTTCACATACCTGATTATACAAAACACAGGCCTCAAACAAAGAAACTACATTGTTCATCACCAATTACATGTCCAGGATGAGTGGTCAACACTGTATTATAATGAATACCCAAATTATTCATGCAAAGGAACAAACCTGGTAATCACCTACATATACTGAGCCACTTTCAGTATATAACAGCAGAGCTCGCAAACCCTGGAATGGCAACTTTCACAGAATGCAGTCATATGCATGAAATTCCCATCTTAAGGACACTACCACACCCATGCAAGGCTCCACAATTGTAACCCCCTACCACAAAAAATGTGGCACAGTTAAGATGGAAAATGCCGTTCAGAAGCAAAACGCCTGTCCACAAACGAAATCTCAACACATTCTGCGACCAAAAACAGGATGACTTTTTCTAAACAAGAAACAATTAAGCATACTTTGTAACTGTGCCTGCGTAGCCCTACATGTATCGCTTGTCTGTACCACACCTTTTCAGTTAAAACAATGGAATATCTTGCGTTGTTTTAATTTGGTGCTATGTAAAATGCAGTCGACCCTGATCTTGTACCCTCAATGTCTGGCATGTGCCAGCACATGCCCATCAGATCAACATATATATTACCCATCCTTAAATATTTCAGCAAAGAAAACACACCATTAGACAAATAATCTTACACAGTTTACTACACTGCAATTATGCAGAATTACTATATTAACAGCACCACCCGCAACGATATATTTCCTACCTTCAACACCGCCGTATAACGCCACGCAAACAAGAAAGAACCGGAAGTCTGTACATCAATACGAACTCTGGCGGAAAATCTTCATAGGTCGCTTGGGAGCGGAAGTGGCATTATTTTTCCCTAAAAGTTGAATGTTACATCTCCGTATGGAACAAAATTTCTCTCGTTTTTTAAAAGCTGTGTTTAGAAACCATTGTACACATATTAGTTGATAATTTTATTTTACTTCATTTTAAACTTTTTAAGTAACATATTCAAAGTGTATGCACAATTTTTAAAGCAAAACATAATTTCCCTACGTGCATGCTGGAAAGTTTTTCTGATGCAATTACCCATATCACATTACGCTGCATTTTCTTCGGAAGTGTAAACAGTTGTTGAATATGTCATTAATCAAGAAAGTAAATGCTTTCAAACATTCTGTTCATATCCGTAGAATCTTTCGCCGACCGTCTTCATCTACAGCAAGTCGTTCACAAAATCTACGACTCAACTACTTGGAAGAGACAGATAATGGAATTGTCGTGCTCGAGTTGAACCGGCCTGAAGCGAAGAATGCTCTTAATCGAACTTTAGCATCAGACTTTTTCCGGGCAATAGATTCAGTAAAGTATGATACAAATGTTAGAGTTTTCATCGTTAGAAGTATGGTTCCTGGCATCTTCTGTGCTGGTGCTGACTTAAAAGAGCGATTGAAACTAACTAACTTGGAGGTTAAAACATTTGTGTCACAACTGAGATCACTTACTGATGCTGTTGAGAGCCTACCTATGCCAGTGATAGGTGCTCTTGATGGTACTGCTGTTGGTGGTGGATTTGAATTGGCATTAGCATGTGACATGAGAACAGCATCAGATAATGCTAAACTTGGTTTAGTTGAAACTAAATTAGCAATCATCCCAGGTGCAGGAGGCACTCAACGGTTACCTAGACTCATTGGACCAGCATTTGCAAAGGAGCTGATTTTCACTGCCAAAACAGTGACAGGGACAGAGGCTTTTGAAATGGGTATTGTTAATTATGCAGTGAAACAAAATAATGAAGGCAATGCAGCCTACTTGAAAGCATTGGAAGTTGCTCGTGAAATTATCCCTAATGGACCACTTAGTGTAAGACTGGCAAAAGTTGCAATAAATTCTGGTTTAGAAGTTGATACCAGCACTGGTAATATTATTGAAGAAGCATGTTATGCACAAGTTGTTCCTACAAAGGACAGGATGGAAGGACTCATCGCATTCCAGGAAAAGCGTGCACCTATATATACCGGAAAATGAAACAAATCACATTTATGGGAATAAGTATTGGGAGCATGATGTACTTTGGTCAGAGAAGAAAGATGGCACTGCATCATTAACATTTTTGGGATATTTTTCAAAATGTTTTATATGTTATACATAATATACCATAATCACTTGTATGTGTAAGTGTATATAAAGTTATATATAACACATAATTGTTTCAGGCAGTATGTACAGTACATAATATTGCCAGCTTTTTCATAAAACAAGCCATTAAAAATATATCACAAAGAACAGATAATAATAAAAATTAAAATGAATATGAAGTTCCCATCTTAAAGATGACTGTCTTCTAGATTGTGGTGCCATGTAGTCTAGTAGAAGTTTACCAGTGACTTCTGGAACATTGGTAAACTTCTGTCAGACTACATGGCACTACAACCCAGAAGACCGTACCAACCACTGTGAGTACCTTAAATCCTACTTTTCATTTTAACTTGTGTTCCATTTCAATTACTTACAAGTTCACTGTCTGTCAACAAACCATACATGAACCCTCCCTTTCACACTGCTAAATATAAGTCTTTCTAGAAATATAGCACTGCTAACTTGTACTTCTATAACAGTGTTTCAGTTTTTATTCCGTACCAACCTTCTCTTTCCAGTCATATGGTACCCTTAGTATAAAGAAGTTGCAGTAGCTTCTATTTTAATAACTGCTTCAATTGGTTTACGGTATCTGCTGGTGAAGTTACCTTATGACCAATTGTACGAGGATCTGTGAATATTTGATAATCATTGCCACCAGGGTCTGTCTTGTCACCAAAGAAGTGAATTTCTTCAAACATTTCTTTCTCCAAGTATTGTAAACAGTATGTCTTATCCCAACCCTTTGGAAAGACATCAAAACTTATCTGACCACCTGCAAAATTAAATATTAATATGACATGAATGAAATTAATAAACGATAAAACTGTTACGTGTTTGCTCAAAGACGAGTATAATGCACCATCCTTGCTTTTTATAAAAACATATTTGTATTAAATTGTGAAACACCACAACTGTCAGGAAAACATAAACAAACATATTGTACTATTTTAAAAAGCAATGTGAACAACTAACTGCTAAAGGCATGTAAGCATCACTACAAAACATACATGTAAATATTACCACATGAATGAAAACACAATAACATAATCTACTCTACTGCCTAATGTAGTGTATCCTAGCACAATATTACCATGGACATGATCATCTACACATATACCCCTAGAGGAAAAATTATATACACAAACACCTAGAAGCAGATTCAAAGATTAATCTAATTCTAAACTTTGGAATGTGCTCTAATTAATACAATTAGTCCTTGCAAAGGAAAAGCAAGTTAGCATACTTGAGTAGGGTGAATGAGGTATCAAGTTGGCTATGTTGTGCAGAGGGTGAGGGAGTAGGTAAAGCACAAATAGTATCCTAACCAACATCTGTTGCACGTGATATAACGAGATGGAAGTTGTCCTTCAATGTGATGTAAGGGAACAGCCAAATGTCTCCCTCTTCTTTAAATAAGATTCTGCTCACTTTGTATTAACATTACAAATGTATAATATTTGTCAACAGCAAATAAATTGTAATTTCATAAGTGCTAACATTGTTTGCAACTCACCTATAGAATATACAAGTCCCAAATCTGAGAACTTTTCTTCTAAAGCTTTGACAAAATTTTCTCTTATTTTATGCTCCTTGTCATATTCAAAGAACTGTTCACGCTCCACTTGACTACAGCTTCGTCCAACTGGGCAAACATTAATAAGTCCTGTACGGAATTCAATAAATGTACCACGTTTAACTGGCAGTTTTAGTTGTGACATATAGCCAAGAGCAAAGTTAATGAATGTTTGAAGTGTCTCTTCTCCCATATGCTCCTGGATGCTCTGAAACATTGAACGTATCACTGATTTAAGAACCTTGACATATTTAACACTATACCAACAACATATTTTGGTATCATATCAAAATATCACGTACAAAAAACAAAGAACATTAGTTTTTCATAGAACTACAGGTTTTAATGTTATAAATGGTCAAATAATATAATGGCCAATTCTTGATCCTTGCTTCTTGGTTTGACACAGATATATCAAAGTAATATAATTTATCTTACCTGACATCCAATGGATTTGCCATCTTTGTAAGCTATCAACCCATTCTCTGCAAATACGTAGTCATATTTTTTTAGAACTGTAATAAAAACAATTACTGGATTGTAGGATAATTTATTTCAACAACAATAATCATTAAAAACACAAGTCTTTAATTGTATTTGTTCTAAGCACAGCCAATTGCCAGTTCATAAGTCAAGCCCTAAGTGACATCTGAAATGCTGACTGTGCTTCTTATACATCTCTGGGGCAGTGATAGATAAATATGTTGAAATGATTACTGGTATTGAGAAACTTTACAGTCTAAGAAAAATCTGCTTCAGTGATATTTTGTGCAAAACAAATGTCATATGAACTGCCCTTTGATTGAACACGGGCCACTGTAACTATGCTATGGAACAACAAATGTACATACATATATGTGAGATATATGCTAAATATCTCAAATATTTTACACAGCAAAAATTCTTAACAATGATAACTAAATATTGTGTCACAAAAAAATCCTTCTTACCTTCTTCTGAACCACCCATCTGATATGCTATTTTCTTAAAGTCTGATCCTCCTATCAAACCAAGAGTATACTTTGGTTTCAATTCATTAAACAGAAATGACTCAATGTCTGGCTCAATGACCTGCAAGTGTAATAAACAATTTTTGTGTTATTGCAGAGGCTAGAGGAACCATAAAAATCAGCAGTTATTAGCTGGTACCAAGCCAAGATTTAAATTGTGCACCTCTTGTAGGATTTTCAAGGCAGTGAGCTGGCTAGATGGCTGTCTTCTGGATTGTAGCATTGTTTGGAATGGGTTCCATCGACCCTCCCCCTTCTAAATTTTAGTATCTTTCTTCAAGTCTACACTTTTCACCAACCCAGAAAAATACAATTTAAACTCATACTACTGTGTAAACTTCAAAACCAATAAACATATAGCTTAATTTGATTTTGTTACATTGGGTTACGTTTCCATAGCTTAAGCAGCGCAAATATATAACCTTTCATCTATTTCCCAGTCAATTCTCTAGCCTTGAATGTCAAATGACAGACAGCACCTTTGTCAACTATCATGAAACTTGCCTTCATGGGTGCAGTCAGTGTGCCATCAACATCAAATAAGCACATTATGTTCTCCCTTTGTAACATGTTTCTTGATTCGAAAATATTCTTGACAGCTGCAGTACAGTAGTTTACAGACACTGGGCTTCTCCCTGCAAAACAAAGTTGCCTAACGACCGTCCTAGAGAGAAATTACTGTGACTCAAATAACCTAAATTCCATTAACTTGAACCTGTCAAGCAGTACTCATCTGCGCTAAATATCCAAGTCAAAACTACACATGCAATATTTACACAGCTTCACGTCACTCCCACTGCACATAGTCGCGGAATGATGAAACTGATTACGAACATGACAAAATAGGTTAAGACTTCGAAGTTTGTTGGCAGCATTGCAACGAAACATTAACAGCAGCGAGGAAGAATTCGTATTTTGTATTCTAAAATTATTATTCAAGATAGTTACTGTCTGCTGTCTCATAATTATTCGACAATCTTAGTACATACTATATATACCATAAAGACCGCCACGTCGTAGAACGTATCACAGATTACGTTTTAGACAGAGTGTTTTGTTCCTTGGCACAATAATCATATATGTACTGTGAACATTACAGAGTACAATAACCAGTATTTAGTTTCATTGGTGTCCTTTAGAGTACACCACATCCTTTCTGTTACACAACTTCATTCCACCGATGCTTAATATTAAAAGAAATCACATTATATGTCATTTGCCCTATTAACTATTTTTTTAATGTTTGATAAAGCTATTACAATGTCATTTTGGTCAGTGACGAGTCACAAAAACGTATTAACAAAGATACATACGAATTCACTCTTTGAAAAATCAATCATATCCATTGGTTAAAGATGGAAATGACCTTATCTACTTACTATGCTCATAATAAAAGTTCTTAGAACCATAGTACATGGAGTGACATTCAGTGAAAGGCAAAAAGTTTTTTCTTGATGAATGTTATAATGCGTTTTTATGTTGTTATTTTCACATACTCTTTCATCACAACAAGCTATTGCAAACATTTACATACTCCAAAGAAAAACGCACTGTTAATTATCGGTAAATTGCAAATTCAATTAATACACATGCAAACATTCAGTTCTACAAAGATCTGCTCCGCATTCAACCACGTCGGGTCTCGTGATAATTTATAGAGGCGCCTCGAGAGGCTAATGATGTTAGATGTAGAAGTGTCCCATCACACAAGCCCAGGTGTGATTACACACGCAAAAATGTACCATATCAGGTACACAGATATACGAACATTCGGAAGCCATGCTAGAATCACAGACTGTTTTATGTATCTAAATTTGCATGTACCATGTATTGTGACCCCCATTTACTTTTGTACCCCAGTCATGCTCAGCTTCCAAAAATATTTATTAAGATTCCATTTAAATAGGTCTCCCCATAATACCCATGAATGTCATGGATCCCTCCATCCATTGCCCAAGACTATTTTTGGAATGTGGAATTACCATCTTATATTCTCAGCATCTTATTTGATATTCAGTGACAGTACTCTTGTATTATTAATACTGACTATTCCTTATTATGACCCATTATGAACTGTATTTGGACTGGTCAGGAATCAATCCCAGTCTGTTTAAATGTATTTTTCTGAACTTTCTGAGTACTAATCTTCACTTTATGGTTGATGACCTGTTTTAAGATATTAAGCTGTACTTTCACCTGTTGATTCAAATAGGTCACCCATGTATGAAGTTCTCTCTTCCATAAACCCAATAAAATTCAATATTTTTCACTGCTGTTGACGTTATAATATACATACAGCATGTTTTCTGACGCTCCTTCTAAAAAGAGAGGTACTGATACTCTGATCTGACATAGAGAAGAAAAGCATACTGTGACATCCTTTTGATGATGGAAAGTACCTGGAATTAACAACTAGGAACTTGAATTAAAATCAGAAGTTAGGCTTAACCAGTATTTGAAATTTCATTATTCCCTAATCAATATATTTTTGTGTTGTATGGAAAGAACTTATTCATTCTTGAAATGTGTTATGTAGCTAACTCCAAAAGCTTATATAGTACTGCCATTTGATTTTTTTCATTCCAGCTGATGATGGAGGATTTGAAATGGGGACATATAGGAACAAGATCTGTCAGACACCAAATCTAGATGGCTTAGGAAAGAAAAGTCTGATTTTCAACAATGCTTACACATCTGTCAGCAGCTGTTCACCAAGGTGCATGTAACAGACGGCATTTAAGTCACAATGAAATAAGATTGGTTTCCTGTGGTCTTGTTCAGGCAAGTGCATGGCCAATATTCCAAGCACTGCATGGCCTTATCATGTGATTTTAATATTTTCTGGTATGTTCAATTGGAGAATTAATTTATAGATGTTAAACAGTATAAATACTACAGAAATTTTATCATAATGTTCTCTGGCCTGTCATTGCTTTCAAACAGCCTCATCCGGGTCAGATAAAAGTAACTGCCCATCACATGTGTTTGTCACAGGAAATGCATAAAATTCAGGTTGTACTTATAATGGCTACAATATGAGGCTTTCATGTACAAAAATACAAAACTCTACTAGTCATCATCATCATCATTCTTCTCTTTATACGTTAGGACATTTGGCCTGATTGAGCTCCAAACGCAATTCACAACATTCTATTTTAAAAATATAAAAATTATAAGTGTTACAACTCATTAAATTGTTTTAATAGGGTGACATATAAACTAATTGGTTACATAACATTCATTATAGTCGTTCAGCTATCTTAACAGGGCTACCAATTCATCAGAATGGAATGTATGGTTTACATCAAGGAGTTCATCATTTCAATTCCTTTGATAATATCAAAAGTCTTCCAGGAATTCTGGCAGAGCATGGAATAAGAACAGGTATGATATGGTAGTTCCATTATAATTCAGTGAGGTCCCTATCACAGAACTAAACTTAAATATATTTGTTCCAAGTCCATTCCAGTGTTTCTCACCTTGTCCCATATGGCAGAAAAAGAATGTTCACATTTTTGTTTTTCAACAATCTCATTACATCAGTGAACAATTATCTTAGATGCAACTGTTGCCTTTGATATGATTGTGACACTCATGACTCCTCAGTTACCCTGCTGATGGTAACACCCATAATGTGGCATAAAGAATACCTCTGGAATGTCTCTGTACTTTAAAAATATATCTTTCCAATCTTGTTCAATCTGAGATATATTCATCTATTTTCAACAGGAATTATTGGAAAGAAACATGTTGGTCCCAGCAAAGTGTATCCATTCAGTTTTGCAGAGACTGAAGAAAACAATTCCATCTTGCAAGTGGGAAGGAATATCACAAAGATCAAGCTTCTTGTCCAAGAATTTCTTACACAGAATTCTTCAGAGTAAGAAAAATTACATGCCAATATGAATTAACATCTTCCAAGTGATGAAACTAGATAACCTATCTTGTTTACCACCACCAAAATTAAATTTTTATTTTAATTTTGGTTTTGCTTCTCCCATGTAGTCCATTTTTCCTGTATGTGGCATTCCATGACCCACATCGATGTGGACATATTAATCCAGAATATGGCAACTTCTGTGAAAAGTTTGGGAATGGTGAGCCTGGTATGGGTCTCATTGAAGATTGGCATCCAATATACTACGAGCCAAACCAGGTGCAGTTGCCATACTTTGTCCAGGACACTCCAGCAGCACGTCAGGATGTCGCAGCTCAATACACAACCATCTCCAGGCTAGACCAAGGTACCAGTATTGTTTCTTTTTTAGTTATTTAATATTGCTTTCTCACTGCATTGGTTACATAGTGTTGAATGAAATAATGATCATGATGGAAGTGTTCATAGCCTATTCTTATTCATCAGTTGATGAAAAACATGGGAACAAGGCAGTTGTATTTTTAATATGATATTGTGACATTCACTTCCCAGGTGTGGGATTGGTGTTACAAGAGCTGAAGGCAGCTGGATTTGAGAATAACACCCTCATAATCTATTCATCAGATAATGGTATTCCATTTCCAAGTGGACGCACAAACCTGTATGATCCAGGTAACATTTAAGGAAGTTGTTCAGGTCTCTGCAGATGCTTTGATTTATAGGAGCAGGATTGCTGGGTTTTGGACTGTGTCCATTGTCTGAAATTATAAAACACTTGAGGACTGGATCTGTCCTTGAAACATTGTTTTTTATATCAGACAATGGACAAGGTCCAAACACCCAACAGTCCTGATTTATTATACCATCGTCAGAACCCTTCATAATTGAACAGTTCCCTAGTTCCAGATTTCTTATTACCAGTTTAGAATGGAGGTTAGCTATGGGCAATGACAGGTTTCATAAAACAGTCCTACTCTATGTATATTAAAAAGAGTTCTTAACTTCTGGAATGTTATTCATAACCTATAAAAGTACCAACACTTATATCCTGTATCTTGTACTTTGGCCAGGAATGGCAGAACCTATGTTAATCTCTTCTCCACGGCCTGAGGATCGCCACAATGAAGTGACATACAGTATGACCAGCTTACTGGACATTGTACCAACATTATTAGACTGGTTCAAGATACCATACCCTCATGAAAATGAAATCAAGCCTATACTGACTGGAAAATCACTTCTGCCATTACTGGTGAAAGGTAATTTACTGATCTCTGTCAGCATGAATTTGGAATGGACACCTCGAACAATGGAAATTCACCAATGAAATGAAATATGTGAGTGCAATGCACAGGTAATTTGTGCAACTTGTAAACTTTCATTCTTTACGTACTCAGAGCCTGCACATGACACAGGGGCTGTGTTTGCTAGCCACAGTCACCATGAGATCACCATGTACTACCCTATGAGGGCTGTGCGGACCAAGAGATACAAACTTATACACAACATTAATTACAAGATGCCTTTCCCAATTGACCAAGATTTTTATATTTCTCCATCATTTCAGGTAGGTAGGTTATTGAATCAGATCAGATTCTGATACGTGGAGGTTGTTAATCTGGCCATGTATGATAGAATTATGGATGAACAATTATATCACATACCAAGAGAATGAAGATATACTGTCATTCTGTATAACTATTGTTTTATTCATATGTTTTATGAATATATAGGATCTCCTAAACAGAACACGATCGAAACAACCCCTGAATTGGTACAAGACACTTAAGAGCTACTACTACAGAGATGAATGGGAACTGTATGACCTGAAGCGAGATGCTGATGAGGTGAACAATGTAGCATTTAAACCAGCCTACAAGGTTTGTCTGATCTGATGTCTCAAGCAAAAAATTCTCCATAAAAATTTAGTTTTGTCCTTTCCTTTACACTGATGTGTATCCACACACAGAACAAGTATTCCACGTAAAGTTCATATTATGTACATATTCTGTAAAGCCTACACCAATTCTTTTTCTCCGTGTCCTGTCTTGTTATTCAGCTGAATAACATATTTTCCTTCAGACCACTGTTCTAACAAAGGGCCCCGAAGTAATGTTAATACACTGCTCTGAGTTTACCGTCATATTTAAACACATCAGGCCAAGATCGTTAAAAAGTTTACGGCACATTATACTCGATATTTTGGACTACATAATGGAAATCTCTGTATGTCTTCTTTTATACGTAAATAAATATCACTTGCAGTCTATGTGAAAGGTAATTTTAACCAGGGGACAAATATTGCTTTTGAAAAGAAGTGTTTCTACAACTTCTCTGTTTTAGGATGTATTTTTGGAGCTCAAGACAAAACTCAATGAGTGGCAGAAGGCAACAGCAGACCCATGGTTATGTGCACCAGGAGGGGTCCTAGAAGCATCAGGCAGCTTTAAGAAGCACCCACAATGTCTTCCACTGGACAACTTTTAGCTGATAACTTACGAATGGTATCAGCATGCATGTTCTCATATTCATACATACTCTGCTTTGTTTCACCTAAGGGGCTTCATAACTGACATAGGTAACATGTTCCTGAACAAGAATGCCTGCAAAATGACAAGAGCTTCTGTGACCACACGTGGTTAGGATATGTATTTTGCTATGTGGCAGTGAGAGTTAATAAATAATTATAAATGAAACGGTATTTCCATGATCTGGTGATGTTACTCCTGAGAACTGATTCCATAATACCCATTAGACAGGACACTTGATGGACTATACATCTAATCTGAACAGCTGCAAAACGAAAGATCTCTGCTTCTTCTGGCAATCAATCTCGGTCAATCACTTTGCTCACTGAACTATCCTGGCCCAGATAATACATTAGACACTCTACGAGATACAAAAGGATAGACAATAATTTGGCAGTCATTCTTGAAATACAGATCAAAGGTGCACATACAAAAGCAAATATATCTACCAGTGGTAGTCAAAACAGTTTAAAAGAATTGTATATGATTATATTAAATATGACCATATGACCAAACATCACAGTGCTTAAAAAAGGGACAAAAGGAAAAGTTATACCCATATATAATTTAGTTCACACTTTTGTCAGGAATATAATAAACTTTATTCTAAAACCCCTTTTAAGTTCATTCTGCCTCTAATGGCTACAATATTAATATAATCCGAAGACAAGTATACAAACTGCAAATGCTCAATGCAGCTTTCATACACTTATACTAATTATTCCATTAAATAACAACCAGAAAAATAATTTCTCTATTTGGCCAGTAGGATTCAACAACACGTGATAATATATAAATATTATCTTCAATAATTTGTTTCATTTCAACTCATTAGTAATACTACTATTTACTTACACTGTTGTTACAATATACAAGTTCTTAAAAAATAAATTCTAATTTCTGTTAATGAACACATTTTGAGAAGAAATTAGAGAATATAAAATAACTGCGCCGTTAACAACAATCTTAACTAAATACTAAGTAATACAATACTGGTAAATCATCAAATCAAATCTGAGTTTGGCTATACCGATTATTCCATTCTTCCAGACAAAAATTATGACAATATCAAAGAACTAAGACTTCTTTCTATAAAATCCTTATTTCAAAATTTATCAAAAATATGTAAAATTTATGAAATAAAAACCTTAAGCATAATATGTGGATTGCTCAGTATGTTAGATTTTTATTACTCACTGTAAACAGGTCACAAACATGGAGGCTGGCATGTCAAAAGAACATTACAGTATGAAGTAATTACATAAAGAAGAAGCCTGGAAAATAAGACAGACCTAGTAAATAAAAATGGAAGACAACAAAATATTATTTCAGCTTTCAAAAAACCACAAGCAAAGTTTAAGTGAATTCATTGTACACATGAATTTATACAGAATACAGACACTGTGTACACACCCCTCCCCCCTAATATGCACCCAGCGACATGCCACTGATTAATCAGCAAGTCAGCATAGGAAATATGGCAGTTTATTTTTTTTATTGTGCTGTGAAGTACTGGATGGGACAGAGCAAGCCTATAATATGAGTTTGATTTGTTTTGAAATGTTACAAATTTTTTACTTTATATTTAACTCCCTAACAAAAGGGAAAAGGCCAAAGGATAAAAGATAGAAACAATCAGCATCCAGATTACTCAACCAAAAAAACAGACTGACATCAATCTCAAACAGAGGAACACACAATGACAAAACATATGGGAAGTGATAAAGATCGAGTTTTAGCCTATCTCGTCAACAGAGAGGACAAGTATCTCCCTCAGCAGGTCATGGAAGTCTCACACCATGAAATGGAAGAAAATTCTCACCAAAAACAACTTTCTTTGATCCCACCTTCATTTCTGGGCTCTTAAGAAGACCACATTTTCTTTGGCCCACCCTTCCTCTGTGACGGCTTAGAAAGGGATCTTTCTTATTGGCCGACGCACAATTCCATAACCCCCCTTATCCCATGACTGAGTGACCAATCCCCTTGGCCTGAACTTCCTTCTAGCCATATGTAAATCATCCATTTGATAAATCTCCCACTTCAGACCTAAAGATAGAAGCAGCATGTTCTTCAAGAACGTTGGTATACAGCTAGAGACTACATTGCACAACAGCCAGGACTACCACCTTAACAATGCAATGAATTAGTGTTCAACTTCTACATAGGTTATAAATAATACTGTCTTATACATACATACTGCTTCTATATGGACATTTCAATTGATACAATTGGGCAATGCATCTAAAAAATAAAGTTGTATCTACATAGGAACTAATATACTAGATTTAATGTACAAAACATAACATTTAAATTTCTATGTCCAGTAATTATGGGAACCATTTAAGTACTATATCAGCTTACTATTATTAAATAGAATATAAGATCAGCACTTAATACACATATACATAATATTCTTGGCCAGAAACTGTAATGGAATTAATTTCTTTGAACACTGGGATGAAAAAAAGATGGAAATCCAGAAACTTGCTCCATTGGAACAACTGTATGCATCGCACTTCGGAATGAATATAAAACAATTAAATAGTATTTATTTCAGGTTGTTATATATTTCTCACATGGGTCCACTAATACAGGCATGAACAGTATAAACAGTACAAAATATACTTCTTGTTTCTATAATTTTGCTTTCACTTTTCATTGTAAGTCTTACTGAAAGTCTGATCAGTACTAAAAGGAGTATGAAAGTTGATTCAGAATGGAAGTGGTTATGGCCAAATAGCCATTTTCCTGGAAGAAATGAAGCACACAAACATCAACACCCAAGACTGAATCCAGGTACCTTTAGTAGTAACTAGCATGGACAAGTACCCCTAGAAGTGCGCTGACAAAATACACGAAGCAGCCAGAACATAGGTTTACAAGGCATGTCTCTTGAAATGATTCTTCGGTATGGATATTATAAGAAAAGTAAAAAAGAGAGGCAATTTTAATTTTACTCATTTTATCTTGGCAGCACTGAACAAGAGTGTATGCATCCATGCATGAGCGCACATGCAAATATGAACCTATGTTAATTTGCTTTCAGTAGTGATAATGTGACTTACTTAACATGACTATTATATTAACAGACTGCAGCAAAGAACAATGACATACAGTTTATGTGGTCAGAAGATGTGAGCCAGGGGAAAATTAAAAATGTTGTTGAAGAAATCAAAGGTGGGTGAAGTGTGTTGATGATAAACTCCTGGAGAGTCATCAACTGCAGATCTGTATTGAGGAACTGACTAATCAGGATATTCAAAAGAACTAAACAATCAGCACTGATGAATGTGCACATGAAATGAGTATCATTTATGAAAATAAGTGGTTCAAGAATAGCTTGAAGATGCAACCACATTATTTTGATGGAATCAGGAACCTTGCTTGTACCAAACATGGATGCAGATACATAATTATGATGTCTCAATCTTCAGAGGACACTGCAGAAAAGTAGTTTTATGATGAGTCATACAAATTTCAAAACACGAGTCTCGTAAACATACTTTCAAGCTGCCTCAAACAGATTTTATCATTTCCCAGAAATTTAATACAGTTTATGAACCACAAAAAGGAACACAATTATTTTAACCTTTTTTAAATATCCTGAAGTGGGAACTGCACAATAAAACATCTTTAAGGGTTCCAAGAACTTCTTTCTGTTTCATAGTCTCCTGACATAATTGCTCTTCAGATGCTCCATAATATTAAACAGTTATCCTTAAAATGAGTACCGTTAAGAAAACTACAAATAAATCTTAGACTCGACAAAAGTGTTCTACGTGGAATAAGTCTTATAAGATATTCATATCATGTTCTGAAATTCGTTCCAGCAGACCACAAAGAAAATTAAAGCACCAACCTCAACAAACGTTTCTGAGGACATTACTATATAATAGTTTACACATGATAAGTTCTTTACACAAGAACTACATAATGGACAGACATAATCATGCAAAAATATATGAACACTACATTGACATAACAGCTGTGACCACAAAACATTAACCAACGTGACAGATTAGAAGACTAAGTATATATCACAGACAGGAATGTTTACAGATCACAAATGTAATTACCAAACACAAGTAAACTTAAAACATATCTAAAAGTTGTGACAACAGATGATGCATTACAATGCAAATATGTTGAACATCATCAACTGTATGAGGCACATTTAATTTACTCAAAATGTCAGGAATTGGTTTTATCACAAACTTAAGCAACAGCTTATTTCTTAGTTTAATTAATTATGCTTCCTTGTAACTTAATTGGCAATGCTTTGTCATTCTCATGTTATACAGTGCAAACTATAAATGATGAATTGGAAAGGATGTGGAAGGAAACTGTCATAGTTTAGTAGACAGTGTACCATACTAAGACATGGTAACAGACAATGCTGACACAGGAAAGATGTCGTACACAGAAAGACAATATTTCACCGTGCCTTATAATCTCTGTTCCAAATTATTATTCAGTCACATTCTTGTCCCAGTTTCACTGTATCTTTGGATATGGTAATCAGGAAGCACTTTGCATTTTACAGGGTCAATGGGTTACTCCTGCCTCAAGCATCCTTTAAATCATTCTAAAGTAACATGCAAGTATTGGTTGTGCTACTAACATTAGAAGTAACAAATACTAAAAAAATTATTTTCTGTGGTGCAAAATGTGACATAAGACAGGCAAAAGGAGAAGATGAACTGTCACTGATTGTGTTTCAATGAAACTCACATGTGTATGTATGCATTTGTAGGAAAATACAGGAACAAAAAATAATTACCTAAGCTTAAGCCAGGAATTAATAACATAGGTGGTTATGATTTTCCCCACCCATGTGATGACCCCTGGAAATGTCACCTCTCTTTTAAGTAGCACGGAGTATACCACATCTGACTCAGACAATGGCAAATGTCCAACACAACTGCAGTATAAGCATAAACAGAACAAGATGTCTGCCATATGAAGGCATGTGCAGACATGAAAATATTTCCGAATTGATGTCTTATATACAAAATAAGTTTAATGAAGTTATCTAAGGCACACAGCAATGAAAAGCACAATACAAGGGGAAGTAATGTACTATAAAATAAGGAAAAATATACCAGACCTATGAACAATACAGCAAACAGTATGATTCATCTCAGATAAAGACCCAACATGATGAATGCTGCCTTGCGTACCAGAACATTTCACCAAGTTCTCTGCACCCTTACTCTGGTATAGCAGCAGGTTGCTTGCTTCTAGTACTACTCCTCTAGTCACTTATAACTGAAATTCTATCCACCCAAGATTCTGAAAAGATACAGACATCAACTTATTTCATAATCCAGTTTATGAACCATCATCTTGTTTGCTTTTCTCTTCTCCTCCCATGCACAAATGGGTATAAGTGCGCACTCTTCAACTAGTAGCAAAACAACATCGACAGAGTGTAAGAAAGCGTCAAAAGATCTGTGATAATATGGAAATTATCTCATGAATAAAAACAGATCATATTTAAATTTATTTTACAATATCAAAGGAAAGGAATCCCCATTGTTTTAAATCCTATCCTTCACATCAATCTGGTGTTATGAACATGCTGAAATTCCAAATGATTACTCAATAATCAAACAATAACACTATCAAATCCTATGTTATGTAACTGGAATCAGGGGTCCCATTATGCTACTACACAGATGTACGGAACAGAAAAAAAATTTCCTTACGTGTTATCTTCTAGTAGCTTTGTTAGTACTCATTCCTGTCACTAGTTGCTGCTCTTGCCTCTGAAGCACGGAGTTCAAGCGATGTAAGCTCATGGCTGATTTGTTGGCTGACACCTCAACACTGCGCATGTAGTCTGATATTTCCTCCATCTATGACAGGAACATCCACATTTGTGACTCAACAACCTAAACTCTGTACATGCTGATGTATAGCTCATATGTTTTAGGAAGGACTCATTTATATATACAGAAATTGGCTAAACAGGAACATGGTCCCAACATACTGACTTGGAAACTGAGACGGCCAAGCAAAGGAAAATTTCTTCACAGTATATTTCTCATACTAGCTATATAAATCGGAAATAATGCTTCCATAAGACTGAGAATGTATCTGTGATCAGACAACCTATATAGAGGTCACTTATAAAACTAACAGCATGGAATAGTGGCATCCAAAAAACATGCAAACACAATTTTAACATTTAAAGCTGAAACATGAACCCTTACAAAGAGAAACAAAAGCAATATCACTATGGTTTTGATTACACTTACAGCTTTATGTGTGTCTCATTTTCAGTATCATCCCACTCACTAATTACGTCCTTTACCAAAGTTTCAGACCTCTCCTAAAGGTGCAGGGTACTTCAAGATGGTCAAGACCATAGCAATACACACACGTCAACAATAAACAAAATAGCTTTCACACAAATATTACCCAGGATCTTATTCATTATTCTTAATATTAAATTAATAATTAACAAATAGCACATGGTGCAGGCTAAAATTCAAGAAGGCTAAACCTTCCAACTTTCCTTCTATTTCCAAAAGTACAATCAAATGTAGCCAGGAATCAAACCTCAGTATTCTTCGTGCCCAATTACATTATGAAACTCACAAAATATCTGGAAATGCTAAAATGAAAACACTACTCCATTATACTTACATATTGTTTGTAACCTTGAAGTCTGTGAAACTTTTGGTTGCTATCGTATAGGTATTTCATTTTTATTATGATGAATAAAGATACAAATAATCCCCCAATGACTAATACAATGGATATCACATTGGGGAATCGACGACGGAAAAACATGCTGTACGCAGTACATCTTTCAGAGTAAGTCCACTGAGCTAATTTCTAATATCAGACCAGACCTATTATCACGAGAGGCACTGACATACGTTAGATGTAAATTGCCACATTCCGGTGAAATAATCCACACAAACTCAACCACTCTACTCAACACACACCAATCATAAGAATACACCCTGCCCTTCTCAACATTTTCATGACCATTAACATCAGCCTAACTTGTT
>NW_019059987.1:2631340-2649321 GCF_000696155.1 Zootermopsis nevadensis | reverse complement strand
CTTTCCCACCGAACGCAGGCATTCTCGTTCACAGATTTTGCCAACATTGATCAACAGCCCACAGATTACCAACGTTTTTCTACTTGTAAAACGCAGTTTCAGGCGGAAGGTAAGGATTTTGTTTTCGGCTGCTCTAGATGCGGATGAGTTGTTTTCTCTTACGACTTTGGAGCCCCAATTTTCTGTCGGAGTTCATTCCCATAACCAAATGTTGGTGCTCTAAGGCTCTGGAGCATCCCGTTCCGTTCTGGTGCAGAAAACTGCATTGCCCATTTGCCAAGGATTGCTGCCAGAGTTATCGATATGTAGCGTTTCTCAGGATTTGTACCTTCAGATAATCTTGATGTCCTCCTTAATAATATATTAACGTTGATCTGCAAGTCAGCTGTTCGGCCCTCTTGCATGTATTTTATCTCCCACCCTTCCATTGTGCTCACCGCCACGGTCAATGACCACGTCACTGCCAACAAACTCATTCAACCATGTAGTCGAATGTTGCATGTACCCTTGTGAGATGTCAAAATTTGATGTGAGTTCCTGTTTCTGCCTGTCCATAAGTTTCATTTATAAATTCAAGTTTCTGGGATAAGCCACATCAATTGTTGAAGATTTTCCAATGTTCTGGACAACACTGCAGTTGCCACCTCCTGCACGGATGTCTTTGACAAACCATCCAAAAAGCTATGGGCAGTGTCTTGCATAAGTGTAAGACATCAACCCTTGCAAGGTTAGACCATTCTTGCACATGAAAAGTTTACAATAGTTTGAATTGCAATTGTATATTTTTTGACCTATACCACAACCTATCGTCATCTAACAAACTCATGGATCCAAGGAATAAAATGTTTGAAATACATAGCTGGAAATGGTGCTTTATAAACCACAATTTGCATATGCTAATGGTACTGTTGTCTTTGCTGAAGGCCTTGGCATGTTCAGACTACATGCTATTGCTGCTGATGGGAGAACATCTGAGCAGTTTTGGCCACATTGTTGAGGAAAGGAAGTGATAATTTTTTTTTTTGAAGCACATAAAAATATATCACTCGAGGTATTACAAACTGCAGCAAAGTTAACTTTAAAATGTGATATACTATCTATTTGTTACATAAATTAAAGATGCACTTTTATTATAAATAACAAAATTAAACAATATTCATTAACTGTATTTTATTTTTAGCTCAAGTGATATACAATTTAATACAGTATAGTAAACCTTTATTATCAGCAGTTATGTACACTTTGCAATAAAATTTACACTTTAAATGTTTTGCACTGGAGTGCAAATTAAACATAAAAAAACATTTGAATACTTTTCACAGTAGTGAAAAAAACAGGACTGCATCACTGTCTGTTCTCATAAGTTCACACCAATTCAGTCATGTTATGTATAAGCCACTGAGTTTAATTATGCCTTCCAAATGTTATCAGAATTGTTTGATTTTCCTTAATTTACACACTGTTTGGCTGTAAATGAGCAAATTCTATTTTTTTCTGCAAAGTTCTTATTTATAATCATTTACTTTATCACAGAAAACCAAATTTGTATAATACAGGTTTTTAATAAAAAAAATTGTGTACCAACACTCCTTCCAGAAAAGATTAATTCTAACAGTAAATCCACACAATGTTCATGAATTTAAAGTATCTATTACATCATGTTTGGCTCAACTCAACACAGTATTATAAGCACATCAAGAATTAAAGTGATCTGATCTTGCTCTTTTCAAATTTCAAAACATTCTATGTTATATCTGACTTCAGCGGAGTGAAAAATTGTTGCCCTGGATGAAAACTGAAGTTGCAAAGTCATGCTCACAGGATGGGCAATCTACCATTAATAAACTGAAAATATTGTTGCCAGCTGTTCTTTACCAAAGTCATGATACTTTTATGGGATACACGATTTGTATTCAGCACAAACAATATAGCACACAAAACATAACTTAACATGGATCTGGAGGGGATTAGTTCTTTACACTGAAGTCACTATGAAACTATATTTCAAGAAACACATGGAAAATACCAATTCTAGGATCAATAGGTTGTACACCATCCCACAAGGTTGTGACATTTTTAACTTATGAAACATTTTTGTTTTCTTTACAATCACTTCACTGAATGAAATGTATTCACTATTATGATTTATATTTAAAGGGGTAGTAACAATATCTATAGAATACTAAAGCAGACAGCTGCAAATTTTGAACTTATCTGATAAATCCAACATTTGCAGGCCTCTCCTTGAAATGTTACTGAATATGCTGCAATCAGGACATGTATCTTTAAAACTAGAAGCTGCCACTTACAGGAATAAAAGTGAATAACTATATACAATCCATAGTATGGCCTGACTGATCCTTCTACTGGAATTCAACTTAATCTGGGATCAAGAGTAAACATTACGATGCAATAAATAATATTTTTAAAGAAAAATAAACGTACGATAAATCCAATGCATTAACTGTAATATACTGTACAAATAATATATGTATTGAAAACATCTCAGACTAAATAATTTTATGCAGGTATCACTAATCCAATTTGAAATGGTCTCATATTAAAAACAGGAAGTTCGATCTGCCCTATAATATTTTGAATCTCCTTCAAGGATTGGATCATTTTAATACGTATACTATTTAAACATTTCTGAATAAATGCAAACAATACAAAATAAAATCTTTAAATACTTACACTGTACAGAAGCCAGTCTACCTCATGTAACATAATAAACATATAGACACAAGTAAAACATATTTCAAATTTCATACATTTCCACTCTGATATCCTACAATAAATCTATTTTGGTAATAAAAGAAATGCTTCTTTGTTCCCCTCCACCTTGCAAATTTCTTTACTTGAATACTTGCACAGAAATGTCTAAGAATAGTACCAGACAAAAGTACTCAATCTGTTAATAGAATGATGGTCAATTAAACTCTTTGTTCAATCTCAATGGGTCTGGTCTGTGATATGCTACACCATTACTATTTAACAAGAAATCTGAGGGCAGTATTGCTTTCAGTGAAACCATTTTAAATATACTGGACACACAGGAATTACAAAATATATGTCATTTGAAAACAAATTTTGGGAAATGCAGTTCAACATTACAAATATTGATAATAGCAGTATGTCAAACTGTCAGAATCTTGTAAGGGTTGTTCAAATGTAACACATTTGTATCACTGCTAGTGAATATGGTCAGTCACAGGTGACCAAACAACTGAGTGCACGACACATGAGCAGTCGAAAATACCACTGAAACAGAACTGGTGCACTGCAGCAAACAGAAAGTGTGGCACCATTAAAATCTGGCTTTCTAGGTGCTGAATATGACCAATGAGCTATCCCTCAGTTCCTTAGTGCCAACAAGAGGTGTCATAATGTTTCATGATAGCACCCATCACCATGTGGCCTGCACTGTACCAAGAAACATTAAGTAAAAGGTGTTAGACCAACCTCCACATAGCCCAGACTTGTCACTGTGTGATTTCTTGGTGTTTGGCTCTCTAAAGAAAGCACTAAAGGGTTGTAGTCAGGTCAGACCATGTCACGGATGGTTTCATCTGAAAAAGCCTCATATTATTTAAAAGTTAACATTCCAATTTTGAGATTTCCTTTCATTAATTTATATGCTATTTGTGTCTTTATATCATTTAACTGTTTATTAATAGATACATATCAATTGGAGTAATGGAAGATACAGAATATAAATTGAAGTAAAAATTTGAATATCTCAAAACCTGCCATATTTATATTAACAATTAATTCATTATTTATAGCAGTAGGAAGTGTTGTTGACACAGGGACAAACAAAATCATGCACAGATAAACAAAAATTAGTCACTGATGTAATTCATGAACACAAGTTGTACAGCCTTAGCAGTGACAAAGAAACTTACTACGGCATGTGTCCAGTCTAAATAAATAATCATAGCAGGTAACATTCTTTGCTGTATGCAGCACTAATTAACAAGTGGTTAAATATTAAACAGTGGTGTGGTGAGGGAATTTCTCAACTATCGGGTGGTGAAGTTCCTGTACTTGAAAAAACAGTATAACCATTAAAATACAATTTGGTCTAGAAAAAACTAGGCAGCTGACCTTTTTCACCTGCCTGCACATTATCCGACCAAGTGGAACTGTCCATCCGTGTGACTCCACCTAAAAGAATGGAATATTGTTTCTGAGTATATGCTAGACTCCCTATACATAGTCTACCATGCGAAGAGTGACACTGGCTTACATAAAATAAAGTTAGTGATTTAGGCTTGCACTAAAGATAAAACGGAAATTAATCATTTTTGTCAATATGTGTAGCCGCAGTCCCTTACAAGATGTATACAAACATGGCAAATAGTTTAAACATAAGATAAGGAATTTCATATTCTACATAATTCTGAATGCATAGCATATAGCTTTAACAGAATCTCATTTCAAAGTCCAATATGCTTGTTGTTGATCTCAACAGTATCTCAAGAGGATCGTTAAAGGCAGACGCTATCTTTCCTTCTTCATCCTTCACCCCACAAGTCACTAGATTACAGTCGTGGACTGTACCTTCTATTGTTTACTGCAAGTATAATGGAAAAAAATACAAAATGAAAGGTGCCATAAGATGTAGGATTTGAGGTTTTCACGGCTGTGAGTCTGAAGATGGCTGTCTTCTAGGTTGTTGCACCATGTAGTCTGGTAGAAGTTTACTGACGTTTCAGAAGTCCTTGCTGCCTCCATCATCAAGGCGATGAGTGATGATGGAAGCAGCATGGACCTCTGAAACGTCAGTAAACTTCTATCAGGCTACAGGCTAAATGGCACAGCAACCCAGAAAACAGAATCTTTTGCCATAAGATGGTTTCAGTGTTAATGTTATATATTATACTGATATTTCCTGTTATGATGTAAATGAATAAAATGTAAGATTAAATAAAATCAATGCCAATTTTGTTAATACTTATTCCCACATAAGTCTGGCAACTGGTCATTCTGAAACCAACATCTTTTAATTACAGAACTCAGCATTAACCTCCTCATATTGTTTCAGACAAGCCTGTCATCATGAGTATATCATACCCAGACACTGGTCTGCTGCTTTACTCTGACAAAGTAAAACCTGTCTACATCAGAACCTTGATTAACCAGAAAACTGATTTCATCAGAAAATTTCTCCAGCCTGATGAAAAGAGAGTGGAAATTAATTGAAGGAAAGAGAAAATAAAAGGGGGGAAAAAAATTGAAAATGTGTAATGCTCAGTAAATGTAGCATGAACACTTACTTGTGATTTTAACAATAAATTTTAAAGATATGGAGCACAAGTTACTTTGTCATTTAGGTTAACTCTCTTAATGTTATATTCTAGAACAAAATCAAAAAGAAACACTGATATTTCATGTACTATAAATTTCAGAATCACCAAAGAAATGTTAAACAAACTTCTCTAAGACACATTATACATACAGGAATGTGAAACAGTGAAAGAGTCAAATCCAAGTGCCACCACATTGTATAATAATTAATTATGACAGATGCAGGTAGTAATAAACACATGTAACATAAAATACTAACCTCATTTAGTTCTACCTTTCTTTCAGACATTTTCTAACCATGTGTGGGTGGGTGTGCATAATAATTATTCTTTCATGCCTTACGTACAGCACAATTCCTTAGGCAATAGTACCCAGAAATCATACACTACTTTTAAAATTTAATAATGATATTAAAAAAGTGTTAAATATACATGCACAAGATGAGCCCAGAAGATACTAATTTCACACATAAAGAGTGACAATTTTTAATTATAAATGGCAAAACTCAATAATATAACAATATACAAATTACATGACAGAAAAGAAGAACATAAATTAGGCAGCATCCAGACATACTGGTGAACTTTATCAAAACACACTCTAAGAAAGGATTAGAGAACAGTAACTCATACTTGTCAGTATTTCTTCCAGATACATCTACTATTTTATACAGAAACTTTCAAATCTGTATTATATTTATAATTATATCTGGTTGTCATTACTATACCTTAAGACATTTAATCTGGTATTCTTTCCCCTCTTTCCACCAACAAATTTGTGTAAAATCAATCACAGACTATGTTCAAGGGAAACAAATGTTCTTAATGTAGAGAACTTTAATTTACATTGATGTCAGAATTTTGTTATGTGCAAGGTGCTCTAAACTGTGCATTGTATTCCATTAGCATGTTTAAAGTATAAAGCCATGGATGAAGAGGTCACATTTCACAGAAACAATGGAAAATAGATCGCATAACTTGAGCAGTAAGGCATGCCCAACAGTTTGGCACAATATAACTTTCCTCATAGTAAGCATTACACACAGTGGAGGATTTAATTAAAATATATGTCCATGCTTCACTAATTTCATAATATATTTTTCTACTACAATTTGTAAACTTCATACAACTTAAACTTAAAATAATTTTTAAACCAGTTCTTACAACTTGTTATATTTTCTTCTTACTTTTACTTTTAATGCTGGTTACCTACCACATACTAGAAACTCACAGTTGACATTATATATGTATTTACAGGCAATGTTGTTTTCTTCTTAAAAAGTTGAGTTTGAATTTCATTATGTCTACACAGCTTTATAGCAAAGATGTAATTCACAGAATCCTTGTGACCATAATTTTTAAAAGTCACATAGCTTAACGTAGAAACAGAATATCCCAATAATGGTGAAAATGTTTGCCATGTTTACTGGTTGTCTCATAATGCCAAAATTTTGAATTGTAGTTCAGTAGTATTAGCTGAATATTTGGATGTTAATAAGTTACATTTTACTTACAGCAGTTGATCTCAAGTAAAACCTGTGTGTGTGTGTGTGTATGCATAACAAAATATAATATTAAAAATAAAGTAATTTCTATTGCACAAATTTAATACCACTTCGCATGTCCGGCTTCTTAATTTATGACATAATTTTAACTCATGATACAGTGATCACAAAATGACTGGTGCAATGTCCAGAAACATTTCCTGTTCCAAAAATTAGGAATGCCTTCTTTTTAAAAAGTATTTATATATAAAACTAAAAGTGAGAGAATACTTAACAAATGAGGTTCAGCAATACATATACAAGTCTTTATCTCTATCCTGAGTACTAATTATCAAGAGTTTGTCCTTTTCTATCCAATGTACAAAATTACATTATGAAATACAAAGTCAGTGTTCCATACTAACACTGAACACTATCCGTCAACATCAGAAGTACAAATGAAACCTGCTGGGAAGGAGAATTTGATTAGAAGTCAAACTGCACCATCCTTATTCACAACTCTTCAAAATTGACTCATCATGTTTAAGTTTAATTTCAGTAACTGGCAATTATTTTATATCGGTTTCTTCTACATTAAAATTAGGAAACTCTGTATCTTTGAAACAGAAGTCAAGTGGTACACACGGTGGGGTATGGTATTCTGACACGCTTGTTTACGTTATTACTGAAAGAAACAGATAGAACAGAAATGATTGGTAGCAGTCTGCTGTCAGTCTGTGTTTGAAATGTGGCAGCT
The DNA here is from genome assembly GCF_000696155.1 of Zootermopsis nevadensis. Next base: position 2,641,771 of record NW_019059987.1, on the reverse strand, counting down.
TTACTTACAGCAACAATCAAGTGACAACATACAAACAAAAATCATCCACAGTTTCAATATTTCCGTTTAAAAGCTAAATAACTATCACTGGTCATAATTACTGAAATAAGCTTTGACAAGACCATTTACATGATATCAGAGTGGTTAATCCATGGAGAAGTATACTGAGATGGTGCATCATGAGCCAGGAATCATTTGGTGTGATGTTCAAGTGGTTTACATATGACAAACACGCACTGTTCTCAACCACAGCTTCAGTTTTCTGCATTCATATCAACAAAAAGTCATCACTATGCCATTTTCCTTATTAAAGTAACATAATTCTGAATTGTTATGCAAATCTGATTATTCATGAATGGTATCACAGAAAGTCAGGCAGAGTTTCAGGAATATAAGTGTCTTGAAATACACTGGTCCACTAAATTCTGAAACAATACCTAAATGTGTACCACATGTTACTTTAAAATTAATGTATGGCTAAATTTTGAAGAGCTGCTCAGAATTATATGATGCAATGCCACTACAGTAGGCTACCATGGAGACACCATTCTCTGCACGAGCTGCCTGACTACTTGTTTTATATTCTTCTAGGGCATAACATCTGAAGGGTTGTGAACTGTTGTTGAGCCAATTCTGTCAAGGGTTCAACTCTTTACTGGGAAAGCATTGGCAATTTATGTATATAAACATGACACTGTGTAGAAAACTAATTAGAAAGTGTTTATCAGAGTGTGTACCTTCTGAATCTTCCTCATAACATCACACAGCCAATCTCTGAGTAGGTTTCTATTTCTGTTCCATGATTTTGAAGGACCTAAAGCACTTCTACAAACTTACATGCTAATCCTCAAATTTATATATGAAATGGGACTGAAAGTTCCCAGTCAACATCACAGTTTGGTGAATGTCATAACTGATGTTTGTTCCTTTAGAATATCTTTATACCCCAAAATGTATGTACTGGACACAGTGACTACAAAATAAGTTATATATACACCTAAACCATTTTCTGCATTCATAATCACAGTTTGTTCAGCAACTGCTGTAGTCCCATTTCAGTCTTTTGTTGCATATTTTGTTGGAAAGAAAACTCTATTGTAAGAATGACTGTAAATTTATACGTTAATGTAGATGAAATACATTCTGTCTGAGGGATGCACTTCATTGTATCACTGTATCCACACCAACAGATTGACTTCACTGGTTTATATGAAATAAATACTGTGCATATAAAACAAAATACCTTAATAAAACAATATATATACATACACAACCATGACAAGTATAATTGGTTATTACTGTAGTACCTCCAATATGAATGAGTCACCCCTGTGATTAATTAAGCACTATTTGGTGAAGAAATACAGGATAGTGGTGGTACAGCTCCATACATTTTTGACTTTGACACCACATGAAAGTGAGTGATCAATTTCACATTCCAGCTGCTTTAGCCCCAAAGAATAAGCTCCAGTGCCAAATGGATGGGACTTGGTAGGGTGAAGAAAAAAATCACTGCCCCTGTCTGGGATCAAACCCATACTCAACCACAGCAATGACTAATATTCATCATTTGGTTTGCAAGGTTGGGTAATTATGGCAAAAACAAAGTCAATGTGTGTTTTTAGAATATTGACTGTCTCATTCATGTGTGTAAGAACATAATCATAAAACTACAATAGTCATAATCTCTAATTAAAAATCAGCTTGGAAAGGGCATATATTGTCCAGTATCATTAAACAGTTTCATAAATCTTGGTTAAACAGTCTTTTTGTTGGCTCTGATAACTATATTTCAATATATTATAATGGCTTGTAAGCAGAATGTTCCATTGTGTGAAACAGCCCCAGATATATGTTGAGAAGTAATGATTTTCAGATCCTTGAAAATTGAAAGGTGCATCTCAACAGAGGCTCAGGAGATTGAGAAACAAGGTGGAATTAATACCAACAACTGAAATATAATTTGTGAATGTTCACTAGCATGGTGCAGAAAGGTAAAAACATTTTGGCTTTATAACTAATTTATCATCATCATTCCATCAGGTATTGGCCATGTGACCCATTACAGTTTCATGCCATCTCTTCAGTGGTCTTCTATGTCATACTATTTCAAAACTGAATTAACCTAATATTTAACTCAAACTTGAATCTAAAAGCCAGCTACTAAAATTGTACATCCATGTAGAAAAATGTCACAACAAATTCTGGCATGTTGGCACAGTATGAAACAACACATTTTTAATCTTTTACAATTTATGACAGTAAACAGTCAGTCCCAAATGCTGTAGCAAGTACAAGACACGAAGCTATGCTAAAATCCTACACAGTACATTTAATGTCATTAAAATCAAATTTCCTTCATATGCTGTTGCTAGTAATGTACTTGCATAGAACATATTTTAATTAAAACATATTTCCTGAAGCTTTCCATCTGCTTTCAAAGACTCAGTACTGTAAGAAGAAACATCTGTCACTGAAATTAATAGGGAGTGCCATGAATACAAGGAAAGACATAACTGGCTCAACAACAACAATAACAACATATAATTCCCATTATGAACAATGTAAATATAAAACACTGACATACAACCTCATAAATACCTATACAATTATGAAATTTTCAACCTATGCTTTGACCTAAATTACAAGTTAAGTATAATTTCAGTGTCAATAGCCATACAAAATAAATTCAATTCAAGATAAGCAGGGAGTTAAATCTACACACATATATGAACCTTATCATCACTATCGCAATGTAAATATTAACAGGTGGATAATGATCACGTCATCCTCTCCAGATAGGTCCTCGACTCTAGCAGAGTTCACGCCCCACATTTAGTCCTACCCTCACAACAAAGGTTGCCCATTTGGAGGGTAGTTTGTTCCTGGTCCTGGGGGCAGCTGCTGTGGCAGAGGACCAGTTGGGCGTGAGAACGAAGGAGGCTGTGCAACCGAAGGACCATAGTTTGGTAATCCACTGAAAATATCACCAATTCCATTATAAGTGCTTCTTATCCTGTGTTTCTCCATTTCTTCCACACGGCAGCTCAATAAAATATATTTTGTATCTCACAGCATCATGGCATAATGCGCGGGCATTAGCTATATTCTTCTTTTGCATTTTGTTGTCTTTCATTCTTTAATTTTTCATAACATGTCCATAAAAAATTTATTCATAAAACCTGATGGAAGACACAATTTGGGAAACCTAAGTGTAACTGGGAGGATATAATGAAAAAGAATGTAGGAGTGTGGACTCTGGCTGAGGATAAAATCCAGAGGCAGGCTCTTCTCATCATAATAAAAACCATTAGGTTTCATAAAAGGTGGACTATGTTCCATAGACTCAGCCAATTACAGTTAACACATATACAAAGAAACGTGATGGTTTAAGAATGAGTAATATATGTCAAAAGATGCACACAATACATGATGATTCAAAATAGCTCTTCTGAAAAGGCACAGTATGTAATGAGTATAATGAAACATAATACTGAGGCAGAAACAATTTAACAAAGAAACAGTGACACTGGCTGATAAGATGGCAAAAGAGGATTGAACTGTAAGTACCACATTTTATGAACTGTTGTTATCTGTGCATAGGTAGAGAATCACAATTTAAGAGCCTGTATGTTTTGCTATCTACTTTCCACAGGTAAGCACATTCATTCATGCAACACTGGAAAAGCAATGACATGCTGTATTTCATTCAGCCAGGATAGCTCAGTCAGCAAACTGACTGGCTACAGGATGGATGACTGGACTTCGATTCCCACCAGGAGCAAGAATTTTTCTCTTCATCGCTATGCCAGCCCACCCAGTATCACTGAAAGGGTAACACCAGCAAAGAAGCTAGATCATGAAGCTGACCACTCACCTCCACCTAGTAGCAAAGTTAAGAATGTGTGGAGCCTTACTTCAACTCCCCAACGTCTTCATGCCTGGTGCTTCAGTACGCAAACAACCATGCATTTACTTCTATTTTCTGTTCACTGCTTACCTGGCGGCATATGGAATCGGCGTTCCTGTAGGAGGCTGAGGTTGTTGCAGCCTCTGTTGGTCGTCTAGCCGATGACTGGCTCCAGGAGGCAGGACTCCTGGAGGCAGTGGGCCAATTTGATGAAAATGTGGTGGCAGTGTCATGGAACTGGGACCAGAGGGTCCACCCATTACCAAGTGATCATGGCCAGGAGGCATTGAATAATGGTGAGACACTCCAAATGAAGAACCTGCTGGAACTCCATTGAATACCTAGACACAGAAACAGCACATGAATATGAATTTGCTACATCTGCTTTACTTACAAGGACAAGAAAGTTTCATGATTGATGTGTCAACTTTATGATATAGAACATAATTACAAAGTACAATTACATGTAGAAAGAAAGAGTTGAACATGTAGAGCATAGAAGAAAATATAACTGCTAATGAGACCTAGGTCTTAAAGTATAACCCAGATATAGCATACTAAAGCAAATATTTCACTAGTCTGAAAAAAAAAGTGTGCATCACATCAAAGCAAAAGTAAATATCAAATTTCTTCCATCACAGGAACACCCTCCATATTTTGTCTCATGGAACTTTTTCATGTTCTGAAACCTGACAATTTAATTGAATAGATCTAATCTAGAATCTGATAAAGACATTCACATAAATGTGATGAATGTACTTAAAGGACTTTCCAAAAATAAAATTCCAGAGTGTTCATGAATATGTACACAGATAATGCTCTGAAATTGATCACAACCAGTAATGGTTTGGTGAAATAAAATCTTTTAAACGATTAATCTGGTTACTATACACAAAAACCTCATTTTTATGTGGTTTTCTCTTCTTTCATACTTATAACTCCATGGTATACAGTATACTTTGGAAAGGAGATAGTGAATCAGTATGTCATGCTTTTATGGAACCCGAAGAGGTATCACAGCATTAACACGAGCCGACCATAGATCCACACTTAAACAGCTGCATTACTCCACTCCTTCACATTCTATCTGTCCACTACCCAATGTTATATTATCCACTTATCTGTGTGTAGGACACATAATTAAAGTGCATGCTCAATTGCTCCAGAAATTAATTTAATTCTTATTTTAATCCCATGATAACAATTATTATTATGATGGTCCTCCTCCCCTTTCAAATATTCCAGCAAAGTTCTGTATGCATTTCTGCCCACCTCACTGCTCTTGATTACAAATTATGACACTCTTTTCTAAAAATGTCCCCAGCAAATGCTGATATAAACAAATCACTTACATGACCAGATGACGGTGGAGGATAACCATAATTCACCTGCTTAGGCATAGTGTGATAGGACTGTGGAGTCACCGGTTCCCGCATCAGTGTGTGATACAGATTCAAGGCTTCAACAAGATCAGAACTCAACTGTGTAAGTTGGGCATGTTTGCGATCTACTCTCTCCAATTCCTGGTCTATCAGTGGCCCCATTGCATTTACTTGTTCTAAAAAAGAAATCATCTGTTTAAAGTACTTGAATTCTTTGTGTCAAATAAGTTCACTGATGACAACATAATAAAGTAACTACAAATTCCCAGTACTTTTTTCTTTAACAACACACTCAAATGTACGTGTTACACCAGTTTTTTCAACCTTTAATTCCATATAGAAGAACACTAAAACACAGTTCAGTACCTAAAAACAAACCAGATCATGCATTATTGTAAAGCTACACGAACTATGTTCTTTACTCCTACTTGAACAGCACTGAAATGTGTTATTATATACAAAATAATAGTAAAAATGCGTAATCCAAAGAAGTACATATTTTTAAAATGTATCTGTTGCAATTATTCAATTATCTATGGTATTAATGTTCAAACTCAAATAAATTTATTACTTTCGTCCTGTACATCTTGTGCAGAAATTTATAATGCAGTGAAACATAAAACTACTGCAAACAAAGGTAATCTATGAACTGAATAAAGTATTATTTTGCTTGTACTTCATTAAATACACAACACTTCAACCAAGTTTCAAATTAAAATAGCAGATCTGAATCAGATGTATATTCTTTGTTACATACAAATTCTTTAAATGATAAGCTGATTTTCCAGACAACTGATAAAAGATTTGAGTTTCATTTCATCAATATATTCATTTAATATGTAGATTGTGTTCTTCTGGACTGTGACACTGTAATAGTTTTGTAGGTGGTTATCATCCAGAAAAACCACAACAGACATCTTCACCAGCACAAGAACCTCAAACCTCATATTCAATCACTAGTTTCAGAGATTAAACAGACAGAAAGCTACAGAAAGTTTAAAAAATGTTACAAAACAACTCTTAACGTGACTTTACATTACATATAACTCACCTTCTAGATTCAACATTTCCTCACTGTCAGAATTGTTCTCAGTTGGGTCTGCTTCATGGAGAAGATGCAGTAACCTGATAACAAGTGTTCGTATTATAACATTTCCAAAGCAGACAATGCCAAAAAGTCATCATACCAAACAAAAATGTGACTTTTTTAACTTGGTACAATTAGCCCCACATCTATAAAATCAAGTAACTCCATGAAAACCTGAGTTTCTCTGCTGAACAAGAAATTCACCACTTTTGTCGAACCTGAAAGGTCCAATACTGTGTCCATGCCCTACATAACTGTGGTATAATAACTCCTCATAAATCTTAGAGAATCATTAAGATCCTTCTCAGCCCACCTGTCTATCTTCTCCTCATTGATCTCCACTTCCTGTGGCTCCTCCACAGTTTTCACCTGCACAGCCTCACTGAACTGAACTGACTTCCGGGGCTGGTCCAGTTCTGAGAAACAAATGAATTGTAACAGAGACATATCATTAAATCATATGGTTATCTATCACAACAGAGTCCACTCAAATCCAACCCAACTATTCATACCTATTTTCTCCATAAAATTTTTTAATTTTTTCTTGCAATCTATGCCTAGGCCTTTTATAATTCTTAATCATACATTTCCCCCATGCATGCCCATCTAATACTTAATTAAAGCAATGCAATAAAATTAGATGAAGTACAGAAAGTATAAACCTTCCAAAATCCTAATTTTCTCCTCTCATTAGGTCCAAATTTTATTGACTTTACGTAGAACAATTAAAAGTGCAACAGATTAATACCTACAGCATTAGATTTATATATAAAAATAAGATTTATACCTGCAAGAAAATCATTAAGTTGAATAAGATATCCAAAATAACAATAAAAGGCTTAGGGTGAACATGACATAGGATTTGCAATGACTAGTATAATCATAATAAACTTTACATTTACAGTATCACTTATCTTCTTCAACAGTATCAAGAGGACAAACAGAAAAAAAATTTACAGTGGAACCACGGTTCCGGAAAATCTGACGTAAATACGTCTTTGTATTTAAATTATATTTAAGCAATAAATACAATGAAAGGAAGTTTATATATTAGCTTTATTCTAAATATTCCCTTTATATATGCTTTACAATTAAGTAAATAGTTTGAATAAGACATTGCTTATTTAACTTGAATTAGTTACGCTTAAGATGGGTCTGTGGTAGCTGAAATATGTTATAAAATTTGTACACTTTAGAGTATCAACATTTCGTGCAAACACCATATCTACACAAGATTTTGATCTAGTAGTACTACACTGAGGATTTGACATCAACATTAAGCCAAATGTTTCCTCCATAAATGTGACAAAGCTTTGATTTTCCTCCTTCTTTAAATGAATGTTAAAATTCCTGCCAATATTATGGGCATTGTTTTACGACCTTCTGTGGCCATAACTGAAAACATCTCTGTAAATTTGGGAGCAAACATTCCCAAATGACTCAAAACAAATCTCTTACAATCATCAATAGGTGTGTTGTTAGAAATATACAGGGTAACAATTAAAACTTTTTCACCATTGACCATACACTCTGCCGCACAAATATCACCTCTCTTTTCAGCTGCAAATATTCTGTATTCTGCTCCATCCTCCTTCATCAACAGATGTAGGGTAGTAATGGTAGTTGCTCAATGTTTCTCGTACATGGCCACTGCGCCTGCTCTTTGTTCGTCACACATAAATTGCATTTACCTCAATAATTCTTATATAAGATAAGTACTGGAGCTCGGTTTCTTCACTTCCTGAAGCTTTAACTCTCTTAGCCCCGCGACCAACGGTGCTCCTATCGACTGCACAGCTTCCATACACAGCACACCAACGTTTATGAATGTTCACCACCGTTTCTTTTTCAGCAACAAGGAATTCAATTACAGCTCGTTGCTTGTACCGAGAGTCGTTCACAGACGCCATTTTAACAGTTCACTACAGCTCCGCTATCGGTTGGAATCATTTGAAACTCCGTACACGAACGCGGGAAACATCAAATCTCAAGCATGTAAAAGTACACTTTTCTATCTTCATTATTGGCTGAGAAAAAAAATGTGGGGCATTACTTAATGAGCGACCCTCGTATTTATGTCAAAACATTCAGTGGGATTTCAGTTATTTACAGGGATGATCATGGAGAAGGCTGTCTTCTGGCATGTTGCATCATGTAGTTTGGGAGAATCTTACTGATATTTCACAGCTTCTTACTTCCTCCATCATCAGGGCCTCACAAATGTTGGTCAATTTCCACCAAACTACATGGCACAACATCCCAGAAGACAGTCATCTTCATTAACAAACTTACTAAACTGTTCTGGTTCAGCTGACAAGTCTGCTGTAACAAAATTCGCTGGGAAAAGGCCTTCCCCTTGGTTATTATAACCTTTCCACCAATTAGGGTCCGAATCATCTAGCACATGAACTGGAAAGAAAGAGATAATCACCAGTGTAGTTTATTTAATGACATTTTCTCAACTGCACAGATCATACAGCATGAAACAGGGCATGACTATGAACAATAAAGCAGGAAATATGTGGAATAACTGAGTCATGGCATATTTCAGGGCATTATCCCAGCATTTGTTTAGGGACAGTAAAAATAACCATGAAAACTTTTAAAAGGATATCAACCCTCTGGGATAAGAATTTAAACTGGGACCTGCTAAACATGAAGCAGCAGTGCCACCACGCAACTGTAATGTTTGGTCTAAACCACATCAACTAAAGAAAGAAGGTCTATATTAAAGGAAAGGAAATACAATTTCTTTCTGCTTAAATATTAGTAGAACCAACAGGAGAGACAAAAGAAGACAAAGTGAATTTCTACATGTACTGATGACATCACAAACAAATCACATATTTGTACAAAAATTAAATCTCATACTTTTACTGCAGGCCAAGACAGGAACTTATTTCTTAAGGTCCCTCCCTCACAATGTGTGTGCCCTAAGAAGCAGCTTATGTATAAACATGGCATTATACACAATAAACACCTCAAACATGTTCACTTACTGATTTCTCCAGCAGTAAAAGTGAGTTCATTGTCTTCAGCTGCTTCAAAATCATACAGTGCTCGAACCTTTCTTGCCTCTGCAGATGTGGTAGACCCACTTGACGAGAGAGTTGTAGACGGGTACAAACTGCTCTGAACCTTAGGGGAATGTTGTGTCTCTTTGAGTGACAATTCAATAGCTGAAATCAACAAAAACATCTGTAGACTGATCAGTTCTTTAACAAAATGCTTTCTCAACTGCACAGATTGTATGGCATCACACGGTATGCTAAATGCTAATAAGGAATTTGGAACGGTGTAGACGTGGTTACTGTCTATTGTAAGGTATTAACTCAAAAGCTACATGAAAGGACTGAGGAAAAACACAAAACTATTCCACTCAGGATAGCTAGTATACAGGCTGAGACTTGAACCTAGGATCTTCTGAACATGAAACAGGAGTGTAACCATTCAACTTAAATACCTGTATCATCATGCAAACAGTTTCTGCAATGTTTACAAATTTCATCACGTCTGATTTATTTCAAGTTTTAGAGCAGAAACAATCTAAGTTTCATCACTATGACCTTACAGTTATCAAAGTTTGAATAAGAGTTTTGTTTCAATTACTGTGAAACTGGCCGATGGTCAGACTAAAAAAAAAGTACCATATGCTTCTCAAATGACACATACTGAAAGAGATAATTACAACACTAGAGTCCAACATTTCAGCCATATTTAAAACTACTATTCCAAAGTCAATTGTAGCAGAAAGTGTTCTTCTTTCCCAGATATTTGATGATGAGCTGCTAGAATTGCCAAATTTTCTATTTACCTAATTTTATTAAAGAACTCACAGCAGAAGTGCAGCATATTTGGGTTCTAACTGATGAACCATTCTTCCTTAACCTGTAAGAAACACTATCCTCCAAGATGAAGATAGTTTCAATGTGAACATGCATTAACAAGCATATTAATTCTGTCAGTCGGGCCTGCAGTAATGTAAGGACCACTTTCGATATAGCCGAGTTTCCATTCATTAAAAGTATGCCTTCCTTCTGTTTCACTGTAAC
>NW_019059987.1:2611186-2631329 GCF_000696155.1 Zootermopsis nevadensis | reverse complement strand
ATACAACATTCGGGTCTCGGCTTACCACAACTTGCTGCCTTGACTGCAACAAAATAATGTTCCTGGGATAACACACAATTTTTCTAGAGGATAAGCATAAAATAAACTGAAAGTTCTACCAGAACTTAATTAATTCCAAAATCAGTCTCTTCATTCTTCTATTTTTCTTGCATCCTATCTAAAATCATAAACATTAAAATATATGATTTACCTGTTTCTTTACATGGGTGTGGAAGTTAATTTCTCATTCTAAGAGAAGATCACAGATCGAGGGTGTTTGAGATCCAGTTGGTAAAGAAAAAGACCTAAGAAAGTTGGGCAGGTCATGCAGAATCTTCGTAAATATAAAAAATGTAAATAAAATTGTACTTGGAGCACCTGAAGGAGTAGTCACTTAGGGGACTCAAACATAGATGGCAGTACAATATTAAAAATAAAACTGAGCCTTAAAGAAATGTGGAAGGATATGGACTGAATTCATCTGTGTCAGAGTAGCAATCAATTGCAGGCCCTTGTGAACACAGAAATGAACCTTCAAATCTCAGAAAAGATAGAAAATTTCTTGACTACCTCAGACTATCAGGTACATCACTCCATGGAGGTATGGAAAGAATGTACCAACAAATGTTTACTACTTTACTATTCCTAATGGTAGAAATAATAAAATTGACTTCAGAATGTCTTAGAATCATGCCATAATTATACTTTATTTTAAATACAAATGGAATTTCCTTAACCTTTACTGGCTCTGAAGGCACTGAGAAGTCAATCCCTTCTTGCTTAAGTTTTGCATAAAGTGATGGAATAAGATTCAACTGAGTGTCATTTTTGAAATCGCCCTCAGCCCACTTCTTAAGCAGCTGTCGCAATTTCTCAGCTACTCTTGGCTGACTTCGGCCAAGTAGTTTTCGAAATTCAGTTTCAAAATCTCGGGATGCTACTTCCAGGTGAAAAGTCTTCCCACAGTTGCTTACACAAGCATCGAGTAACTGAAACACAACAACAAAAAATTCACACTGTTATTAGGATATACACAACAATAAATTATATGTGAGTCAAAAGTCATGAGTAGGAAAGGGGGTAGTAGTTATGCCCTATTTGAAGATTTTATGGTAACAACTCAATAACTAAAGAATCACATATTCTATAAAGTACAAGTAAATGTTATCCTCTGCAGGATTAAGTGATTCGTTGTTTGAATCCATATTCCAGACAGGTGTTCATAGTGCTCACAAGTTAAAAATTCAATTTTAATATGGTTCTTATACTGCTGCATTCCATCATTCTCTTTCATCTGACATCCTGACATACCTCTCTCTCACACAAGCAGCAATGGCCATTATACAGCCTACAAAATACTTAATATTTTTAACAATTTTGTAATCAAAAACCAAATTAAAAATGATATAACAAAGAGCATTACCTGCTAGTTCACATTACAAGTAAGACATCAATAACCATTAACTTTTACAGAGAATAAAGATATCTGTCTTCTGGGTTATAGCATCATGCAGAAATTTACTGATTTTCATAGGTGCTTGCTGCCTCTATTAACAGGGCGATGATGGAGGCAGTAGGCACTTCTGAAACATCAGTAAATTTCTTCCTCATTACATGGTGCTACAACCCTGCAGACAGTAATCTTCATATTTAATGGTATGAGAAACTTGAATCCAGGGAACAGATAATAAAGTTTTGCCATATCTCACATAAATACTGCATATTAAAGGTTAATTTTGGGCTCTGGAGGAGAGTGAAGATGTCACTAGGAAATGTATCATGACTTACCGTGATAGCCTGCATTACTATGTGAGGGTCTTGTTGGTTAAGACGTTTAATAATTGCTCTTAAACAGTCTTTTGCATTTATGGTGGACTCTCCTATTTTGTCACATATGTCCATAATTAGACCCCACTGTTCTGATGTGTTCTTCTCATCAGTTGCTTTCTCTGAAATTTATAAATATGACACGACTTACGCCAGCATTCTTAAATAATCTGGCCGCATAATGTGGGGATTCCAAAGAAAAGATGGTGAGATATATTGTGAAGATGAAACAGGCAAATTGCATAATCCATGGAGTGAAGAAGAAGAATATTCTAAGCATTATATGAGGAGTGAAGTAAAACTTCACACATTCATAACCTTGGCACTAGGTGGTGGTGAACAGCCAGCTTCACAGTCCACCTGTTTAAACACCCTTGGGGAAAATGCCCCGAGTACTTGTAGGACAAGAAACTAGATGGACTGCAGAGTTAGACTAAAAATGGTGGGAAAATAAGACGCCCCTAGCCTTTTTAAAACTGAACTCCAGCCCATAACCTGACACATTCCTGACTCAGATATACCAGTTCATTAATTCTTCAATTATATATTAATTTGTACATCCTCAAACCAAGATATGCAAACAGTGTAAATCACCATCATACAGAAAACTATCTACTGGTCAAACTGTTTTACTTAAGTAGTTTTGTGATTTCTATCTACCAATTCATCCATCCCTTCAGCTAACCAATGCCCAACCATGACTATTGCTCTAGCCACCAACTTGTAACTATCACTCTCAGAGATTAGCTCCTGGTTGGGTTATTTACAGTCTTTCTGTTCTTCCAGCTAAATATTGGGATAATAACTTAAAACTTATCATGAATGCTTCCTTCCAATCCATCATTCACACACTTGTTAAATGTCTGTTAACTCAAAAATTAGTCAATCTATTCACTACCATCTGACCTAAGTTCAGTATTCCATAGCTATTCTGAGACAAAGTCTTATATAAACTATGCTTTGAAACTCAGACTCAAGGTTTTAAGATGCTCACTAGTGATAGCAGAATCTGAAGATTCAACACCACTAATATCAAAGCCTTCAGCCAGCTTCTTCTACCTCCCATAGCCACAACCCATTTCTCACCATCTCCAACTGTCATCCAAGTAGCTACTTAATAAAAATTTTCCCACTTAAATTCCAAGCTCCTTAATCGTTGTTACTTGGTAGCATATCTAGGTATTCAAATACCTTTTAAAGTGGTCTGAAACCATATCATGTTTTAGATATGTGCAGTACAGACTCTTCAGATTTACATGGACATGGGATAAATATACTAGTACAAGCCTACTTCAGTTGCTGCCATCTGCCCATGTGAAATACTGAACAGTACTGCAAGTGCTTCAATAATTTGGTTCAGAAATCAGTCCATTATTTATCAGCCAGTGAATGATGCTGACCTGTCACCTGTATCTAATGCCAATTTTGAGAATGAGTAGGAGCTATACTTCCTCTCACCTCAAAAATTCTGTAGAATACTCCAAAAAATAAAAGGCACCATGGTGGCAATATACAATTTCACTCTTATGCATAGCGTCTTCTACATGTTATTCTACTGTGCCAACAAACGTGGCAATACACACACACAACATACATATAACACCACAAACGTGCAAGGCATAAAGCTGTTTTAAGAGGATCATACATTATACACTATGACTACATAACCCAACACTTTCCCTGGAAATTTCTGTAACTAATTTATACTTTCTATCAATATCATGTTACCAACACTGTATACCACTTCAAGACAGCCCCAACTTTACTTATAAACCATTTTCTTATGATAAGAAACTACAAACGTCACGTCAAATCACATTAATGGAATGACCATGTTATGCAACGTTTAAACCACAAGTCATGTACGCCTGATTTTGGCAATAACTATAACATAACATAATAATATAATTCATATTAAAATTGTTTAATGTGAAAATGATTTGCTTGTGACGGGAAATAAAAACTTACCAACGTCAGAATCTAAAGATGACGACGCTGAAAACAGCCCCATTTTCTGGCAGAAATTATCACTCCAAGCTATTATCAACAACACTATACATTAAAATCACATTAAAACAAACCATGCAGGTTACTGCACTCCCTGAAAAATTGACATCAACAGATGACTAATCCCATAGATTACAAACGTAACTAACACCATCCTTCTGGTGCAACTATACGTGCCATTTTCTTGTTAATCATGAGACATCTATGGAGTGTAACAAATATTACGTTGTAGTTCTAACATGTAAGCCAATATAGCAATTTCAATTTCCCGACATGATCATTTTACGCCGAACTTTGGATATTAACTTCCAGCCTTATGATTCACAATAAAGGGATAATGATGGAATGACTTAGGAGCTGATAATAAGAGATTAGAGATATCTATTTCATGACACATCGAAAAGTCGTCGAAATCTGATTGACCGAATTGTTTCCGTCGTAGATAACCCTGGTTCACCGGGATCAGTTCACTAGGCAGTTTTTGCTATTAATGTATTTATGTGAATAAAATTTCACATTGGAAAGCTTTATAATTTGGCAGATATTATTACAGAGATGAGGGAAGATATGGTACACATAGAAGACGAGAAATGCATACAGATATTTAGTCAGGAACTTGGAAACAGACTACGCGGGAGATCTAGGTGTGGATGGGAGGAACTTAGATGAGACTTTAAAGATAGCTGTAATTGGGGTATACTTGTTTAGTTAGTTTGTTTAACGACACTAATACAGTAGTTCATACTATATAGCATTGATGGGGTATACTGGATTCAACTGACTTGATTAGTCAAGTGACATGTTCTAACCATAAAGTATCACTGGGTTACATGATATGCAGAAAGTTTGTTGATCTGCCCCTTGAGTTATTTGGGGACAAGGATCTTGGCAGTATATATTTAGATTTTATGAGTGTGGGCCAAAAACAAAATATTAAGATTCTGAGTGTTTGAAATGTGGCTTTAGAAAAAAAACATTCATTAAATCAAAACAATTAAGAGCTGAAAAGTGTGAACAACATTAGATAAGGTGGTACACTCCAATCAGTAATGACTGTAGGCCAGGCTGTTACACTTTGATTCCTGATGGGGTCAATTTTACTCTTTAATGCAAATCACATCTTGTGGCCACCTGTTGTACTTCACAGTGAATAGAAGGTACATTTTCATTGGGTTAGTTACCGGAATGTGAAGATGAACAATCACTTCAACGAGTTCTGAGGTCTAGGATATTGACATACATTTAAAGCATGACACTTTGGTTTGAGGACAAATTAATACTTGCACAATTTATGTTCAAACATTGTTTCTGCTACCAAGTTGTGCTTGTGATAATGCTAGTGCAAATCAGAGGGCAGTTTCATCACTCCTATGAGGAGTACGAGTCATATTCATACTTCAGTTGTATACTCTCATTTTATTTTTCACTGCACATGATAATTTTTTGTTTCCACTCACATGCTGCACAGTTTTCACCTCTAAGTTTGATTAATATATATTGGTTCTAGAGGTCAGACATGACTTTTTCTGAGCCATGATAAATGTACTGATGTGGGCAAGGAGAACATGCAAAACAAGTCTGATGGTCATGTGGAAAAACAAATGTGCTACATTCTTATTGCTTTCTGGTGTACTTCTTGCTATGCAAGTTTAACATATGATTATATTCTGAATCAAAGTTATTAGAAAGGATGATGCTTGAATATACTGTATGAAATACAAGAATGAAACAATTCTGGGAGAGATGTTAATTTAATTTCAAAGACAAATCTGCAGTAAAATGTACTTTGCTGATTACATAATTAAAGGATTTATTGATAAATGCAGACACTAGCAGTAGATGATCCAAGTCTACTTAATAAATATCTGTATATAAAAACATAATATGTACATTGGAAATTAGCGCAAGTTTTGTAAAAAAAAAGAAAGAAAAAGAAACACAAGAAATTTACATATTAGTAAGCACACATTTTTAAACCCTATCATATCACCATCACTTATCAATTCCACATATTCAACCGTTTAAAAGTCAGAATCTGTTGGATGACTAAGGATCACTGTGTACTGTAAAATACTTGATACTAAGGCAGGAAAAAGAAGTTTTATTGTTAATATGGAACTATTATGCAGAAATGGTTTTGTGACAATGTGCATATACTTCACATCATTACAAAATACTGTTTTAAGGCAGAGTCATTGAAAATAAAACCTTTCTTTCCTGTCTCACTGATTATGCCAATTATTTTCCTTGTATTAACATGGCTCATGATTCAGTTCCTCAGTTAATGGTGTAATAACATTTTTGTTATCTCCTAATCAATTATTCAATATACAATAAACTAATATTCCAAGTCAAGTACTGAAATACAATTCATAATGACTAAATGACTGTGTGGTGGTAATCATGGAATGGTTGGATGTTTTTACTGTATATATACGTAGTGAATGCTCCTGAATCACAACCAAAACTGAAGTCTTAGTTATAAGCATAAATAAAAGAAACTCAGCTGCATTAATCATTATTATGAGCACATTTTACATAACAGTAGGTATCCATGACATAATTATGGTATTCTTCATCTCATAATTAAACACAGAATGACAGTTACAGATTAACAAAATACCCAGTATAGTAAAATAACAGACAAAGTTATCACAGCTGTCGTGGGGGGGAGGGGGCAAAGAAAAATAAGTAATTTTGTTAATTTTGAAAATGTGTACAAAATAATTGTAACTAATTTTAAACATTCTTTGTAACTGCTGCTTACCTAAAGGTGTGTGACATATCAGATTTGAAGAGATCCGCTCTTAACTACTATGATATATGTAAACTGCAGCAACAAATCTCTCTCAATGTAGAGAATGGGCTACAACCATGCACACACGTTTATATTTGTACAGTTATGACATGGGCTGGAAGATGGACAGATAAAACAAATGGTCCCTATTTCTTCAATGGTAAGATCAAGATATCTGCATACACTACATTTTCTGGGCAATATTTCAATACACTGATAATGCTACATGGTTAAAAAGTGCCACCACATTTGTGCCACTGTGCATTCATTTGTTGACATAAGAAGGTTCAAAATATATGAACTGTATGAAAATGTCCTGTTGAATGGTACTTAACAACACTAAATTTGGTGGTGGGGAGGAAGAGAGGCATCTGAAGTATATTGTCTATGAGAAATGCCTCAAACCTAATAAAAATATTTCAACCAAGTGCACCAAAGTCACAAAGGAAGTGTTCATTTTATTTTCCATCAACAGTGTTCCTCATCATTCCTCTATTGTGCCAAGGAAATTTTGCTTGCAGTTAAACATGTACACTGTTCAATTCATATTAAGTACACATGAATTTTAAATAAGGACACCTTAAAGAATAAAAATAATAGGGCTAAAGATTGAGGTTAATTATACAATTTTATACTGCTTGCAGTAGCTGAAACAAATTGAAATGTCCTTCACTGCAACACTCTGAACAAAAGCAGTTCAACATAAACTTAAAATTTTATCTGTTGTTTAAACAGGAATATGTCTAGCCAGTTGCATAAAATGGCTTCCTGTTTGTCACGTGTGTGTATACAATCTCAGATCAATGGACTAGACTAACTGGTTGTGCACAGCAGGACATTTAATATGTAAAATAATGTTGACTAATCCTGTCCCATGCTGTTGGTGCAAAATAATGGAAAGCAACTGGGAAAAATAATTTTATAATTTTTTATGAATGGATATGCACTACATTGAAACATACAGAATAAATTACTTCCTAAAGAAATGCATCATATGCTATACTTTGAATCAGAAAAAAATGTTCAATTAGGTTCATCAAATTGTATTAATCATATTAATAAATTTTATCTCACTCATCATTCTATATAATTCTCATGTGCTTCAGAATGTTATTTAGCTTCATTTGTTAAGACAAAAATAAAACAATTGTTTTGATGCAAAAGAAAGAACTGATACTGAATTTCATTATCCTACACGAGTTCTCATCACTTCAATGTATAACTAGCAACGAACATGCCTGGTGGTAATACAGACCATGACAGATAGTATGAAATGTATGTGTAGCTTCCACAGTTTCATTGTACATTAAGATAATCACTGAGAAATTAACAGTGAAAGCTAATGAGATTGGGTGGAACAACAGTAAACAGAATCAAATGACAGGCATTAATTTCTAAGATCCAAGTAAAACTCAATTTTGTGCTCTCTTCACTTTTCTTGTTTGTTTCCATTATTTACAGAGAAATATTATATGGCAGATTTCACTGTATCATTAATATTACAATTTTAAATCATCCATAACATGATTAAGGCCATGACAGTCCAAAGAAAATAGTCGGTCCTTGAAGATAAGATTTCAAAACATGTTATCTATGTCATGAAGTCATTTGAACATGACAAAAATACCATATAAACAATAAAATATTGAATACTAATCAGTAAGCTAACCCATTAACTATGACATACAAGATAAAACAAGTGCTTGAAGCTCCTACCCTGTATTATGGAAATGAAATTTAGTTTTTCAGAAAGTGAGAGATAAAACAATCTGTTGAAATTAAATTTTTATGAAGTGTGAAAGGATGTATTAATTTGGGTATAACACACTACAAAAACCCACATATATCTGGTATAAGAAAAAAAATAAATTCATACAGATGGAACATCTAAGCGGAATGACAGAATAAAATTTTTAATTACCACCCATAACAAAGAATAAATATTGAAGACCATTTAAACACTGAACTGAAATTACAATTGACTTGCAACCCTGTTTCTGGATAACAGATGAAGATATTTTACTATATAAGGACAAATTTTTGGCATTAACCTTTCACACACTGTAGAGACTTCTGGGCTGTAACACCACACAGTACTGGGAGAAACACCCAATGCTTTAGAGGAATCAACTGCTTTATCTTCAAGGCAGACATAACAGAAGTCCCTTCAAAATCCTGGAAACTTCTTCCAAACAACATGATGTTACAACACAGAAGAACCTACAATGTGTATAGTTTGCATGAAAAACTCGTATGTTACATGAGGTAACAATTCTGTTCTGGACTGTGACATTGTGCTGCCTTGTAGGTGGTTACCGATGCCTGAACCCTGGTTTGTACCCACCTACAAGTCCACAAGGCATCAAACCCAGAAGACCACAATCAATATCTTCACATCTGCTGAGAACACAAAATCTTACATGATGCCTTTGTTTAAGTTGGTACCGTTTCTGAGTAGAGTCTGGAAAAGTTTACTTTGTGTATGTTTGTAAGTAGGGATTACTGATACAGTTAGCAATACACTGCAAAACTCAGAAAATAAGTGAGAATTTTATCCTTGTAACTATCTGAATTTAATAAAAAGACATATTATGCAAATTAAGTTCTAAAAGAAACCTTTTGTAGACATATCAAAGAATGTTACTACTCTCTACAGCCTTCCCTAAATTTTCTGTTGTAATTTAAAGTCAGGGCAGATGCATCTAGTAAAACACAGTAAATGTGAAGATAAAAATAATCTGTTAAAGATGCATGATGACAGCTGATTCACTGCACCAAAATTACGAACACTGCCAAATGTCTGAGGTATATTTAATATTACATGACTTTTCAGGAGTTGGCTCTCCTTTTATTTTCAGGTGCTTAATTGCTGGTCATTAAACACAACCTGTTTAAAGTACTTCTTATCAGTGGCAACAATGAAGATCAAACTTGGGAAACATTTGAATACTCATACTGTATAGTAGCCACTAAACAATTTAGCAGAACTTGCAAGATAATTAAAAAAATCTGTTTGATCCTGAGCACTGACACTGTTATCAGGATGGTTGTCTCAGTATAATGAAAACCAACCATGAAGCTAACCTCTCAAAATGTTACTAATATCAGACATACTTCAGACATGGATAATGTCCCATGTAACATGACAGAACTTGTGGGTTCTATCAACATATTCTGTACACAGGATATCTGATAAATGCTACAATATAACGGGGAGAGAGAAGTTTGCCTGTAGGAATCTCAACAGAATATTACTTATGTCATTTTTCTAAAACAAGTAAGAACATCAGTGAAGTGTGCAACTACTACATATCTGTGTCTGAACGTATGTTTTCCCAACAACCTTCACTACAGTATGTATTTTGCCTCTCTGTTCATATTTTGATCTTCATTATTACATCTCCAGGTGTTTCCATTTAGTCAGTCATACCTTATTCTGTATTCTTTATACATCAGTACACCATGCTTTGTTTTTATAAACACAAAATACCCACTGCCAAATTACATTACTAATAGTTAAAACATTACATCAGAGCTCACTGAGACAGCCAAGAATCTGCTTATATCCAACCTGATTAACCACCAGGACAACAACCAACCATCAACAAACATAATACAATGACCAGGATCTGGTAAGTGTGAGTATGTTTAATTTTATCAGTCATGTTAAATGCTATTAGTAAAACATTTATATTTATACTTTAGTCAACTGGAAATTAGTATTACTATTTTTTTAAACAGTTTCATTTAGACACAGTTCAATGAGTTATAAGACTTTTTTTAACTGCATTCCTATTTAAGCAGCACTGTCCTTTTAAATTACTTTATGCTCAAATCAAGAAATAATTTTGTTTCAGCCAACTGTGTTGAATCACCCTCCTGCAAGATTATCTAGAACTGCAGATTGTTTTAACTTGAGTATACTGAATTTATTTATATTCTTGTGTTTTAGATTTTGATATGAAAATGTATTATCTTCATCGCCTTTTCACGATCTCTTTGCAAACAGTATACAAGAGCAAGAACATTCACATCCTTCATAATTGTTCTGTGAAGCACAGAAATGTTGCTGACGATGTAACACTGATTATTAAAAAACATTACAACTCAGGCCAAAGCCACATATACAAAGGGAATGAACAAATGATGCAAAAAGCCCAGCAACCCACTGCTAGTCAACAAAGCACCATAAATTTGTAAAATGAATCTTGGTTTAAGAACACAGATAATTCACTCAGAAAATGACTATAGTTCTTGACAACCTTAATCTGTATTCCACATGCTGATCAAAAGTTGTAAATCTGCTTATGTACCATTCACACTTAAAAACTACATCTGTGACTGCCCATCCATCCTGCTTACATTGCGGTAAATTAAAACACTGCATCAAGAACTTGTATGACTGATAAACTTTGATTTCACTCAACAAAACTGATGACTAAATAACGAGTGCCATATCTTTTTTGTTAGGTAATGCCACCTTCTTTCCTTGCCATAGGCTGTTATGGATCGTGAAGGCATCAATGGTGACTGTCAGATGTTTTGTATGGACCTGTGAGAAGCATTTACCTCCAGAATTATATCTGAAAGTTATGAAAGTGAAATTAATCACCTATAAAGAAATAAATTAAAATTAAAACTATAATTAATGAAAAGCACATATCTTCCAAATGCATTTTCTACATCTCATTAACTTTAAAGTCAATTTAATGCAGATAAAAGAACCACTGTAATTGGGACACTTTGGAACTAGAACACTTTGGCCCAATTATGCGAAGTTCCATGTAAAAAGTTAAAAAGGTTTGTTCTTTAAGATTTGTCCCAAATAAATGGTGCCTCGATTAACCGATGGCCCAATAAACCAGAATCTACTGTGTGTGTGTGTGTATATCCGATGTCAGTTCCAGTTACTAAGAATAGAATACTTACTTAAAGAATTTATCAAACATTCGATCATTGACTTGTTTTGGACCAGTGCCATATAGTTTGCAAACCTCTTCTTGTTCAGGGCAATATGAGTATAATGCTCTAAATTGGCAGCCTGCATCTCGGAAAAGTATTAGGAAGTGTTTGCTCTCTGATCGTGCTATCTCTTCTAGAACTCTTCGCTTTGCCTCTTTATTCACTACACCTGGAAATACGCAGTATTCAACTGCATTTAGCATTATGCCTCGATTTGATTTGGTTGTTGGTTGTTTATATAATCTTGGACCTGTGAAGAGAAATATTGCTGTGTAATGAATTAAGTTCAAAACAAATGTATAAAGTGAAGCTTTCGCGGTGATTGAAGTTGAAAGACTTTCAGGTTACAAGCCACGGCAGGTGGCTGAATGGCGAATAAACCATATCTTCTGCCAACGTTTCAAGAGCAATCTCTGCTCTTATCCTCAGGGCTGCTGCATAACAAATCTGCCATTGAGATCCGCCTGCATGACAACAACTTCAATAGGGATGATGGTTTCACTCTGGTATCATGTGACAAAACTGCTGTCTGCCCGGAAGGCCGAGCCAGCGAGTGTGAACACTTGACCTTGACTGCCAGTGCCTATTGGTCATAGTGAAACAAAGCAATGGACAAGCCCCCAGCAACACCATGCTACTACCTGCCGTCCACCGCCAGTTCCCATGGACCACATTTGTTACACAGCAGCCCTGAGAATGAAAGCAGAGATTGCTCTCGAAACATTGGCAGATGATATGGTTTATTTACCATTCAGCCACCTGACACAGCTCGTAACCTGAGAGTCTTTTATATTAGGGTTTACACGCATTTTGAAGACAGCAGGTAAATAAAATGATGTTCCATCAGGTAGACATTTAAGGCAAAACATCTAAACTGTTATAAAACGAAGATTTCACATTAATTTGGTCCCACACATATACTACAGGTTGATTATTGGAGTTCACGGGTGCCTTGATTACACAAAATGGTGTGCAAACAGCTACCTACAGATGCACTGGTCACTCTGCTAACCTGTGTACTCCATCATGGAACTAGGTGTTGAACTGATGTCACTGGAGCCATCATCAAAAACCCTACGCTTTGTCATAAGGCCAGGAGGTAATGAACCAGGACCTGAAATGAATGAAGTTCAGTTAACAAAGACTGACTCTGCATGCTATTACTAATGGCAAGTGCAGTGCCTTCTATTGGCATGACATCCATATCGTGAAAATCGATCAGATGACCCAAATGTTACTAAGAGGTACACGATGATACCAAATATCCTTATTTCCTTACAATAATAAATTAGGCTAAAATAGTTATTTTATTTTATATGAAAAAAATAAAAAACCCAGGTCAGTATGTGAAAGGAACACTGCCCTGTATACTGTACATGATACAATCTACTGGTACACCAATTACTTGAATAACTCTGCCAGAGATGTCACTAGGAGACATGGAAGAGAACGTAACTGCATTTTTACAAATAAGATCAAGAATGACAATTTACACGGGACATTTTCGATAATTTGGGCGAGGAAGATTTATGAATGTTAAGAGAATTAATGCAATATCAATTTACCTGAAGGAGATGGAAGATGTCGCATACTACTCATACCTGGCGATGGGGCTCGTCTAGGTGGAGTGGCTCGACCAAGACCAGAATCAGTGTCTGTGTATCGGTACACCATACTGTCCTGGTCTGTGCTGGAACCTGCAGTTTACAAGCACAGCTATGCTTTAATATGACAGCCTAATGCAGACTATTGAAATTATAAACATATCACAAACAAATTAATAAAGTATAATATCAGATATACAAATAAAATTCCATTGCAATATTAACTGGATGACACTGGCTGTCAAAATACTTACTAACTGAATAACTGAAATATGGGAACTCTATGATAATTCTGAGATACACATTTTCAAATATTCTGAATTGTTCTAAAGAGTATGCCAATGGTTTTACAATCTATAAAACACTGAACAAGTAACTGACTGATCTTCATCTAATTCGCCTGAAAGTGCAATAATATGTAAGGTTAACATCAGAGAGCAAATCATCAGAATCATGAAATATGCAGAATTACACTTAAATGCCTGTTCCTAAACTCCCTTTGATGTAGTCTGTCTTGCCATTCTCTGATCTCTTTACTTCGGTTGTATGTATTCGGTGCCTGCTTTGGTACTGTCTTTGTCTTCATTCTGTGTATGCATACAGCTAATACTTCTGACGGTCTTCAACCTCAATTCATGTGCACTCAGCAAGGCGACAACCTCGCTAAAGGAACTGCATTACCTTAGGCTAATAACTGCTTTATTTTCTGGAGACCCAAGGCTAAATCTTATCCTGAAGACTGGTTATCCTGACACACAATTTACGGTTTTGGTCACTTCCTCAAGGCAAGTGCCAGGACAACGCTTTAAATTATGTCACAAATGATTCCTTACATCTTTTCCAATGCATTATTCACTAATTGCCTTATTATTCAATGCTAAATAATCTGAGCTACTCAATATGTAATAAAATAAACCGCAAACATAAGAAAATGCACAATGAAGCTGTCTTATCAGTGTATCCAAATAAATAAAAATATGAAAACTGCAAAAACCATGTTCATTCTTACACAGCAAAAATTATACTGATTAATATATTAATCACATATGGCTTAGACAATGGTCTGTTCTGTGTCCATTAATTCCACATTCATTAGTCTTCAATCCCTTGCTCCAAACCACACACAAAAAGAGACGTTTTACACAGTGCATAACAATACATTGAAAAATTAACAGAACAAATACAATTCTACAAATTTACTACAAACCTGAGTATCTATGTCTTTGTATAACACATTAAAATGCAATAAAACCAAAAACAATAATATCAACTAGACACAATAATAAATTTACAGAATAACTACTAAATCATCCACCCTACTGGCAAGATTAAGTTAGTACATCTCCATGTCAATGGCTTCACATAAAACAATATGCCTTGGAACCAATTCCAATGATATATTTGTTCATTCATGATGCCAAAATAATGCAGGTTCTGTGGGCTCAAAGTCTCCACACCATTCACTGCCTTATAGGTACTATATTACTTAAACCTATTCTAACATTAGCTTCAAATATAACTTCTTTGAATATAACTAGTATTTATGAAGACCAGGAATTATCATCCTTAATGCATACTGCCAAATACAACTGCAAATATACAATTTGCACACAACACCACATCACATTGGCAATCTGCATAATGACTAACTTACAAAGTCTATGAAGGAAATCCCCTTGAAAAGCTTATAGTCACTTGGCTAATCAATAAGTTTCCTATATTTTATCAAACCCAAAGATGCATTAAGGTGTTCACAAGAGCCTGCCACTGGTCCGTATCCCGAGCAACATGAATCCAGACCACGCCAACCAACAATATTTCCTTAAGATTCAATCTAATATAATTTTCCACGTATCTAGATCCTCCAAGTGGTCTCTTCCCTTTAGTTTTTACAACCCAGCACATCTTAGCCTGCTAGATTTCACCATCCTAACAATACCAAGTGGCTGTATATAACAAAGTTAACATTAACCCAAACTGCTCATTTCATCCTTCTACAGTCCAAAAATTCTCTTGAGCACTGTAGTTTGGGTTCCCTCATGGTAAGAGGCATCATGCACACAAGAAACTGAAAAAACTGTTTTGTACAATTTGATATTCTGTATTTTGGAAAAACAGATGGGATGATAGTTTTTGAACCAAAACAGCAGAATTACCCTTTTCCTAATTTTGTCATGGACCTCATTTATATTCATTAGTTTTGTTTCTAAATAATTATATAACATCATTTATTTGTTACATTAAAACTCTGTGGGTGTGTCATGCCCATATTCCTAACAAAGAACATTTTAAGATGAAGGCTTAAGACTATTCCTGACCACCACCACTTGCTGGTTATCAGCAACTGCAAAATGTAATTAATTACCTTACCAGAATGTGCTTTTGCTTATATTTATTAAATTATTAGAAGAATCATAACATACATATTATGACATTTAAGAAAACATGGTATTTACAAGCCTGAAAACAAGCCAGATGTATTAAGTATGATAATTCCTAGTCAGGACAAAGTTAAATGTTATGAGGGGATATTCATTCACTAACACTAAGCTGCAAAAGAACTGTATTTTGTAACACTGTGCTGCATCTTAGTTAAAACATACATATACAATGTAAGATTGTTAGTAAAATAATGCCTATATATATTCACATGACAACTGAATCTTGCCTGGCCCACACACAAGGCCAATTTATGAACCAATTATTAACAACAGAACAGAATGAAACTGTTCTTGCATCATAATGTAAAATTTTCTTTCTTTCAAAACACACATTAATCTGTTTATAGCCTGCCAACACCAATCAAGTGCAAATTACATAGTGTAACAAATGACCATAAAACCTGAGATAACACAATTAAAATACAGTAAAACATGTCTAAAGTAGAACACGAACTAAGCAGAAATCTTTTCCGGAAAATGGAACTGTTTCCGTGCTCAGGAGAACAGAGAAGGGACACCTACTCAGTTGTGTCCATTACAAAGAGCTAACCTCAGTCACAATCTCATGGTGGCAAAATATGAAGTACGAAGGTTACTTTTTCTGGAATATTGAGCCGTGTGGTCTATAAACTACCAGACTACACAGCACTACAGTGCACAAGACAGTCATCTTGATACTCAGGCTGCCTGGAATTCTCACGTTTTACTGTATTTACTTTGTACTTACACACATCATTTTTCTTAGTGACATCAAATTACAACAAGGTTATGTGTAATGCCAACACTGGACACCAGCTACAGGACTGTCAAAGAGTGCGCAGCTAGGCAAGTCTTGTTGAGTGCAAATATATATACTGATAAGGATAAAGCAGCAGTTCATTTCCAAAACACCATTCAGCTGAGTGCTCCCAAAAAGTATTAATGCAGGACATCTTGGTTTTGGAAACAAACACAATTAAGATAGAAATGAGCTAGTTGCTGGTGCATAACCCGAACCGAACCATCACCGGTAGTAGTTGCAATCACTGGCTGAAAGCCTCTAGAACAGAAGGATAAAAAAACCATCCACCACATTTTAGCTGCATGCTGGGTCCATGGATGGATGGATGAAAACTTCTTACCACACAGATTCATGAGAGAGTTTGATTTCCGTCCCCTAAAGTTCCCTTGATATGTGGGATATTTCTGCCGGCCTCTAATTCGACCTGGCTCCGATGTATCTGCAAGTATTTTGCTCCTTGTAGGTGTAACTACAACAATGTTTAACCCTTTCCATCCTGCATTTATTGAAAAGCTTCTGTTAAATCACTGAAAAGCTACAAATAGTTACCTGAAACTGTTTTGTGATTGTAAAACAGGTTTTCTTTATTGGCTGTATGAAACATCAAATTCAGATAAAAGACAAGTGTTTTTGATTGAAATATCTCATGTAAAGCACAGAAAGGGTTACTACTGTATTTAAACACTTCATAGCTGACAAACTTAACAAACGATGTTAACTACAACAACAAATACAATCGAATGTCTATTTAATTTAGAACAGATTATACTAACAACAGGTTATGAAAACCAAAGTAGTTATCACATGATAAAGTTTCCTTCTGTTTTACTGGGAAGGGTCCAAATACACAAAATTACTCAGATATCTGATAGCAAACACATTACTTTAATGCTATTAAACAATTATATCCAAGTAAGTAATGTAATATACACAGACCTCTAGACGTTTTATAGGAACCTCTTCGACCCAACTGATTCACACTGCGGCAAGGAGATGCTCCTCGACCATCATCTGGAGAATCTGAAAATTACAAATTATTTTACTTCAACATACATAATGGTTAAATTTAAGCTCATAACAAACGATGAAATGCTACCCAAGATTTAAGGAGATATGGTCTACTGTTACTTTCTTCTTCTTCTTATTCTCTGAATTTATTACATTTCAAGGAACATATCTGGAAGAAACATAAAAAGATATGGAAAGTCTCGGCTAAATACCTGTCCTTCAGCACAAAACTAATTCTCCTGAATACAACAGACTGGTTTTCTACTGCAACATAATATTTATCTTCAGAATGAAACATTAAATAATACTGAATAAATATGTACAGATACACTACTAAATTTTAACAGTGTATGCTATTATCCTGTGATTAGTAAATATGCTATATGGTATAAATAAACTTTTGAAGGTCACAGTCTGTACTTCTTCTGCTTATAATAATGAAAAGTATATGTGGTACAGCCCAAGCAACAAAGTAGTCCACAAAAATCAGTGAACATCTCACCTCTAAACAAAGAGGTTCCAACGCCTCTGCGTTCTTCTATTCTGTCAGCCAAACTATCCTGTGAGCCACGGTAAAAATCTCGTCTCATGTGTGGACTGAAAACTGTGTCTGGGAGGAAACAGAAACATGCAAACAACATTTCAAACGCAATGCTACTCAGATTAAAATTAAAATAAAATATATGTGCTTTACTGCAACTAAGAGAGAAGAAGCATCCAGGACTGTACATTAAGTGAGAATGGATGGATTATTTACATACCTTATGTAAGACCTACAAGCTGTAAAGCATCACCACTATATATATATATATACTATCTCTTTGAGCCAACATTAATTTTCCTTCAGTTGCCTGCCACGTCTGTAAAGAATTGTAGCCTAAGAATAAATAAAAACTTGTGACTTGTGAATTTCTGCACAAGATGCAGACTTAATTTCTACATGTATTCAATGGATTTCAAAGAAATTTAGTACTGAAGGGCATCTGCCTCGAAAGTAAACAGATAAATTTCATTCAGTTCATATCACAGCCCAACATCTCCTGAAAATATAATTTTACTTTAAAATTTTTATCACAAATGGCTCATCTTAAAAAGTTTGTACAAAACATTGACTATATATTTCAATAAGTTCTACGACTCTTTATAAATTTTTTGCATGGTATACACTTAATGAAATATAACAAAAAATATAACTTACGACCACTCATTGTGGTGTTTTTAGTGTGATTAGCATTCCATCAACATATCTGTATGACTGAACATTAACATGAATGAGGTATGCAGCCTTGTAAATTATGAATTTGGAAAGAATGTGAATTCCAAATTACGTAACATTTTTCCACTCATTTCCAACTTACTTGTGTGTCTCATTTTCTCATTTAATTAACAACCGGAAGTTTTTTCATGTTTTTGAAACAACGCGGTTTTCGTGATTTTCCAACTACAATCGGAACCCGTTTGTCACTACCGTCACTGTTAACACACAGAAGAACAGTAATTCGGTGTTTTGCACGTATTCCCCCGTGGCAAGATTCACCTTTCAATGCCAGAGTCCTATCCGGGAGGGCGTTGTAGAAAAGTCCGGTCTCATCCGCATTATAAATGTCCCGCGGCTCATATCCCTCCAGCAGTGTTGGCAGTCTCTCGAGCCACAGCTCCGTTATTTCCACATCCACAGCAGCACTTTCGCCTTTCCTTTGTACTTGTAATAAAAGCATTTGTGAAGAAATTCACACTGCACATGCCATCTGGCATCGCTGGAACGAAATATGAGTGCACCCTAATTAAAATCGTAAAATTTCTGACAATGGGCACCGCCATTCACTCCAACTATCACCCCTGCACCGCTGACCCTCATTCCAAAAGAATGTGCTGGTTGGGCGACATAACAGGTTACCGCTACTGTTTATTCCAAAAACATTGTGCGTCTTTCGGTATTAATTTATCTCAAAACCCAGCATTTTAATTTCTCAGAAACGATCATTGCGGGAAAATTGTGGGCCGGGACTAAGATTTTTGAACGATCGATGCGATAAAACGATAGTTCGAGGAACGATAGAAGCGGGAAAATGTAACATTATTTTATATGGGATGTATTCGGGACCGAACAAAACGGACGATGCATCCGAGAAAACGATAGTTCCGGGAACGATGGATAGAGGTTTCACTGTATATGGCACAGTGCAATAGAAAATGAACATTAAAAGTGATCACAACAACCATCAGCAGAAAATTCTGGTACAGTGCAACAAAGAATGTACATTAACAGTCATCACAACCATCAGCAAGAAATTCTGTTCCTCTGTTTCACGTAAGCATGCACCTCTTTGAATTCAATACTAAAAGTTTTATTCTAAGACTGCAGGGAAGTGAAGATTACTGAGGGTTATTTATTTGACGATTGCTGTCTTCTGGGTTGTTGTGCCGTGTAGTCTGGTAGATGTCCACCAACGTTTCAGAGGTCCATTTTCCCTCCATCATCAGGCCTTCAATAATTCTAAACGGTAGCATTTTCTGTGGCACTAGCATTATCCAATTTTACTGTCAGCAATAAGCAGTGCACACATATACATACAGACATATTTTAGCTACAGACCAACATGGGCTATTAGAGCACAGACATTACCATATCAAACGCATGTTTACAGCTAGACCATCATAAGTGCACTTCCCAGAAAAATCGAACTATTAATAAGTATACATTAAACTAGTATTA
>NW_019059987.1:2570004-2605447 GCF_000696155.1 Zootermopsis nevadensis | reverse complement strand
GGGGGGGGGGGGGGGGGGGATGCATGCGCGTGCACACGCACACACAGAGTTTTGTTTACAGCCTTAGTGCTGCCTGCTTGTATAGCAAGATGCTAACTGGTAGGTGACTTCTCTTGGATAATACAATAACACGTATCTGCATCATCTAACTGGAGGTCCACATGCAATCTCACATTTCTTTTTAATAAAACCTCATTACTTAGCTGATTCAACAACAGTAAGTGAAAATGGAGTTGCCCAACATCCACCGACACATCTGCAGTGCCTACTTACAGTGAGTGACATCACAAAATAACATGTGTGCCTTGTTGAGAATTAGTAACATTCTAATAGAGTAATGAACCACCAAACAGGGCAGAAAATTCAATGCTGACTACGTGATGTTTTCAATGACTGAGTAACAAAGAGAATTATGGTCATCACGTTCTCTGGACCTGAAAATGCGTCATTTTTATCTAAGTGGTGACTTGAAACAAAAAGTCTACAGAAATATTTCATGTACTTCACAGGTTTCACAGATCAAACTACAGAATGTTATTCTAGAAATAAGGGAAAGTAAAATTCCCAATGAATGTCACATAACTGATTATGTCAGTGTAAAATAATGTTCTTGAATGTTAAAGGACAGCATTATAAGAAGGTACAGAGCCACCGATTAGACTGCAGAGTTTTGTAGTGAGCTGTTTGGGTGGATATATCAATTGCTAAGAATCTCCCAGACATCTTGAATCTTACCTTGCAGACTGTGGATCACCCCAAAGCATCCTGACATCCTGCTGGGCTTGGTGCGTTGGATACCGTGTAGGAGAAGGTGCCTGCTGAGCCCACGTTCGCCTTTGTGCCTGCTGCTGCTGATCATGAAGATAGAACTGGGTTTGCCCATCGAATCCTTGCATATTTTGTTGAAATGCTAAACTCTGCATTTGCTGCTGTGCTGCAAGGCTCTGCAGTTGCTGGCCAGACAAGTCCTATAACGTTCATTCAACAAATGCGTTTTTTTTTTGCCTTGTCTCCTCATTTTATAGACGGGATTAAGGTTATTTGGTTTAACATTTATGTATCTGCCCCCTTCCCCCCAAATAATGTATGAACCAACTGACAGATTTTCATGAAATTTGGGTAAAAATATCACACCACCAGAGACAACAGCAAATTTGTACTTTCAATTTCTAAACTCAATAAGACCCCATGATTGCTGTGGCTTTCTTAGGTTCAAGTATTCTCCATGGCATTTTGTTCTCAAATGTTTAATATGCATATTCATACCATGTGACAGAAGTTTTGTTATAGTTTCAATGCCATGGGATATAAGAATATGATGTTTTCACCTGAATTTGGTGTTGTTGTTGGTTTACTAAACCCTGCAGATGGTGGTGTGTAGATAAGTCTTGGATCTGATTCTGCTGCGTAGCCAGCCGCTGAATATCATTCTGGATTTCATGCAGACTTGAGTTCATCCTGTATTAAATAATACAGAAATAAAGTACTTTCATAATGATAGCTTCATTCAGCCTGGATGCTTAGGAAATGTAAAGTTTTGAATGCTTCTGGCATTTTTTGAACATTTTGTTAAGACTGTATCAATATAATGTAATTTTAAATATATAATCATAAATCAGGTTTAACACAAAACAGAAAATGTTGACATTAGTAGCAACCAGTTTCCAGTACATTATATAATTTACCTTTTATTCAACATCAGTAATAATAGTGCATTAAATAATGATGATGATAATTATAATAATTGCAGCAAATTATTACTCTCATGACTGGCTGTACTTGTTAATACTGAATTTCCAAAGTTATGTTCTTATGGCTTCAACTGTACTTACTGGGCTATGGACTGCTGGTACTGTTCAAGGTCCATATTCTCTATATCAGGTGTCTTTCTCTCCTCAGTGAATGGGACAGCACCATCCAACCATTTGTGTTCAACTGATGTCACATCCTCGCTGATTTCCTGATAACACAATATACCATTTCAGAATCCAACAAATAATACTACATACACTTCATATTGTTGTTTCTATGGGTATAAACATAAAACTTGCAATAATATGAAGAGGACAGTCAGAGACACATACGCTTATGAGTGACAAAATGTAAATGAATAGTGGACAGAAGATGAAGCAATATATAACAAATTGTGTGAAAGAATATGCCGATGAAATGTGAGTGCAGATATAAAGTTTCTTTTACAGCACTGGAAGTAAAAGTATAGGTTTCAATGGTGAGCAGAATACTGTACAATAGTTATTAAACAAAATCACTATTATGTTATTAACTTTACATGATACAGAGGCTCTCCTTCTTAATACATACACCTTTCAGACCCTGAACTCAGCTTTGTACTGACTGGAATATTTGCATCTTTGAATTTTGTACTAAAAAAAATGTAGACCTATAAATTAGCGATTTATAATGTTCATTTAACCAAAAACAATGCACCACATGTTGGAAACAGAATGAGGCAGAAAATAAAAATCATAAAGAAATCACACAGAATTTGGAAGGGGGGAAGGTATAATTCTTTGTCATCTCCATATTCCTATAGTTCAGGGAAACATTGCTCACCAAAAATCAACCTATTCTTGAAAGAACATGCCAGAAAGGACTACGCTATGCCTGACTAAAAACTTAGAATGCGTCATTCACCACAAATTAAACTAAGCCAATTTATTTACAGAATTCAATGACAAAAGCAATTCCTTCTACAATGAATAATTTTTGAAGGAAGTCTTTTTTAATTTATACATTTTCATAAGCAGCAATGACACAATTCTAGATGATTCTTATTTTAGAAAAAGATATGAGGAAAAAGTACTTTCATGCTGTTATTAATAATAAGAGGTTCAAGTAAAAGAAAGATGAATACCAACATTTAACCAGAGGAAATTATTTTTTATACAAAATAAATGTGGAATATTTATAAGATTCCAGCACTACAAACAAATGGTATTACAGGCAGCAAGAACTACTAAAATTAATTTATTATTAAAGCAAGAGCAATAATTATAAATATGGTGACCTGAGACAGTATACATACTCTTATATATTACACACATATAAGTATGTTTTCATTTAATACAAAAATCAGTGCTAATTACAACAAATATACAATACAAAGAAACAGAAGGTGATGCTGACAAGCACTTGAAGTAATGTTGAAAACAAAGATAAAACAAAGACGTATATCACTGTCACAAACAACACAGTACAAAGGTGGTGACTGAGGGGATGGAGGAACAGACAGAACTGAGAACACACAAAGGCCCTGGTTTATTTTCAGTGCAGCAAAAAATCATTACAGACTTTTTAAGCATGGTAACTGAATGCTTTTAAAAAGGAAGAGTTGGTGTACAATGAACGAAACAAGTCATTTACCTTGTGTCACACTAACCAAGCCCTTTTATTTATGCAATGAATGGCCGACTTATTTCACCACAGCACAATTTGTTCCCCTCCTACATTTACTCAGACATGTGTGGGTTAATTACACCTCATGCACTCAGGAACCAACAAAACCATACCTGCAGTGAGAATGGTCTCTGAGGTTTCATATTTTCTACCACATCTCCATTTGAATCCTTGCCAGAATCTGACTCTGGTGTTTTAATGTATGTGTTCTTTCCCTGTAACACAATGTTATAATCAGGGTTTGTATTTCCAAGAAAAGATATAAGGTAAGATAACCACATTTATAACAAAATTACAAACAACTTCATTCATGGTAAGAACTATCATGTATAATCCTGTCCCTCGGAGATCATATTCCATAAATATTCTTAACAATTATGTTGCAGCGTAGAGGCAAATAGCATACCTCTCTCTTCTAAAAACTGCTGTCAGGCATATGCCTTGATTTCTTTACTGAAGATACTGGTTCAATTCTGCATGGTTAAAGCAGGAGCATCTGCCTCTGATATAGTCTCTTAATGTAATTAATTAGTAGTGTACTTCCACATTCCACAGTAATACTGTTTGCCATAATTATTAGTATAACAGCAGTAATGCTTTACTTTACACTCTTCCTTTATGACTGCCAGACAATGGGCAATCAACAAATGAAATCTCTCAGCACTGGCATCATTAGGCACATACAATTCTTATGATAACTTCAGAAATAAGAGCATTCAAACAAAGTAACTCTAATACGCAAAATGCTCCTTAAAAAGCTAAAAATTTCCAGCTCTTATATAACCCCAAGATTCAACATCATTATTTCTGAAAGCCTGCCATTGGACCCTGTCCCAATCAGCTAAATATAGTTCACATCCGCAGACCGTTTCTCTGAGATCTGACTTAACAGATCTTCCATGTGGTCCCTCCACCTCAGGTGTTCCAAAATAAATTTTATATGCACTTTCATTCTTCCCAGGCAAGTTCTACTAATCTAATCCTCCTTGATTTAATCACTCTAACCAATTATGAAGAGCCTGACAGTCTAATTTTCTCAAGTAGTAAGAGAGTACTGTAATTATATGATGCAAAAAGTACTAACATTTTGGTTTTATTTATTACATAAGACACTTCCCACAATGGAAGACTTTTCAAAAAGGTAAAATACAAAACTGGTTTTTGTTTATGAGACAGACATGCTGCATTTAGTTCATACAGTAATGGGATGAGATTTGGAGCAAAGGGCTATTCGCTTTTTCACTTATAGATGTGCATTTATTAAGCTCCTTGTTTGTAACTATTGACATGTAGTCTTTTCTATAATATAAAATCCTTCTGATGACAGCTTTCTTCTTCCATTGGTGCATGGAGTAATCTGTGTCCACTGCTTTTTTTAATGCTTGCCAAGAGTTTAATGTACAAAATGATCATTATGTAACCAAATTAACATCATTAACATAAATTTAATGATTTAAAGTATAAACAGATAAAACTAAATACATCATAAGAAATGATACAGAACCAAGATCAACAACAAATTGAACATAACTAAGTAATAAATCATTTGAAAATGTAACTATCTGGAAATAAAAGTAACAGACATGAGATTCATGCAATGCTGAAACTAATTGTGTCAGTTTATATTACAAAATATTTCTTACTAACATGCAAAGCACTTCCTTGCAGCTCAACAGTGAAGGATATTAGCACACTATATAATATATACAGTCACACATGCCTGTCTTCCACTATTAGAAACATTTATATACAAAGACGTTTTATAAACATCAAAGAGACAGAAACCACAAAGCCCAAAGTGATAAATAAATGGGGAAAAGTCATATCCTACTGCTACTAACTCATGCCAAACTGCCACTGATACCATTTGTGCAAATTAAAGAAAGTGAAATAAGTTTAATTGCAGTCAGGACAATTTCTAGAATGGCACCAATTCATATATTTTTTTTTTTAATTTACAACATTACATTACATTTATTAAAAAGTACCAACTAGAAGAATCAACTGATTTTATTATGTCAAATTAGTGGTTTACACAGCAGTAGAAATGTCAACTGTGGTCACCAAAACTGTGTTGCCATGTACTAATGCTGTGGGTCGTTACAAACATTACGAAGAAACACAATGCCTCAGTTCTCATAAAAACAAAAAATTCCTACAGACCACAGGTAATTACAACTAAGAATACCAGAATCAATTAAACTTTTCATTAATGCTTTTTAGTGATTAATATCAGATCAGATTGTGTAGCAGATTGTTACTAACACACAGTTTTCCAAATTAGTGTGAGAATTTGTCTAGGACCAAACTACAAAGGTATGTTACTAAAATTATTTTTTTTACAAAAGAAAGTAATGCATAAAAAGAAAAAAGATTAAAATGAATATTTGCCATTGTTATTTATTTATTAGTATTTTATTTAACAATGCTGTCAGTAGCTCAGCCTATATAGCATTACATTATAGGTGATTAATGAACAATAAATTATAGAGGATATGGAAGGAAAGTCATGGACTAATTTAAGGTACTGTTCTGGCATTTGCCTGGAGGGATTCTGCATTCTGCAAAACCATGAAAATCTCAATCAGTAGAGCTGGCCTCTGAGCTGAGATATATAAAGCAGGACTGCTATCAATTGGCCTCCAGGTATGTTCTAAGATACCTTCCTGGCCTCTGCCTGTACAGGCAAATGTGCAGAATCTATTTCTGAGGTCAGAGCACCTACAGGATAGATTCTGTTACTCCCATAACAGCATGATGATGAATGTTGGTCAGCAGAGGAGACCTACAGCTTAACATGGTTTCTGAACCTGACATGGACCTGGAATTCTTCACATTCCCAAAGTTTTATTTTTAGCAGAGGTGAAGGTTTCAATCTGTAAGCAGAAGAATCTGCACGCAGACCTGACTAGGCCTTGAACTCAGAAACCTATGAATGAGAGTCCAGCATATTAACCCAAATTCTCCAGATCCTCCTAAATATGTAAAATTGTTCCTGAAATACAGCTGTAAAAAATATTTCTGTATAACTGTTCCACTCACAACTTACTTTTCAGGAGGTGTGGAGTATGTAATGAATACAATTTCTAGCCGAACATTTTTCTTTATCTGATCTCTACTGCTTACCTTTGTAACGGCTTGCAGGAAAGCAGCCTTCCCCACTTTTTGGCGCTGCTTACTCATCACCACTTCCATGCGCCTCTTCTCACTCTCGATGAGCCGACGTTTTTCCTCCAGCTTCATTCGAATATTGTGTAACTGAGATGCCATAATGTGATTATTTGCATTGGTATCATCTGGAACAGTAATTAAAGAAACAGGTCACTTATTGAACAAAATGCACAATCTCTCACGTAGCACAGTTAAATAAGTCTTACATAAGACACACAATCATCCGCTAAAGTGCCAAATGCCATTTGGAAGGAAGCAGTTATTGATTATCTGAAGGTAACATCACAGTGTTCACCTGGAAAGATGGGAAGTCTAAAAACTTCAATCAGGTCACCCAATAAACCTGGCAGAGATTTGAATCACATATGCCAAACTACAAATCTAGCACATTATCACATCTGCACAGTAGGAGATACCAATAATAAGTGGTTAAATAATATTATTTCTGCTCTACTGCTGACACAGGTAAGAAGTTAATTACTGATATTTTATGTTAACACAAACGACTGCACACTTAAACACTTGACTGAAACTGTTCTACTCTGTGCTAGAGGGTAAAAGGAAAGCACAGCAGCGATATTCTATGTCAATAGTGCAAGCAAATGTAGTGACAGTACAGTTACATATCTGTCAGAAAACTTTAACTGTTAATTACCACAAGATTTATTAACGTAGTATCACACCAGACTTTTGCAGTTCCATAAATCTGAGTCTAACCACTACTCCTCTGGTTTGGTTGCGAACTATTTTACTCACAATGTATTTAACAGTGAAGAGAGATGGCATGCTAAGAAACAATGCTGTTCATGCTTATATATATCACAATGTTAAACCCTCTAGACAAAACCTCCCTCATATGTAGTGACTACCACAAACTGATACAAAAGGCTTCTTTCAGTATATAAGCACATAAAAATGGCACCTACCTAATGCAGATGTCATCTCCGTCTGTTGCAGCTGACTGGTGCTGGAACTCTGCTGTTGCCACGTGGTTGTGTTGCTTGGGAGAGCAGCAAATGTTGTTTTCTTCTCACCAGAACCATTGCTATTATTCCCACTAATTCTTTTGTTGAGAAAACTCGACTTTGGAGGAACACTACCCACATCCTGTTCTCGATCATGTTGCATGTATACTATGTGGATGCCTTTGGGTGTTTCTACACCTGCTTTATGTCTTGATAACTCAGCAAAACTTGTTGCAAGTTTAATTCCCCCAACATCACCATCCACCATATCACACAGTTCTGAAACTTCCTTGGAATGTTGAGTTACCTGTTTTAAAGATACCATATTAGACCGCTCTGATTTTTCCTCATCACGTTTCTCACTGGAAGAATAACCATTGTTGTCATGGAAGAGGAGTTCAACGCCGATGCTTCTGGCCTCCTGGGCACTAGTACGCAATGCAGTACTGGTGCTTTCACAAACATTTTTCTTGCCTGTGTGCACAGCCGGCTCCTTGTCCGGGTTACGCCCCAACAAATGCAGGTTCTCTTGAGAGCCTCCAAAGTTCTCCAAGGTCAGCTTTAAACATGATTATAAAAATATTACACTACTGTCAACATACCAAAACAAAATACAATTTAAAAGAAAACTATGTACACTGGTACTGCAGATAAGATACTTGCAGTGTCTTTAAACAACAGGATATTAACCATTGTTCATCGTTTTGTGTGCTCTAGATATCAGCCACTTCTGACTACACAGACATTTTCTGAATGATCTTCCTGTATTTCTATATCCCTTTGGTTTCTACTGAAGACCAAGTTTCAGGAGGGCAACATTTCTGAGAAGGCTAGAAATAAATTCCAAAATAAACACAGCAGTAACCTGGCTGGACCTACAGGACAAACAGGTGGAAACTCCTAT
Source organism: Zootermopsis nevadensis (assembly GCF_000696155.1). The sequence goes on along the minus strand of NW_019059987.1, from coordinate 2,596,990 downwards.
GCAATAGACAAACCAACAGGAGTGGAAACAGGATAACAAACAAGAACAGGCCAGTAAAGTGAATGAGTGACTGACTGGTTACAGATGAATCACTGGGGTCCAATTCCCAAAGCCATAACTTTTACCATCTACCAACTTTATTAATGTATTCAAACAAAAAGCACATATACTGATCATGACTGATAATTTCAGGGCATAATTCAAAGGAAAATTGTGTTCACTGTCTTCACATGTTCACACACACATCATACATATAGTTTATAAAGATAGCAAGCATTTCCTTTGCATATGAAAAAATAGTGAGCTATTTTTCAAAACAACACAAATTGCAGGGCATCTTACATTATACAAACGTCTCGAGTTTCAGTGATCCTCAAGAAGCATCTATTACCATCAAACTCACCTGTGAATCATCTGATACAGAGTTCCTTCTTGACCTCCTGCCAGCATAAGAACTTCGTCTGGAATCCTCCCAGTTGCTGGGTCTACCAGCAGCTACTGGTTCTCCCCGTTCCTCCGCTTTACTGTCCTGATTTTGCTTCTCTTTTGCTGGTCGTAACCTGGCAGGAAGCAAGGGCTCCTCAGCTTGAACAACTGAGCTTAAGGTAGGAACTCCACGCCCTCGATGCACCACAAACTGATCTTCACTACTGCTATGTCTAAAAAAATTTGAGAAATATACATTATTAAGACTACTTTTGCCACCCTTGGTGGACTTGTTATTAACATGCTCGCCACTGGACCCAAGGTTCGCGGGTTCAAACCTGGCCAAGGTCGATGGATTTTTAAGGGTGATTTAAATCCGTAACACAACTTCCTTCAGAGGGGAAGTAAAGCCAGCGGTCCCATGTAGTAGATTTATGGTATGTAAAAGAACCTCATGTACATGAACAAGATGTTTCGTAAGCAAATTTCAGCAGCCATTTCTCACTCAAGTCTCTCCTGATTCACTTCTAGATTGCTCTAACAGACAAATCAGGACTGAGTAGAAATTGTGCAGAGGCAGTGGGCTGGTCACTCACTACTCATAAATGCACACTTCAAAGACAAAGAAACCTCCCACACGGGAGGAGGTCAAGGCTTGACTTCGGCTGTTGCGCCATAGAAAGAACATCTCGCAACATGATAACCACTCACCTCTACAGAATGAGTGGAGCAGCATGCCTACAAATGCCTATACAGGCACAGAGGCACTTTACTCATACCTTTCTTCCTGTGTGTGGCTCCTGTCATGAGACTCAGTGGTGCTTTTCCCATACGTATCAGCATGTTGCAAGGAATGTGACTTTTTGATAGGCAGAGACGTCTGTATTGTTGGAGATGACTTAGAAACTGAAACAACAGTATAATATTTGAAAAGTTGAATTAAATACAGGTCTAAGTGCACAAAACAAGCATTATCCATAACTGAGTTTAAAAGTGTGTATGGCCTACAGCTGACAGAACCGCTGCTGCTATCTTCTGGCATGTCTTACAACTAAAGCAACAGAGGTGGAACTTATAGCACTGTACAAGGTTGAGGCTTGGCATACACGACATGTTCTGACCATTACCTCAATACCAAAAATGTAGGCACTTACACCAGTATTTAATTTAGTTCTTTAATTATAAATATCAGTTCTCAAGTAGTACTTCAATTCACATCAAAGCGTGCAAATTGTGCAAAATTTATTTTATGCATTCAAAATGTGAAATGTCTTTACTAGGGAGTTTCAAAATCCTAAGGTTGAAAGTTACATAAATACACACATATATCTACCTGGTATGCTCATATATCTTTAACAAACAGTTCTTTGTAAGAAAGATGATTTTACTGTATACACCTTTTACATATCTTAATCATTAACCACAATTTATAATAGTCATCATGGATCAGTAGGGTGATCAAATTGAGGATAAAATGGGCAGGGCATGTAGCGAAGACAGAGATGAGAATTGTACACAATATTTTAGACAAAATATGAAGGGAAGAGAGGCATAGACAGAATGATAATTCTATCTATGGATGGATCATAAAGAAATTGGATGTGAAGTGAGGGTGTGGACTGGTTCCACTATGTCCAACAGGGTTCCATGAAGGCAGATCTGCTCTTGACCAGCTAAGAAACTATCTCCTTCTCAAGAAAGACTCTGCTTCATTAAGTTAACTAACATTTGCTTAATATTCCAAGTTCTGAAAGAAACTCTGATCTACTTTTATATCTTAATGAATTTATAATAAATACTCGACATGGAAATACATTGCACAATGTTTTGTGTTAGAGATACAAGGGACACATGAACTATAATTACACCCATTAACAAATATATAAAGTGCTTAAAGGTAGAAGACTGAGTGAATTTGTATAGTAAACAACAATAAACAGAGCACTCATCTGAGAGATCAAGCATGACTGACTATGCACATTAGTGATATCAAACATAAAATCACACTTATAATCCATGACTGACTGACAAATAATGGTAACAGTGGAACACAAATTCAGTTTTTTTATGACATTACTTACCTGGCAGTTAACTTTAATAAAAACTTCCACTCATAGCAACTCTAATATCTTTTTTAATTTATGTGCAACAGACTTCACTTTACAAACAAAATAAAGAACAGTATAATTACACAAACATAACAAATTTCTAAACACACATGCAAAAACCTGAGGGAAACAATTACAAAAATTTTCTTCACCACAAGAATTCCAAAAACAAAATTGTAAGTGCTCTGAATCTTCCTTAATTTCCATGAATTAATACTGCATTTTTCTTACTAACACAAAGTCTGGCAATTCAGATTATCTGCATACATTTTGAGAACTGTACGGGGTTTGTTTGCAAGCTATTCTAACAACAAAGTATTTGAAAATAAAATATTATTGACAAGATATGCAAATAAAGATAACAAAATAAATCAGCTACATTTCCTTGTAAGGGTAATGCTCACATGCAGAAAAATATCCCATAAATATACCAAAGACATGCAGAAATACAAACTTCATGTAGTCTAAGAAAATTAAATATACCAGAGGCAAAATATGAAACACGATTAAACATACTAGTAACCTAAACTTAGCCCACTAGTATTTCTGGTATACTCTGAACTTAACTAACAGCTGGGAGAATATGAATGAACCAGAACATATTGCTAATTTCAGACAGGTGTAATTTAACAGAAGTCATGTACTTTAGATACTTATAAATCAGAATTTCTTGTGCCACTATGTACACTACATTGTTTGTTACTGATTACTACACACTTCCAGTATTCAGAACTATTCTCCACCACTCTCTTTCCTTTCTCCAGTGGTCCCTGTAGATCTTTAAAGCTGGCACTTATCTGAATAATATTTAAAAATTGAGTAATACTGCAATACTAATAAGATGGAATTGTAATGGCCCTGTCCAAAATAAAATTAGCCAGAACACTACAGTATATAAATGACAGACTTCATACAACTTCAATATGAAGATGCAAAGAACAATTACCTTAATGGACTACTTTCAAATTTCATTTTTTACATCCCTAAGTGTTATGTGCCTTTTGAACAAGTTCAAAATTTGTGTTTGATAAGCTCATGTACAGGAAATATCATTAACAATTTTTCCATATTCACAAGAACTTTGCTCAATGCAAAGAAAATACTTTTAGTAGAACTGCCAATAACCATAACATTGAGAGTGCTTGCTGATAAAGTTCTCACTTTTTATTTAAGAGACCTATCTCACACATACATGCTGTTTCTTGCAATGTGTTTCTATCAAATAAAATAACTATTCAGATTTTTAGTCTACAAAAGATCCAGTATTGTCAGGGTGATTAAGTCGAGAAGAATGAGATGGGCTGGGGATGTAGGGGACAAGACGTGTGCACCGGGTACTAGTTGGGAAACCTGAAGGGAAGAGACCGCTGGGGATACCTAGACGTAGATGGGAGGATAATCTCAGGCGGGATCTATGGGAGATAGGAGTTGAAGAAAACTGGATTTTTTGGCCCAGGACAGGGTCCGGTGGAGGGCTTTGGTTAATTCGGTGATGAATCTTCGGGTTCGGTAAGCCATCTAGTTAGTTAGTTAGTTAGTTAGTCTACAAAAGATAAACAGATCACAGAATGCTAAGGCATGCAGACATGAAGATGAGATGTCCCATAACAAATACAACAGCACATCTCCTTACTTCAGAGGGAACAGACTGCGCACAAGACTGACCATCTCACAGAGATAGCAAATATGTTCTATGAATAAGCAACACATCTACAATGTATTTACTCCTGTGTCTGCCAGACTGAATTTGTCTAAAATAAACAGTATTTTACAATAATTTGAATCAAAAATGAGGAATGCAAATACAGTTTAAGCTTTCTACGGCAGCTGATAATGTCTAAATTTTCTGTAAATTGTTACACGCAAGATTAGATTATTCAAAAGAACATATTTCAGACAATGAATATGTACAATAAGAAGACATAATGTAATATGAAGATGGCTGTTTTCTGGGTTGTAGCACCATATAGTTCAGTTAAAGTTTATTGATGTTACAGAGGTGCTTGCTGCCTCCATCATCATCACCCTGATGATTTAGGCATCAAGCACCTCTAAAATGTCAGCAAACATCTACCAGATCACATGGTACTACAACCCAGAAGACGGCCATCTTCAGATTCACCACCATGAAAACCTGAAATCTCACAATGTAATATCGTATTTCATTACCTATCTACAGTAACACAAAACAAAGCATGTCTATATTGTCTTCCAACACTTCTATTTGGATTTTTCCTGACTCCAAAAGGTGTTACAATGCAAAACCGCACACAAAATCAGGTTTCAAGTCATATGCATTCAAAGCAAGCCAGAGCAATATTACAACGTACAGGTAGCCCTCGATTTGCACCGATTTTGAAACCAGCAAGTCAAAAAGTGAACAAATATATTTTAATATTAATTATAACGTTTTATAATATATCTCGTACTGCTTCTTATACTAAATCGTAATTCTTACACCACTGATTTTGAATAAAAATTATAAATACAGTCGTCTCTGCAATTACGTATGTTTCGTTAACGCGAATTTGCTCCAATGAGATCAATGAATCGGTAAAAGCTGTTTGTGAAATGCAAACTTTTACATATGCGAGTTTGCTCTTATGCAATTTCATTCCTGGCTCTTTAAACTTTCAAAGGGCCTAATTTAATCTCTACGGAGGTCCCGGGGTTATTTTTACTACGCGATTTTCTATAGGTCGGCGTCTTACATGAATGCAACTATCGCATAACAGTAGAGATGACTGTACACATCAATCACATGAAAGAATCGCAGTCAATCGCGGGGACCAACGAATTGCTGATTGTAAGTGTATAAAATATATTTTTTAAATTCCCTTTATTTTATTTACGTTATTTCAGAGCTTTAAATGTAATGCCATTATATTACTCGTCAATTTTTGGGTGCTGGGAACGCATGTCATTGACTTCCAGTTGATTTACATTATAAAAGAGTTTCAATTTACGCCGATTCCGTTTACGCCGGTTCGTCCAGGAACACATCCCCGGCATAAATCGAGGACTACCTGTAGTTGTGGAATGGCTATCAAATTAAAAGCTTCAAATCAAACCAAAGTTTTCACATAGAACCAACTAATAATACTGATACATGACTTTATTTTACTGTACATAATAGTATCACTTTCATTAAAGTCCAAAATTACTGCTCTGGATTTTTCAATTATTTTTTAAAATTTCTTTTGGACTAATGATTCCAACAGTTAATTTTCGAGTGAAACAAAGTCACATAATTTCAAGTAAAATCTGTTTCCTCAACTCACGTTAAAAAAACAATTACCTCATCTTTTCATATATGGAAATTCAAGAAATACTATATTTTATTTACACAGTTTAAGATTTTCAAGGCAATTCATACGCAGTCTAAACTCCACTGGGTTGTAACACTGTGCTGCAGTGAAAGAAACTTCCATTACAGTAAGGTCTTAGGCTCAGAAGACTTCGTACTACATGTGATTGTGTTTCTTTAATAAAAGCAGTTTTTTCTCAATAATAAAATAAACTACAAATTGTAAATCAGTATTTGATGGATAAATATTAGGTAGAGCTCAATTTATATTAAAGCTACTGATGTCTACGGCACATGGTGGAGAATGCTCCTACCTGTGAAGCCGCTCGAATGAGCTCCAAGATTACTGCGAAGATCAGGGATTGCAGATATTGACTGCGGGAAGCTACGCTTGTGAGCTACCCCTTGGCTATTCCTTGGGTAGACTGAGAAAGTTAGAGCACAGTGAAAAGATTAATAAAAAGCAATACAGTACAGTGATGGGCAACTAATGCACTTCTCAGCTGCGTTTACAAGCAGAATGACAGTAACATAGTAACAGTGCTTGCAAGCTCAACTTGCATATATTTGAAAATAAGTGCTGAGCAATCTAATAATATTCAGATTAGTTTCCTTAAATGAATTTTCTGTAAATAACTGATGAATCATGTCTGCTTTTGAAGTATTTTTAATGTGCAAACAGAAGAAGTCTTATTTCATATTAAGTAAAAGACACACACTTTATTAGTTTGGTAAATATGGTTATAATAATTAAGGGAAATAGTCATGAAAAGATTATATCTCCAAATGAACATACCTTCTGCAACGTTAAATAGCATTCAACAAATCACAGAATGATAACATAATAACATAGCTTACACGATGATGCGCTGCACATTAAGTACACGTAGAAAATATTTTCTCATTGTATATATATTACTGTTGCCCTCACTGATACAGTATTTATGAAAGAAAAATCGACAGAAAGGAGAAAGAATTGGTAAGATCTGCTTGTTTTGCTTGCCACAACCCCAACTATTCTTACTTCAATAATACTTCAAAGTGTATCATCCAATCACCACATTCATTCAAAACATGCAGTTCCATAATTTATTGTATTTAGATAAGTGTTACCAAGCCTTTATCAGCAACTGTGCAATGAAATCTGGCCCTCTTGAAAGATCATTAATTTACCTGTAACTACTGTGCCTAAAAGCATTATGAAATGCATGATAAGGAACGTGTTATATTGCCAGTGCTGCAAAGTACCACAGCAGTCAAAACTTGGAATGAATGTCCATCGTCTAAGGTCACCTTGAAAATATACTGTTCAGATATATATATAATTAAAAGTGATACATGGAGGTTCACAAAATTCTAAGCCAGATTGCAAAACCAATTTCATTTGGTAAAGAATTTTCTGTGACTACAGATATGGGGCAAATATGTAACCTGTGTTCATTTTTTGTACAAATAGAAAAACAACAAAAAGGACATATGTGCAAAGTGCAGACACACATTTTATAAAATGACAATTAACAAACTACCGTAACCAGACATTCAATTTGAAATGCTCTACATAGCCTGAATTTCTGTTCAAAAAAACCCATATTAGACATTGATCCTTCTTCTTGTAAGTTCACTTAGGAAATTAAAGCATAAAATATTCCATGAACTGTATTTCACAGAAAAAATTTATTTCAGTATCAAGTCATGGACAAACAAATTAACACATCTTCACACGAACTGAAAGGCTATCATTGCTCGAAATATTTTTGAAACGTATCTTCAGATTGGCAATATACATATAAAACCACAAAAACCTGTCAGAAAAGCTGATGCCCCACTGAGGTACGAATGAGATCCTCCCAATACAGGTTCAGCACATTACTGACTCAGCCAACCTGCTGATTAGGAATAAAGTTAATCACGGCAGACAAAATAAGCATAAGTAGCAGTAGCAACCAAAACCAGTTTTCCTAGATGGAACATTGGAACAAGAAATTTAATTAATTATTCACCTCACGTTGAAGTGTTTTCAATTGGCTCCTTCTCACTAGAATTTCTCTTCTGTATTCTATTTTGAAATGCTTTTAAACATATTCCCTAAAAAACCCTTTCCAACACTGAAAACCACTCTTAAATACTACAGTTTAAATTCTGCATTACTGCCAACTAAAATTAAAAATAAATTCTGTTCTGTTAAGTAGTGTTAATAAAAGATCAAATTCCACTGTTGCAGCTACCAACTGAACCAAATGTTTCCAACAGAACAACCCAAAAAATGTTTGCACACATAACTACAGAAGGTCCAGACGATATGATACCTGTAAAACAAAACTATGTTAACAGCATCTACCAAGAGAAATTAAGTAACGATGTCTTACCTTCTTTTAAATTTTTGTCTGTGCCTGGAAATCGGACACATTTTACTGGATGAATCTCTAGTACGTTAAAGAGATCTGCCAGAAAAACCACTAGATTCTGCTTCATTGACCTACATCAAAGAAGACAAAATTCACAAAAAGAGTTCAAAACAATGTGTACAAGAATGAAATAAGAACACAGAACTTTCTAAAATACACTTGACATAAAGTTTTAGTTAAACAGAAATTTAATTTTTAATAATCAATGTACATAAATCCATATTTAACATTTATTTTGACACATCCATGGTACAAGGTTACACAGACTATAAAAACCATTCACATCACTTAAGCTGATGATCTGGATTATATTCATTCATGGCATGCAGCAGTTTCAGTGAATAAAGTCTCCATTTCAACCTTTAAATGCTTCAGCATGTTCGTGGTTGTTAAGTTTCAAATTCATTTCTCTAATGTCAATAAAATATTAATGTCATCTAGTTGCATTATTACCCCCACTTAATGGTACCTGCACCTTGTTGTGGTGGTGGGGCTCGAGTACCTCAGTGACCCCAAGAGCTACGCTGGCGGTAGCATAGCTACTGGTAGGGCCTCCCTAGCTAGATTGGTCGAGGGGGAGAGGTCAGACTAAGACAGATACCCTGGTCCTCCAGGTTGGGGGTTGGTCGCAAGGCTAACAACCTTTCACCATAAAAAGGAAGATGTTTTGAAACCTCAATCAAAGCCTCGGACAGACGGACCTAACAGAGGAGAATTGAGGAGGCCATGGACCGAATATGGACCGGAGAGCCGTAGAAGAAGAAGAAGTTGCATTATTACACGTCTTATAAATGTCCAAAGGGTTACACATTTCTTATAGACACACTGTACATGGTAGATACGTACCCACGCATATAAGTTACATCTTCTGGCATCATGTGGAACACAGAACACGGTAGACTACGGGTGCAAAAATTATAAACCAGCATGAGATTCTGAACACAGTCAGACACAGTGGGTAAGTAGCTGACTACAACATCCGTCCATGGCAATTCCTCAGGACAATAGAATGACACTAAAGCAGCTAGACTAATTCCATCACAGAGGTCTTTCAGTTCTTGCACTGGAGGAAGGTCTGGTACATGCAGTCTGTCACCCTAAAACATAAAATATTAACTTACAGAATCACAACCAGTCAGTTCATAGTGAAAACATTTAATGTAATGCTACGACCACAATATGCCAGCAGGAAAACCCCAAGAGACTAAACGGATAGAAATGAATGGTCTAAATCAGGTACCGACCCCAGTACCAAAAGGTACCCTCTTCATTCTGATACAGTTTTGTTCACATTGATTCCGACCTTTCTTCTGTAACATACACACTAATGGCATCTAGCAGTTACCTCCCTTCCCCTACAATCACCCTGCTCCATTTCCTGCTCTATCCTCTGCTTCAGAGCAGAACAAGCTTTGTTAACCCAGAGTACCAGACCCCCTTCGTGGTCAGCTGGCAGCGGATCGGGACTGGCAGCTCGAGAGAAACTAAATCTTTGGATTGCTGCTACAACTCGATCAGGTGTCACAACCTCCTTTGCATACAGCACCATGATGGCTTCAATCACAGCCATGTGAGCACTCTGAAACAAAATAGAGAATAAGTATTTTCTAACCAAAGTTAATGCAGTGCACAATTGAAAGATATAGCATCATTAAAGACATGTCCGTACTGTTTCCATATGACTAACTGAAGCTGCACATTTGTATACAATTATCATTTGTTAAACTGTGTACATTATGAATATGTATGTCAATTTGCAGGTCATTATACAACATTAGCACTACTAATGACCATTTATTTCAATAAACTTGCACCTTGTGTAAGTTGCCAAACCGTTCTGTGTATGCTCACATTCGGTTAAGAACCGTGATCATAAGAACACGGGGAGAGGGATTTGAATGCATGTGCTGTTTGCACAAAGATAAAGGCAATGCCATTACCACATTTTGTCAGCTATTACTAAATATGCAGAATTGAATTTTAATTCCAATGTCATAGGACACTGGCTGAGAAAAACTGTTTTAATGAACAAAACTTACCAGTTTAATTGGATTGGTTTGAATAAGTACAGTTTCTGTCAACTGGTCATCCGGAGGTTCTGTAATCAACACGCCTTTCCTTGCCAGGGCTTGGATGATGCCCCAGTGGTTAAGGTTGTGATAGTTAGGGTCTGAATAGATGTTTGCAAGACCCAGGCAGTATAGCTCTGCATTGGCAAGTGAATGGACTATTTGTGGTTTCAAATGTTCTTGATCCTAACAAAAATGAAACACAGTACAATGAGTGTAGAAATTAAATCTTAACTAGATACTTTGTACAATTTACAGCCTCGCAAATCTGTTCCCAAACTACAAATAACATAAATTGTCTAAACTGATACTAATATAAAAGTAACAGACCTTGTATGTATGTCCCCAAAAAATCCATATAACATACAAGATGATGAAATATTCAAATTCCATTTCTCTGCATATGTTACTAATCATAGAATCTCCAATAACCCCAAATTAATATGTATCACTACCTGTCATTTACATTCCTTTTTAAAGTTCATTCTGAAAATAAAAGTGGACTGAAAAGAAAATCAGAAGGGTTACAAAATAGGTCAGGAAACTTACCAGCTATAATGTTCAGAATACATCATGGGAATCTTACACCAGATCGTGTTATCTTCCAACATTATGATACCCATGGTGAATTTGAAATGTCAATACCCATGTCATACTCTTTGCCATGACTGTGGTACAGATATGATAAGGTACATAAAATACATCAGGCCATAAATTCCTGTATGTATGTATACATTTCTGACCACCACTCTCCCTCCAAAAATAAATGGTGGGCAGATATAGAAGAAAGCACTACCTTGCCTTTCTCTAAAAGGATGAACTTTACATTTAATCTCCACTATTTTTCCAAAACATATTTTCAGTAATGATTTCCATGCATATATATCAAAGAAACACGCATCACCTCCTGATCTCGATAAAATGGTTCCCGTAAGTTCTCTGGAACCCTGTTGTTGTATGCCTTTGACAGAAGCCACTTCACTGATGCTCTCTGTTTTGCCTGAAGGAAAAAAGAAACTTTATATAGTGCTCACTCATGACTTTCACTATGGCAGTTAAAATATTCTCTGCCATTTTTATGGAATTAAAAACTTCATTACCATGTTCACAAAAACCCACCACTGGCCTCATCATGATTCTGACAAATCAAGTTCACACCTTCAACCAAATTTCTTTACAGATGAATTTAATACACAGCTGAGAAATTATCACTGAATAAAAGAGAAGCATTTGGATGCTACTGAACAGGATGGCAAAGATCTGTATTTGGAAAGAATGTGGTTCTAATCTGTCAGGTTAATGGGTATCCTCACAGTAACAAATTATCTTCAGTTAAGAAATTTGGAAGTTTGTGGATCCTAGAAGGCAAGCTGGTAAAATCAGTAATATTCTACCGAAATTCTTTGATGACGTCATGGCTCATAGCCTGGACAGAAGGCTGGTCGGCTTCCTACGCACATCCACCTGGCATCACAATACGCAGCTTGAAAGATACTGTTCCCACCTGTTCATTCTCCCCGCTCCTGGACGCACAGTATTACGGCGAAATTAATACCATGCATCAAATCAATGCAACGATAAACTAAATACTATGAACCATAGCAAAGGCAATTCCACGCCGCGAAAGTGCAACGGGGCATGTACTGTAGCATCCTCACATATCTACAACAGGACAAAGCGAGTGCTTTGATTCGATCCAAGGTCACCTTCAACTAACTAACTAGATGGCTTACCGAACCCGAAGGTTCATCACCGAATTAACCTCCACCGGACCCTGTTCTGGGCCAACAAAATCCAGTCTCCTTCAACTCCTATCTCCCATAGATCCCGCCTGAGATTATCCTCCCATCTACGTCTATGTCTCCCCAGCGGTCTCTTCCCCTCAGGCTACTCGGTGCACACCTCTTGTCCCATCCATGCGCGCTACATGCCCCGCCCACCTCATTCTTCTCGACTTAAAAGGTCACCTTCAAGCCTAAGAAAAAATATATGGCAGGAAGTGGCTGAGCTCCCTTAACTGACAATTCCATGGTGCCTTTGGGAAGGTGAGAGACGCCATCCTAGACAAGAAATTCTCCTCCTTTTCAGAACAGAAGCCTTACTACACCTCACTCCCATATCTTCAGTATCCATCTATGCCTATGACTGGTAATTGGTCTCTTCCTTTTCGGTGTTCTGACTACAACCCAATGTCCCGTACCCGAATCTCAGCTGTACACGGGAAGTGTCAGAGATCACCTTTACGACCGCAGATAAATTACCAGAGCCCCTGCAAGAGATGTTATCTGGAGACACAAGCTAGCAAATGCAGTGATTCCCACACTTATAACAAATTACTCGTGTCTTCTTCTCATTTCTTCCAGATACGTGCAACAACGAAAATGGGGTTGGACTCCGATAACATATTCCTTTCCCCGTAAGTAACCCGATACGATGATTTTGGTACAAGCGGTACAGCAAAGTGTCCAGAAAAGTGCGTGCCATACTCCTTGTATGGCAATGAGTACTCATCAGACCACAAGCAAGCAATCGACCATTTTGTTTCAAAGCTGTTCAGAGACTGATGTAAACCTCACTTTGTATAAAAAATGAGTATACTATACAGGTATCTAGTTACTCAGTAATCTTACATGTACAATTAAAAGTTTAAATCATAATATAAAAGTATTCAAACCTGCATTCATTTCAAGATTAGCTCTAACTCCTGCCCTGCAGATGATTTCACCTCTGTTGAGAATTATTAAACTTTATGTATATCTACATGTGAAATAACTTCTGTACTAGTGTTATGACATGTTCTACGTCCTTTGGCTTAGCCCAAAGAAGAATCAGGATCTATGAACTGTAAATAAACCAACTCTAACAATAACTCTAGCTCCCATCCCTATTCAACGTAACAACTCCTTTCTTCTGGCCTGGTTGTCCTTAAACGTCGAGTTCAAGTTTATGATCAAAAATCAACGAACTGGGTGGGAGAAATCTACAAACCAGAACCATTAGCCACTGAATGCGATGTGACCTACTTCACTGTCACAAACAACACATGATGGAATAATGCAAGAGTTTCCATAAGTGGAAAATGGAAAGTTTTGTTAATAGACTGTGTGGGCATTTTGGAAGCGGACAGGCCTACAGCATGCAACAAATCCACTGAAGGTCACACCTACGTGCATCACCACTTCGTCTTACCTCTTCAATGAGTCTGTCTGTATGGTGGACTGGATAGAAATACGTAACATACATTGCGTGGGATTTCTCATGCGTGAAGTAAGCACATTATAAATATTGAGGCGTTGCACCAAAAGGACATCTGGGTCTGTTACAGTATTCTACTGTCTGTGTTACACAGCTCGATTCAATGGACGAATTTTGGGTAGAAGAAGTCTCGGTTCAAGGGCTGAAAATGCGAGACCGAAATCGTCATCTGTTCTCTATTCTCTATAAAGTCTCTGGAAGCTAGATCTACGCAGAGATATGAAACTAAGACCCTCGAATTCATCGTCTGTTATATATGAATTTTAACGGGAGCAACATCGGGATGCAGGTATGGAAAGAAGACACCGAAATCTGTATTAAAATGCAAAGTGTTAACGAAGTACTCGATGTTGACAGTTTACAAGCAAGCCTCTTTTCTTTATCTAATTAGTACGTCATTATATTTAAATTTAGATAGGAATGAATTGCTTTCACCTACCTATCTGCATACCTTTATCCATGTAAAAGATAACCTCACTTCTTGGCCGAAACGTCATTTTCAAAACAGGCTGAATAATCATCAGATTGAAAAATAAATATCAGTCAAAAATGGCAATATTTAATGTCCTGTGCAGTTCTTAATACGACAGTACTTCTGGGTATAATCTTTGTTATAAGGTTCTTTCAACAACGACTACTTTCTGAATCCTGCCAGTAGAAATATGACAAACCATCTGCTTTATGCAACTTGAGAGTAGAGTAGAGTTTATTTACATTCCATAGATAGAGAAAATATAGTCTTCTAACCTGTTTCATTTTAAGTGATATTTAATTACAACTGGAGGATAAGAATGTGAATAAAAATTACTCCGGCATAAAATCATTCCAAGCCGAGGATTATCTGGGACCTGAACCTTTACGATATGCAGATTTTCTTAAAAACCTGAATTGTTTCAAATTTGCAATTTGTGATATTTTCACAGTTCCTTTCCTCGACGTAAGGTTTTCACAGTTGATTTGTATCCTAAAACCCTGAAACGCAATGTTCGACTTCATTTGAAGGAGCATGTCGTTATTTATTAACAAAGCTAGGGTTCGTGAAACAGCAAACATTCCCAGTTGGTGACGTGAGAAAAACAGCAATATTTCGTTACAAAAGAAGTTGTTAACGTAAAAGCTGGGAAGTATTAAATCAAATGATAAATCACGCATAGTAATTCGTCAACATAAATGCCCAATGTATCTGTACTCCACTAGTGCCATGCATGAGACAGTCCACAACAGCAACAAATATCGAAATACCAAAGTACATATAAGTTATTCAGTCGTTAAGCCAAGGAAAATACCATACACATATGTGGGTTACGCAGCAATGAAGAAACAGTACACAGGGATCGCTTTTTGCATTAAATTGCATGTAGCTTCATAATAACCATCAGACAAGAAAAGCGGAAGGAAGAAAACACACGAAAGACACAAGGATCTCATAATATAGACAAGAAACAAAATGATACAGACTGTGACGATTTTCTGAAACCACGGTTAAGTACTTTTTTTAGCATTAGCCTGCTGCACTGCCTCGCTGTGTCAAGAAGTCACCTAATATGCTGCTGTTGTGCGTAACCCCAGTATCTACGCTTTTATATGGTAAAGTATACAACGCAGGCCCTCCACAGGTTTTTCCTTGTCCTCCTTTCAGAAGAACGCGTTTCTTTCTTTGTGGCATCTTCGCAGTCTGCGCCCTGAAGCAAGGCACCATCCACTCAACGAACTCTGAACATCGCATGATGATAATGGCCCTACACGCTAACCTGGTACGTGAGCATACCCTGTCCACTCATTCCAAAAGACGGTTTGTATAAAACAGTCTGCCAACTCAATATTTCTTTCAACCTATACACTCGCTTAGACAGTAAAAATGAAATGCTATTGATTCCACAATAAAGTCGTCGGGATAGTTGGTTTCGGGGCAGAGGTTCATAAAGACGATCTCCCACACATGAAGCAAGATGTTCAACCACTCGACAGCCATATTTGGTCAAACTACTGGAATAGTTCCATTACAAGAGTGATCAGAATCATTTGGCCGCTAACCATAGGATGTTCAGTTCAAACCCGATTCAAGATAATGCGATAGTACGAAGTATCGGTTACATCCACAGCCACATTTTAGAAATCGCAGAAACAACGTCTCCCTTTATTAACAACTGGAACGTAATGCGCAATACCCAAGGGCAATCTGCCCACGTCGGTGTAAACTGGAAGTCCTTTCCGATCAAGGAAACGCCAAATACATAAACTCGCAAAGAAGCTTAATTATGTCGTCCAATCTTTGTGGTGAAACATTACGTCCATTTCCGCGAACCATAATTCAAGCTGACCAGAACGGCAATTAACCATTAGCTGCCTGAAGGTCGCTTCGTTTTGAAAATTAATGAGACACAGCAAGATTCGAGGTTTTCACGGCGGTAAGTCCGAAGATGGCTGTCTTCTGGGTTGTAGCGCCGTGTAGTCTGGTAGACATTTACCGACATTTCAGACTACACGGCCCTACAACCCAGAAGACAGCCATATTCAAATGATAGATAGGTTTAAGGACAACTTACTAAACTTCTACACATTACAAATGCGAATTAAACATGAGACTGGCGGTAACCAAACACTCTTCTGCTACAATACCGACTGAGGACGAAGGCAAGCAGTTAGGTCCATCCCTGTAATATGCAGTGGGAACTATACCCCGTCCACCACAGCAGACAGGTGCGAACTATATACATAAAAACATTTCATTCAAACAACAGGAAATAACACTACTAAAATCGAGGTTAAACTAGTTCCTGTTTTTAAAGTTCTGGCCTTAGTTTATTGGGATACAAACTACATTAAGAAGGGCAACTGATGTTGTGAATAACCAGACCAATTCCCTGGAAACTCATTATCCACCCTACATTTCCATACATATTCATTTCCAAAAAAACACATTTTTCAATGACAATAAAACGATATTTCAAAATTAAAATTGATGACAAGAGGACTGTAGTTTTATTGTATGTAAAAATGTCTCTCAGGCTAAGTATGTCATAAAGGTGTACCGTGAGTGGTAAAACTCATGGATTAACCACAGCACTGGATGGACGTGAGCGGTAAGGTTCACGATCTGGCCGTCATAGGCAGAATCCTTGGTGTACACTGGGCAGGATGCTAGCTGGTTCCTGGAGCTGATTCAGATGTGGCGCTAAAGATAGTCATACCCTGGTTTATGTAGCCTGTATTATACTACTGACAACTACAATGGGTCAAATGTAGTTTTAATTTGGCATGGTTTGTTCAACCGAGCATTACAACAACCACCGTAGACTGCAGCCCACACTCATCCCAACATAAATAATCTAATTTTAATTGTTACATTTATCCAGAAAAGTCATATTTGCTTTAAAAATTATCCCTGCAATCTGAGGGCCAAACACATAATGAAAGTATAGAATGCTAACAAGGAAATGTGGATTGAAAAGAAGTTAATGTGCAGAAAACACCCATGTTAATAATGAAAGCTGCAATAAAACAGATTCGCAGAAAAGACATGTCAAGTGCATGTGTCCACTGCCAGGGCATGGCTATTTGGACATCTGCACATTCACTGTTTCACAAACAAAAACTGCTCACTTCTCTTGTCTGTATGTAGATAATATTTGCTCTGTACACCAGCTAATTATAGAAGGATACAGTGTGTTCAAATTGTATGAGAGTATAAAATGATTTAATTCAGGATAATGGTAACCATACAGAAAGGAAAAGGATTTTGGACTGGAAAAATTCATTTTTCTCATATTATAATTAGAGTTTCAGATTCTGAGTAATGTAGGTTTGATCTTTAAATGCCCTATAAATGCACATACACATACATAAAAACTTCATCACAATATCACTTCAACATGCCAAGAAAAGTTAATTACCAAGAACTAGATCTGTCATGGCATTTAATAAATTTCACACAACAATCTAATTGCAAAAATGTTTTGTGTCAACTAAACAATTAATATGGAATGTGTAAACAGCGTCTCAAACGTTACATCTCTGTGTCTTTTAAGCCCACATTCATATAAAAATAGTAATGTTTTCAGTTACAGTAATGTTTCTCATTATTTACTCCAGACCCCTTTAACAAGTCTCCTGACACCTACTCCCTTCCTAATCTTGACCTACTCAAAGTGTAAGTTTATTCCAACATCCTTCACGATGACAAAAGTTTTAATTACAACTAAGTAACTGCAGACCAAACGAAACTTTTACAGAATCAAAGCACATCAACTTCACTGGAAGCACAGCCTAAGAGAAGGAAGGGCACAAACTCCATAAAATACTATACATGACACATGCTCTCCTTACAAACTTGGTAAATTATGCAAAAAAGTAAAATGTTCACAACAGATAACACTGAATAAGAAATGTTGTGTTCTAGTATAAAGATTCCCTACATCATTTATTAGAAATTAAATTAAATAAATTTTAAACCAAATCATGTGCACCAGTGCAGACCTACAAGTACAGATGGCAATTTCCAGTATCTAGCAAAAAGCAAAAAGACACATCTGCAAGGCTTGTACTTTAGTATAATGAATTCTTCTTGGGCTGCCAGCCATGCCACATTTCGAGAACCATCATTGTCCTCATCCTCAGGGCACCGAAGTGGTTGGAGATCCCATCCACTGTCTGCATACCTGTCTGAGCCCCATATTCATGGCTGCATGTTAGCCAATAAGGCCTGGTGTGTGGAGTGATGTGCTTGCTATTTTTAGCCCACCTTACTGATTGGATAGCAAGTTCATCACTGGGTACCAGGTCTGGCTCAATGTGAAATTACTGTCTGTTGAAGTTACCGCAGTTCAGCCATATTTCAATTGCATCCTTTACAAGGTGGTCCATATAACCTGCTGTTTTGTCCAACATGGTGGTAATGCTGAAGTCACTGCAATGCCCTGTGTTTATGCTGTGCTCCATAACCACAGTCATGAATACAAGGCTTGGGCAGGTATATATACAACATGGACGGGATCTCCAACTTCGGTACCCTGAAGACAATGATGAAGATTGTTCTCAAAACACTGGTGTTTTCACTTGACATCACTGGTAGCCTGAGAAGAATTCATTATACTTAGTTGCCATGAAAGCTTCAGTTTGTGGTATTTTAGTGTTTCCTGCAACAGGAAGGATAGAAGTTTTCACTGAAATTCAAACTTTCCGCCTTCCTTTCTTTTGTTTTAAGTTGAACACTAAAAATCATTCTTGTAATGATGAGATATTGTCAAACACTATTGCTTCCCTAATTCTTTGGATCTCACAAACTCAACAAATCTAGACTTCAAAGAATGCTACACAAGAGCAACTGAACAATCCATATTAGTAATCATTAGTAAGTGTTTAAAATATGCTTCCGCTTCTGAACATTATACTTATCAAATCATGCAATGAAATTAACATAAATAGCTGTAATAAGTATGCAACTGTAATCCTGATTTGGTATTTTATTGTACCAAGTGTTCATATATATATAGTGACATGTTCTACATCATTGGCTTGTACTATGAAGATATACTGGATACTGGGATGACCCATTCTTCAAGTGCCTGAGCACTGCGAGTCCCAACTTTTTCGTTGGCTTGATCTATAGACATTCGGTAGGACTCCTTGAATGAGGGATTGGCTCGTCGCAAGGCCTCTACCTCTACACAGGACAGCACAACACAGAAGAACACGGACAAACATCCATGGCTTGAGAGGGATTTGAACCCACGGTCCTAGTGACCAATCGGCACAAGGCCCACACCTCAGACCACATGGCCACTGCAGACCCCTATGAAGATATATGGAATGTAAATAAATTCAAACTCTGATATCATGGGCATATTGCCTAAAGGGCATACAACATGTTTGCACAGTCAGAGATGCAACAGCAAACATTGGGGACATATACCATGACAGAGGGCCATAATGCTGATGCTGCTCTACACAGAGAGACATACACCTGGCCTTACAAACACGAACAATACACATTTGTCAAACCAAATAAGTATAAGAAATCAGTCTCCTGTAAATCAGTAATTTTGTTGATACGCATTTGTGGCATGATGCCCTCGATATGCTTTCACGTCACTAAGTTTCATTCATGTGAATGTTACACAGAGATATTCTGCATCACGTGAATTCTTGTTAACATCATTGTATAGATGTATTAATTATAATGAAATATTAAAGTAGGCCTTGAGGTCAAGCACCTTGTACAAACATAATGAACTGGTGTATTCTGAAACCTAAGATTGTCGTTATAAAATAATTTTCATAACAGAATCACCGGCATTTTTCTAAGGTGTCTTCATACGTTTTATGGGCTTAAACTAAATCTACCTGTCTAGTGTCGTACGTATCCTGTGGCTCCAAATCCTGAACCGCGATCTTACGTCGATCTTCATTCCGATCCATAATGCAAGCATCAGCAGTTGGATGGCAATTTTTAGACTCAGAATTTGCCTTTGAAAATAACTTAGAAATAGCGCTCCACATTCAACAACTGACACAATTTATCACTGGTCTCCTTGTCATATCTTTATCTAGCCTACGCACAATACTTGACAGACAAACTTTTACATTACAAAAACTGAACTGAGGTCACTTGCGTCATAATATGCGACCATACTCTCACTCATCGACCGCATTTTAATGGATATAACATTTTATACAAATAGGAATTAAAATCTAGACTCATATTTCTCATTCGCACTGTCAACGTGAAAACCCGAAAGAGTTCTGAAACTGGAAACGAAAATCCACGATCCCAGGTATTCGGAGAATATTTTCTACCACTCAACACAGGTATTTGGAAAATTCACAGCTGGGTGTATCTCTGAATGAATCACACTTATGTAAACATTGTTTCAGATGTGATTATACTAAGCATATATAGACATATAAACCGAACGACTTAATTTTAGTAAAACAGAGCAAACACCTCACAAAGGTATGAAGTCGACGTGATACAGAACTAAAATGACAACTGACACAAAATAATGAAATTTATATTTTCTGTTTATGTCTGCAGATGTCATACATTGTGGGGACGACATATTTGATTACCGAGAGATGGCAGTGTATGTAGTATCTGAATCGATTTATGTCGATATATTATATCGTCACACTTGCAGCGAATAGAATAAACGCGAGGCGCAAGTGACACCAACGAAAACTGTACGGTTACAAGAAAAAAGCACAGATTATCAACAAAGAATATAATCACGTAAAAGTTTATAACAAACGAGATGAACATCTTCTGGGGTGTTGCATCGTGTAGACTAGTATAAATCGACTACGCAAAGGGGCTAACGAGCTCAGGTTGATGGAGTATGTAATTTTGCCATAAAGGCGTCATCCGTGGCATCTGTCAGGCAGCATTGAATGACTCCAAATGTTTATGATACATGCATCATGCGCAAGAATTAAATTCAATATGTTTCTGGTTCAGACTACAGATGCAAGAGTACTGATAATATGGTGATAATCTGGATCAGTGGGTCAAAACTTTAATAACTGAAAAAATACACATTTTATTGAAATGCTGCAGTCCTGCTCTGTATTTCTGTTATTTAAAGGGCATTGTACATAATTACAAACACATAACAATGCGGAAAATTTGTGAACAATCACAGCTGCATGGCTCTAGTGAGGTTATTATATTCAATAAAATCTTCTCAGGCAATCACAGAGCACATGGGAAAACCAGCCATAGTTTAGGGACAAATTAAAATAATTTAATAAAAGGTTATAGACTGGATACTATTGGCTTGGGATAAATTTCAGTGTCTGTTACATAGTAATGAAACTCTGAATTCCACAGAATGTGGGGAATTTGTGGAACAATTATGCAACTATCTGCCTCTTATGAACTAAGTTTACATGTGAGGATCTTTTTAAATATTTGTTGTAAAAACAGGATGTGATGTGGACAAGATTAAATTGGCTTGGGATAGAGATCATGGCAGGCTTTAGTAAACACTGAATTAAACCAATGGAATTTCTTGAATAGGTAGATAACTCAACTTCTCAAACACTGTGCACCACAAAATTAGGTTATCCTAATGGTTCCTGCTATGTATTCTCAAGCAGAAAACCACAATTTTATATTACATTCACACTTCATTATCAGTTCTATGGGAGAATCAAGTTTAACCCACATTACTTCAGTTGGCTCTTGTACTTTGCCCCTGCTTGTTGTTTCAAATAAAACTTAATATCTATTGCTGTTTTACCATCTCCAAGTTACTGTCACTTCTAAAATTATCAGATTGAGGCTCCGATAATTTCATTCATATAAAAGTATTAGGCCTTGTACTTATGTCAGACTGCATTGTGTTTTGTTATCTCTCATACTTTCATAAGTGATCAATCGCCACATAAGCACATCATTTGGAATACATTTCTTTAAGTTTTCTTCGCAGAATCTTGCCTGTTGGATTCTTTGGTATTGCAGCTATGAATTCTACACCACCTTTTAAATGCTTATGTTGAGACACCTTTTCTGCCACAAATTTCTTCACATCATCTTCTGTGAGTTCTTCTTGTTTTGTTACAATGAAGGCTTTAGGGACTTCTCCAGACCTTTGGTCTGATACACCAATGACTGCTGCATCAGCAATTCCAGGGTGACTGCGAAGTATGTCTTCCAGCTCAGCTGGGGCCACCTGTACAGAATGCAATAACCACATTATGCCTTTGTTGCAATAATGGGGTTTTATTGGATTTATATGTAACAAGACTGAAATATTAATCTGTATTTTATACTTTCATTCATTTCCTTTAGATATATTACAAAGTAAACATGATTGGCAATCTTCCTTTTCTCACAGTAAAATTAATAAAATATGTGCATATGGACAAAAAGTAACCTGTTTGTGAAAATAGAAAATTGACGGAATGTCATTACCATGATTGCAGACGAGATAAAGAAAAAACACAAAATCACAACAAAACAGAAGAAAATACTGAGAGCATCATGTGAAAAGGGCATATCAATAAAATGACTGATTTATAGGAGACCAAATTCTTACACTTATTTGGCTTGATGAATGTGCATTATTAGTGGTCCCGTCTGTTAACTCTGTGTAGAGCAGCAGCACCATTACGCTCTTCTGACATGATGTACACCTCACTATTATATTTTGTTAGACCAAGTGTCTCTAATTATGCAGATATGTTCATGTGTCCTTCTGGTATGAAGTCCTTGATATATCACATCTTAAGCAGTTTGGATTAAAAATAAACTAGCATAAAATATCACCCCTACAACAGTAAGGTGGTAAATGTCATGTTGAGTGTATAACCCTCCTACTTCATATTTGAGAGGTCACATTTCATTCCTGGCTCAGACAATAGGTTCATGGTCTTCCTCAATCCCTCCAGACAAATGCTGGGATCATACAACAAGAGAAGGCCAAGACCACTTTCTTTCACATCGTTCTTGTATTGGACACTGTAAAACCAATGCAGTTTAAAAATATCTGTTAAATAGACCAAAGAAAAACAGTAAGAAACATACCTGTGATCCTTTAACTTTAATAAGTTCCTTATATCTGTCTACAATGTAAAAATTGCTTTCTTCATCATAGTAACCCATATCTCCAGTGTGGAGCCAACCAGAGGAGTCAATTGTTTCAGCAGTAGCCTGAGGATTGTTATGATATCCCATCATTACCTGGTGGCAACATGTTTACGTAGTTACATTACAGTAAATACATTATGATTTTATGTGATACAATATCAGACTTTTTGAACATGCATACAAATTCTTGTTTATACAAACAGTTGAAGTCTAATCTGCACCTTTCTTAATCTCTTTTCTTTCTGGGACATGCTATTATTCAGTTGTATCTGTAATCACAGATTACCTAATTTTTTATAAGAACCAGGTTACTAAATTAATCTGATTCAATTTATAGACTGCAGGTGTAAGACATGTTTGACATTTAGTGTCTCAAAAAAGGAAACTGTCACCTTTATTATGTTCTTAAGTATTTCTGCATTTAAATAAAAGTTTTGAATATTCAGCTACCATATTATCTTACCTGGGGACCTCTAATACACACTTCTCCAGCCTCTCCTGGTCCCAGATTCATGTTAGTATCCATGTTAATTATTTTCATCTCAGTATTAGGAATGGGTTTACCAGATGATGTGTACTTGGTGCTTCCTTTCTCTAATATGCACGCAACAGGAGAGGATTCTGTCAGCCCATAACCTCAAACAGGAAATATAAATGGGTATTTGCCACTGTCTCATTACTGAGATAATTTACTTCAACAGAAGTTTTGGTCCACAGTCCATACAGGTGAATGCTGTAATCAATACTGCAGCAAGCCATAAGAGACATATTCTTAGCCCATATTGATTTATAATCCATTAGCAAATGTGTGTGATATTAAACTATAAAAATGAAAAAAACTACTTTCCATACATTCTGGTTCCAGTTAACCTTCTATAAGCTGATTTAGATTTTATCATAGTAGGTTTTTGCAGGAATAATTTGCACATAGGACATTATTTCAAAGTTGTAAAGCATAATCAAGTGAGTGAAAGAAACTGAATCAAACCCTTGAGGTGATAGAGGCAACAAACACCTTTGAAACTTTGGCAAACTTCTACACGGCACAACATGCCAAAATAAATGCATGTAGCCTAAATACAATAATTTCAAATTATTAAATTATATAATCATTTGAACAATTTTGTTTGATTAGGTTATGTTCCTTTAAATGCAATTATTTTTGTTTTTCAGGAATTATATTATGTAAATTATATATGGCTCTCAAGACTTCTCTACTGTGCAGGCAACAGATAAAAAGGTGTGTGATGAAATTAAATACCTTGACTAAATGAAACATGTGGTGCCTTCTTTAGCAAGCGTTCCACATCATTTAGACCAACAGAAGCTGCTCCGTTATTAATTAAAGTCACTGATTCAAAGTAAGAACTCTTAACATCAGGATGTGAGGCTATGAAATGGATCAAAGGAGGCACCAGATATAGCGTGGTAGCCTGCAAAATAAAACACAAAAAAATTAATTTGCAACTTCCTTGTTCCATGATTAGCCTGGAGTGCATCATACAATGTGTTGCTCACATAATTCAATATGTATACAAAATGCATATATCAAATTTTGCTTTTTACTTGTAATTTTTGTACATTATGTTCTCAATTTATTGTTTGACCTTTGCAAAAGGTGAATAAAATGAACACAAATAAGGGAGTCTGTGTCAAGATGTTCCATCTCCAAAACTACTATATAGATTTTAATCAAATTTGATAAGTGTTTATACAAAGAATTGAGAAATTTAATTCTGCCTCTCACTTTACATGATCTCAAATCAAACTCTGAAGATTTTCTCAAAGTACAAAAAGAAATCTGTACATAATGTAAAATACAGATCTTACAAACATTTACAACTTTTATTTTAAATACTTTAATATGGTGAAAACTCAATTGGCAATAAACTGCTTGAACAGGCAAGTAATTTCTTATTCCATGCAGCATTAATATGTAATGTGATTAGCTTTGCAACAGAGAGTTTGTATCGGTAATAAATGCACATCAAGACCAATCACAAATACAAAATCACAAAGTATGCATTTAGTAAATAAGTGTACAACAACAAAAACTTGCATTCTTGACTGGTTTGTTGCTTCTCACATATCTAAATTCATATATAAGGAATTCTACTAGGATAAACATTTAATTCAATTAAAGATGGCTGTCTTCTGGGATGTTGCACCATGTATTCGGGTAGAAGTTCACCAACGTTTCAGAGGTCTTAGCTGCCTCCATCACCAGGATATCGCCCTGCCCAGAAAACAGCCATCTTCAGAATCACCGCCGTGAAAACACCAAATCCTACTTACTTCATTTAATCTGATGATAAACACTAATATTATCATCAGTTTTATGTAAACGTTCATTCTTCTTATTCTTATTCCTTGACTCCGCAACCCAGTTGTGGGTCTCCGCCGCCTCCTGTTCGGAGGTTTCCTAGTCTTTGAAGTGTGCATTTGTGAGTAGTGAGTGACTAGCCCACTCTCTCTGCACAATTTCTACTCAATTTGACTGCTACAGCCATCTAGTGGTGAATCAAGAGAGACTTCGGCAAATTTTGCTTATGAAACATCTCTTTCATGCTCCGCAACGTTCTTTTACATGCCGTAAATCTACGACATGGGACCGCCAGCTCTACTACCCCTCTGAAGGCAGATTTTTATCACCTTAAAATTCCATCAACCTCGGCCGGGTTTGAATCCACAAACCTTGGGTCCAGTGGCAAGCACGCTAAACACTAGTCATGTAAATGTTCATAGCATCATAAAATGAAGGTCCAGTAACAAATTCTGGAAGTCATCTTCCTCCTTTATAATCCCATCACATATGGGATTTTAAGGCAGCTTTAATATTTACCTTATTCTTAGCAATGGATGATAAGAAGTGCACAGGCTCAAACTTTGGTATTGTAATGATTTTTTGACCATAGTAAAGTGAACCAATGGCTAGAGAAAGTAATCCATAAATGTGGTAGAAGGGCAGAAGAGCAGGAAGAACTTCTTGACAGCCATCTGAAACAAGAGTGGTAAACAATCAGGTATGAAGGCCAATTTATACTGTAGTAATAATTGCCCATAATTCAGGCCTCCACTCAAATAATGCTGAATGACATTTTTTGGTGAAATTTCCTCCCAAATTTTGCCCTCAGTCTTTTGCAACATAGCATTATTCCAGGGTAGCCAACTTATGAATCATAGTTACATAATGATATTGTAACCATCAGCAAATCTGAAATTGACACCTGAACAACACTTACAGCAAACAATAAAAGGCAAAATTTATAAAGAAGTTCTGCCGAAAGTGTTCCAAAGAACATTATTGAATCAGAGGCCTCAATTTTTGTATCTCAATTGAATGGACTTTGAATGTATTGACATGTCAATTCTATGCTAAAACAAAATTAATAGAAGTATTTTATTAATTAGCATTAATTTTGTTCTGTCATATGTCCTACATCTTTAGCTCATCTCAACCTCCTTGACTGCATCGTTGTAACAATATTTAAAGAACAAATCCATAAAGACAGGGATGGGAAATTATTTTTACCTTGAGGCCAGTATGTTTTTTTTAAAATAATAATGGGTCATAGTCTCACAATGAAAATTCTGTTGTTCAAGAATTGTGAAACAGGTACAAATTAGCCACCCAAAATATTTTATATATACCAACATACAGTTTATAATAATTATATTATTAATAATGAATTTGAAATTATGGAAGATGTTTAGGCATACTGAATCTGTAGAGAGCACTTGTTTGACTCTTTATTCCCATTTGTAGGTATGCGGCAAAGACGTGAAGCTGTAAATATTTATACTAAATACCCAAAAAACTTAAATATCTG
>NW_019059987.1:2557649-2569799 GCF_000696155.1 Zootermopsis nevadensis | reverse complement strand
TTGCTTACGTGAGGCTCTCACAGGTGAATTTAGCTTGGGCTCACTTAACACCTGCAAACAGTTTGTGACGAGATGTCTATGTGAAAGCTTCACCCCCTTCGGGAAGCCTGTGGTCCCGCTGGAATATGGCAGCACTACCACATTGTCAGCGCTCAGCCTATCATCAGCAGCAAGGTTTGACGTGTCAATGCCTTTGTGCGTCATTTCTTGGAAGTTGATTGTTCCCTGGGGAATTGTTTTATCTTCCAACCCTGGAGTGATGATAACTGGAATTCTTCTCTTCCTTTCAGCCTCCAATGTGCTGACAGCTTTAGACACGTTGGGATAGACTTCTGATATCGTCACAATACCAGTGGCACCCGAGTCTCTAAGCTGCTTCAATATTTCATCTGCGAAACAGTAATGTTTGTTTCCCTGTGATACATATGCAATTTCTTATGTATGGTAATAATTTCTTAATCTTAAACTCTATGGCATGCTTTGACATCTGTGGTATATCCATCCACCTGTGTTGCAGACTTCTGTGGCACTGGAAAGTCACTGGACAATAGATGAAAGACTATTACAAGTACTATTGGTTTTACTCTTGCCTGAGCACCAACTATCTTGACTTACGCCATCATGAATTTCTTTGGTCCCTTCAGATGAATGATGAGTACAGAAAGTCCTCAAGCTACAAATGGGTTTAATTTTAAAAATGTGTCTATAAATATTTTATTGAGAATTGATTTTCCCATGGGTCAAATGTTTATTATGGTGATTAGGTCTCGAAGCATCCAAGAATAGTATATTTGATCCATAATTAAGCTGAAATATAATACATTTGGGATAATAATACTGAAAAGTAATACTGTTGCAATACCAGTATTAAAATAAAGCAGAAAAATAAATTGTACAACAGACACTTCTTTTATTCATTTACTTGAATGTTGTTTTTCAGCTATGATTTGGGTCTTTTTGACGTAAATACGTCTATACGGAAGGCTGTGAATCGCTTGTAGAAGAAGTGCGTCGTAGACTAGATAATTTTGACATTACATTTCCTTACATTACATTACATTCAACTACCTTCCTTTCATTGTATTTATTGCTTAAATATAATTTAAATACAGAGACGTATTTACGTCAGATTCTCCGTGGTTCCACTGTCAATTTTTAGCTCAAATTATCAGTGAACATAAACAGTTCATGCTCAGAAAGCAACAGATAAACTGAATACCATACATCATGTAAAGTAGGGCATGAAACCAAGGTAAGGTGCACAGCTGCAAGTAGATCCTGAAATAGGTGTCTAGTTCACATGCATCAATTAAAATCAAATTACTATAACATTAAGGTGTGTTAACAGGTGTTTTTCAAGGATACAAGAGTTTGCAACCTAGAAACTTCTTGTATAGTATTATAAAATATCTCATGAACTATATAAACATATTTTAGAATTTTGATAGCGTGCCACACACATCGGTATAATTATAAAATCTAGCGTGCCACACACATCGGTATAATTAAAAAATCTCATATCTTTCATATCTACCAGCTTGACACACAGAAATCTTTCCATCGCTAATTACGTGACAGCGTACCTGAAGTGAAGCCTGGGTTGACAGTGGTGACAACCATACCAGCCTCAATTGCTCCAAACAGAACGTGCAGATATTCTGGTATGTTGGGGAGCACCACTGCAATCACATCGCCATGTTTAAATCCTGCCTTACGGAGTGATACAGCAAAGCGACGTGCAATCGCACGTGACTCGGCGTACGTGTATTTGCGGCCTGTCAGTGAACACACCTAACACAAACAAGAAAGGGTTTTTAATCAAGAACGTTTTCTCTGCTGCACATGTTTACCAACTGACATACGATTTGAACTCGGCTGTTCAAAATAGAGATGTATAAAAAATAATAATTCTGATATTGCAAAAGAAGTACCTCACATAATTTCTGTATATGCAAACTACAATAATTATTCTATAAGAAAACTATTTCGATGCCCATATAATTATATTTCACAGCCATTGAAATATATTAAGTGACCTGAAGCAGCACATTCTGCACAGCTGTCAAAGTACAATTTTATAGGCTAATAACATCTTAATCTAGAAAATGAATTGCTTCACGGCAGAGCCCAACATTCAAGTTTCTGTTCATAGGTGCTCCATGTGTCTGTGGGTGATTCAGCACACGTCCCATCTGACTGCAATTTCATCCCATATTCTGCTCGTACGTAGCATATCTTTAATACTCTTCAACACTCTTTACCACATCACGGATTGTGTCTCGCAGTGGCCATAAGAATTCTGGTAGAGCAGGAACATAAACTCTGTACCCTTAATATAGCCATAAAAATCAAAATCAAGGAGTGTGATGTCAGGTGACTATGACACGACAGAATTCGTAATGAGATATCGACTGTCAGTAAACATATAAACCTGAGACACACTTATACTGAGACCTTGATGAGGCAGTGAGAATTCCACCTGAAAATCAGAAGAAGTCCTTCAAATAACCAGCCTCCCAATATGGAGTATATCTGCAGATGACAGGGAGTAGTCCTCCAGTTTGTATTTCAGGTATAGTACCTCCATAAATTAGGCCATTTCGAACAGCACTTCATATAACCAGTATTTAGTTCTGATGTCAATGTCATTCTGAGATTTGGTGCCGTGCAGACTCCAAATTTAGGGCTGAAGATGGAGACAACATATTTCTCACAAACGCTGGCATCTACCTCATTTTACGCGACGCCAAAACCCAGAAGAACACGGTCATACTCACCGCCGTAAAAATACCCAAAATTTCACATAATATTTTGTCCTGTTTATGTGTTATTTTCGTACGCTACGTATTAACTACGTCTTCGATCTGATCACAGCTCTGCAACGCTCGAGAATCGGACATGTTCCGGTATTTACAAGCCCATAATAGTTCTATCCAATCTCCTGACGTCGACCCACGTTTAATGCGACATTTCTATATGTCCCATTCTCTTTAAATTGTAGTTCGATGGAAAAACAATCAAATACTTCGCCGTTCAAACATCCTATTTCAATTTTAGCTACGTAACATTAGAATTACCTTTAATGACAGGAGTGTGGTGGGAACGGTTTCCCACCGACATAGTAAATGAGCCTACTGTAAAAGTCACAAATGTTAAGGACGGTGTTATACCTCTGTTCAGAATTGATGAAATGACTCAGGGGAAAAGCTGATGTTGTTACAGAAAAATCAGTCTTGTTCAGAATTGATGAAATGACTCAGGGAAAAGCTGATGTTTTTACAGAAAAATCAGTCCCAGTGCAGATGTGCCCCCAGCTGCACTCGGCTGTCCTTCGTGAGAGACAGGAAATCAGTTAATGGCTCACCGTTCTTTTACGTCATGAATTCCTTTACTGTATTACTTACATTTCAAGTTAAAGCGCGGTCTGTTGTTCCAGGTCCGAGATTTATCTCTTGGTCCTTCGTCTCTGACCCGATACTTGGCTGGTCTCTGAGTAAACACAGTTTATAGCCGTTGCAGGGAGTTTTCGGTAATGATTACGGAAGCTATCAGGAGATATTCTTATTCTCGAATGATCTTCCTACTTGTAACACTGAAATTACCATGATTTGACTGACGAACCAATCAACATCTGAATACCACATGCTTATCTTCAGTAGCCGACGAGTGTTTGTCAACGCAGGCTCGAAACTGTGGGTTAGGAATTAAATTCACTTAAAATTTCTTCGACGCCGAAAATGTGATATTAGCTACTGATGCTTCAAAATTCAAATTAAGTCAAGTCAACAAGTCTTACTTACTAGGGCTGTGCTGTCCGGAAATTTGTCCACCATATCCCAGACAAAATCAACTAAAGTGATGTCTGGTACTGAGATGTCAGGGTAGGGGGATTTAACTACGTTCTGCTCCTGGGTCGACAAATTGCGAGCGCTCTCATTGCTGAAAGAGGTCCATTTCTGGACGGCCCCCACGCGCCGTGACGTCATTGTTCTGTACGTACGTCGTCCATTCTTGACGATCCTAAGGCCCAGCTGCAAAGTACTCCAACTGTTCATGTTGATACCTGTGGTGGATCAGAAGGACGCAGAACTTATACCATGTCCAAGACAGCCACACACAAATACGGAAAGTCTGAAAAAGACTACGAAGTTGTTTATTTATTTATATAACTTATAAGAAAAGAGATGACGCTGGTACAAGTTTTTTTTAAGGAGACGTGATAAGAATATTCTGTTGGAATTTATTCTTACAGTATTATCACGAAACTCATTCCTCGCTTTAATCACCAGAGCAGTTAACAAAGGCATTTTCTTAAATTGTCATAAATCAACAGCTTGAAACGAGAATGTCATAATAGCTACAGCACTGCTCATTTGTCTGCATTTTTCATAATTTCAACTTGGTCATCAACCATGATAAAGGCTACAGTGGGGTCCAGAACGTAGGCTCACGGTAAAGATTTGTTTTGTACTGTGCCTAATGAAGGCTACGTAGTACAGACAGACATTTACATAAATAAAAACAGTCTCCATTGCGTTACATAACTCCAGTCAGACGTCACTCATGCTTCTAGTTACACAACAAAGTTTTGTCAACTTCATGCAGATATAAGATAAAACGCGTGTATTTTACGAATGCCTACAGTTTCTATTTTACATAATTTTCCTTCTGGTGAACAGACACTACCGGATATTAAAATTAATTTAAGGAGGATCGAATTTTCTCTGACAAACTGTAGTACCCAAGAAGCTGACTCCTTATCATTTTCTTCTTTCAATTCTGTACAGTATCGACCAGCGAATACTCATCATTGAAGAGTAAATTCGATTATCTGAAAGCCCAGAAAAGGTTAGAAATTTGGACCGGGCAGGCTCGCAATTTCAGACCTGGCCAATGAATTTGAGAGTCAGGATGAGGTTTCGACGATTTCTGTAACGTCGGAAACTTCTACCAGACTACACGCGCGCAACAACCCAGAAGACAGTCATCTTCTAACAGAACACTTTGTACACCAACTCTGTCGGCTGCCTGTGACGATCACCTTCTGTGTTTTAATACATAAATTGAACATCTAATTCTGAACACCAACGATATTTTTGTATCACGTAAACACCATATTCACGAACACTTGCTGTTTATAAATATGAGAATGTGAATTGCGAGAAAATATTTATCTTTGTTAATACAACCATGACGATACGAGTTGGTAAACACTGCAAACGTCAACATATATGAGATAAATATATATTTAGCAACTGGACATCATATTACACAAACACACTGGACCTTGAAGCAAGCCAAGATCTTCTCAGTTTGTCATTCACCATCACCTTTTAATCCAACCTTTATACTTTTGCGTTTAGGTTATGTTTGTGCTAAGTTTAAGCTCTGCTAAATTCTAATAATAAACTCACTCACTCAGATTGTCAAGAAATGTGCCGTCTTTTATGTTAACTTCTGTTTCATTGTGGTACTACTGGCAGTTGAACAGAGACTAGTCCATACCTGCACTCTTATCTGTAAGTCTGTCTTCCTTGGTCCCTCTCAGGTTCCCTGTCTAACATTTGTCATGTCTCTCACTCTGTCCCCCGCCTCCGAAACAACATTTGATGAAAACACGCATTGTCATTTCGCACTTGTCTTCATCGTCCTCTATCCTAGATCTACACATTCTAATCACACGTTCCTTCGTACACAAAGAAACTGCATTAGGACGAGCCCATAAATTCCTCTGTATCCATTAAGTCTACTCACCTCTGGAATGTCTGTGTTTGATAAACGCAGGTTGGAAGAAGGTTGAAGTAGCTTTATAGTTTCTCGTGTATGAGGGAGGGGCGAATAGGCGAAGACGCGAGAGGGGAACAACTTGAAAACAAGTGTAATGCTGTTCTATTCCTTGACCCTACGTGAAAGTCCAAGGTCTATCAGTCAGGTGACAAAAATGATAACAGTTAAAAATAGAAGGCTGTGAAGACAGCTCAGTTAATTTAGATTTATGAAAAATTGTTGCTTTGATGACAATAATCGGTGATTACAGTCACGATGCAATTTGGACAGCAGTTCGAACCCCACTCGGAACTTTAATTATGACCGCATGGTATCTATTGTTACCATGCGATAAGAAAATGCGTGAAGGATCAATTGTTTTGCAACTAAATCTTTATAACTCAATGGTAAGTGCATATATCACCCATTTTAACAGCCATTAACTCTGCATTTTCCCCACATGGTGATTATTTCCTTCAAAAACATTCTCAAGTAATCTTTGTAACGGTGAAATATGGCATTTTCATTGCGGTACGGACTAAATTTTTAAGTATTATTATTTTATTAGTCGAGCTTCGACTTCAACGTTCCTGCTATCAGTCTGTCTGTCTGTGTAAAACTTTATTTGTAGCACGAAATCCTCTAAGTTACCTTCCGTAAGTTACTCTTACTGCCGAAGTTTTGTTAGTTGGTTCGCGCCGAGATATATAAGAAAAGGATTAAAAAAGAAATGTTTTGTACCGCCCTGAGGAATGGAGGGGGCAAGAACCTCTGAAACATTGGTTAACTTCTACCTGACTACACGGCGCTACAACCCAGAAGAAATCTATCTAAGAAATATCTTAGTATAATGGCCCTTGCTGGCGTAAGCCTCAATTAGGTGGCTAACGATGCATTTTATCAGATCGGTTCTGCTGTTTTCCAGTGTATGAAGTACTACGAAAATAAGACAGAAATCTTTTTATTCTGTTCCTCAAAGTGTTAGCCAGGCTAACGCGGTTAACACGTACATTCCGTTCTTGACGAATTGTTACATAAGGACTGAGACCTGTGATAAGCTTTGCGAACGCGGCAGAGAATCTTCGAGTGCCCTTTGCACCATTTCAGACTGCTGTGTCATGGAGTGTCGTCAGGAACACTGATCGAGCTGCTTCTTGTCTGACATATCGGACACGTACTTTTCTTTGTGTGATTAGTTTATCAGAGCACGCTGGTTCTTGCTAATTTGTCTGTTTATTTTGAGCGATTTAGTCGTAGATCCGGACAGACTCTTGTGGCGGACTTTTGTGAACACAGTGATGAACCTCCGGGTTCCATAAACAAAGTGGGCTGTTCTTTAACAAGCCAAATATACAATCGACTTTTCAAAAAATTCCCTGCACCATAGAGTAAGTGAGAGATTCTATCACAGAGGATACAACGACTGGACAAAACGCAGAACGAGGTATGCACACGCAATTTTGATGGGGAAATACCTCAAGAAAAGAGATGATAATACAAAAATGGATTCTACAGAAACGGACTGGTGTGTGCAAAGGGTTCATCGTACTCACGGCGTGACCGAAGGCAGGATTATTTTCCACATTAATAACATATGTACAATGTGTCATGTTAAAAAATATTGGGCGAGACCCGTTTAAATTTAACGGAAGTATTTCTTTTGTATTTTCACCCTTATCCTTTCTTCTGTATCCCTTTCTCATTTCTTTCAGTCGTGAAGAAACCAGAATCAAACTACTTGCAAAAGCTGCCTAATGATAGCATCACTTATAAAACTGAATGTTTTTCTTTCAATTTCTATTCAACTTCCGGGCTCTGCAAGCACCAAACCTGCCTCTACATATCAGAAACACAAGTTTTGAACATGAAACGGGCTGCAAATTTTCGTGAAAATCGATCAAGTTCAAGGCAAGGTCTGACCCACCAAAACTTAATTCGGAATTTTGGTGGGGGGGGGGGCACGTGAAGGAAGGAGAAACCTTGGAGCATCTGGGCGTAAGAGAAAGGATAATATTTAAGTGGGCATGGACTGCGTTAACAAAGCCCGGAACATGTTCCAGTGGCAGGATGTTGTGAACACGATGATTAAACTTCCTGTTCCGACTGTCAGTTCCTCGAGGACTCGGAATTACTCAGAATTCTGGAGACAGACATCGGGCTACAATTAAGTGAACGCGATAGTCACGTAGGACAAATCAGAATGACTTTGAAAACAAAATACATCATGTAATAACATGACGAGGTTACAGAACTAGTTATTTGTGTAACAGAAGAGTTTGCTAATTCCAGATGTAGGTTTTTATAAACTAATGCCTACAAATGAAACTAAAATGTAACCAAAGGGTAGACAAACAAGAAGAGAAAGTTGACAGTGGATCCACGGTTCCGGAAAATTTGACGTAAATACGTCTATACTGAAAGGAATTTTATATTTTGGCTTTATTCTAAATATTTCCTTTATACATGCTTTACAACTGAGATAAGTTTGATTAAGACTGTGTTCTCTAATGACATATTATTCATACAAAAATCACGTGTCAGTGATACTGGTGTCCATTCCTGAATAAGACGCAGGGAAGTCAAAATATGTAACAGATTAATGAAGTTCATTAATAATTTTCCAAATAAAAAATATTAGGTAACAGAACATATAAAGCCTACTTTCCTATTGCATTTCTTGTCATACTAACCTTGAACTGTTTATTATATTAGCTAATAAATGTTTGTAAAATCCAGCAGTAAAAAATGATTAGCTCACAAGTTATAATTTTATTATAATTACATAATTAAATACACGTTTTATCATCGCTCACAATCTGAAATGTTATAGGATGTTATTACTGTCAATAACATCTAGGAAAGAACTTTTATCTATCTCGTATCGTCCTTTAGGAGAGGAATGTGAGTGACTGAGTGAGGCAGGACGGACGATTTCGAGAGATGACATGGGTTTTATTCCCGTTGTAACGAGAGAACAGCTCCACGCGCAGTAACGGATTTCCCATTGTGCCACAAGAACGCTGACATCTTAACGCCCTTGAACTTGTTTGCCGTCCAGCCAGTCTTCTTGTTTGTCATTTCAGAATGAAAGAATTGAATCGACGGTGTTTGATTAATTTACTGCTCCAGTTATAATTAATTGTGTAGAATGTGGCCGATAATGGTTAGTCCTCCTGGATGGAGGTTTGTCCTGGGGCTAACTCTGCCTTTATCACGCAGGGTAACATAATGCCTCGAACTTGGTATTTGAGTACGATAACACACGTGTATATCATGTACATAATGTTCATATAGGCCTAAATTGTTCTAATGTAGGCGAGAATGGAGCGCACTTGCAGCCTATATGGCCTATAGCAGTGGTATTCAACCTGGGGTACTCGTACCCCCGGGGGTACGCGAAGACATCTTAGGGGGTACGTGAAATTTAAAAAAAATATATTATTTTATGATAAACACTGAATAATCAGTAATGTAATTTATTTTAGATGTAGATTATATACTATATATATAACTTGAATTATACACCAACAACTTTGGGGGTACAAAGTTGAAGAGAAATTATATCTGGGGGTACGCGAACAAAAAACGTTGAATACCACTGGTCTAGTAAAAGCTTACTACAGTCTGCCAGACTACACATATGACGTATGAATATGATAGCATCCACATTATCCAACATATGAAAAACTTCTCTACATTGTTTTTAAGGTTATGTAACTCAATTGTTTATGAAATAGTTTCCAATCTTCCCCAGTCAAGTTACGCAACCTGCAGAATTTATTAATGCCCATGTGTTAACAGTTTTACTGAATAAAATTCTGCTTCGGCAGAACGTTACCAGTAAGCCCGCTACCTTCACGGAATCCATCTCGTTCTGAGTGAAGATCACCGTAAGTGCATTACTGTTTGGTTTATATTTAAATACACAAAACCAAACTTAAGCTATTTAGCGCTGAGGTTAAGAATGCGTAGAGATTCACCATACATTTACATGGCGTGATGATTACGATGATGATGATGAAGATACTGAGGCAAATTTTTGCCTTCAACTGATCAACTTAAAGTAAACATTACTCACCATCCAATATGAAATGGATATATAAATTTAAATTTTAGATGGAAACCATCTTAAATCTTTCCTTCATCTGCTCCATCACTTGATCAAAATTCGTCGTGTTTCGATGCCACGTGTATTAAAATCATTTCCTCGAGATTAATGGACACCAAATAATGACGTATGAACAATGCACGTCTCATGTTTGGTCAAATATGGTCAGATGAATTATCTTGCACTTATGTTGGACACTGTCCATTGTCCGAGTTATTATAACTGACAACTTAATTGAAGAAGAAATGAGGTACAAGGATTGAATCAGGGATGCATCATGAGGAGTTTACTGACACAATAGTAATCTGATTGCATAATTAAATTATTATAAGTTGTATTCATAGAGAGATGGAAGATATTTATATATGAGATCATCATCTCGTAAGATTTGAGGTTTTCACGGCGGTAAGTAAACCCAGAAGATAGAAATTTTGAAATATCTCATTCACAATTGTTTACGCAACAGTTAATAAAATAATTTGTTTTGAATACTATGGACGCTATAGGAGTTTGCCTTTAAGAACACTTCACTTTCTACCTGAATTAATATTTGAATTATACTTTACATACAATTCCTCTGTTCTTCGTTTGTTCCCACAATTTATGTGGGCCCAAGGTCACGACATGCAAGTGCTCCTTGATAATTTACATCTTCATACACGTCATTCCCCGTTCTAGGCTTATTTAAATTTCCGGTAATATTCAAATATTCAAACCTTATAAGTTTAAATAAGTCTGATTAACGTATTTCTTTGCATACCAAAAAAAATGATATAATTCTGCTCCCCACAAATTAGACGCCAGAACATGTTAACCGTGTTTCTCACCCAGTACATTCTATCTTCTTTATACTTTACATGGAATATTTTCTTTTCATTCTAAAAGTTCCTTCCTTTAGCCTGCAGTATCATCCATCAGTTCAGTCACGGACCCCTAAACTCTACATTTTTAAAAAACATTTCTTCTTCTTCTTCTTCTATGGCTCTGTGGTCCGTATTCGGTCCATGGCCTCCTCAATTCTTCTCTTTCATTCCGTTCTCTGTTAGGTCCGTCTGTCCGAGGCTTTATATAAATAAAACAGCGA
The DNA here is from genome assembly GCF_000696155.1 of Zootermopsis nevadensis. Next base: position 2,558,841 of record NW_019059987.1, on the reverse strand, counting down.
AATTATACAATAATTTCAATAAAACTGTGTAACTGACAGTCAGAAGAGTCCAGTATATTTAATATACACGATTCCGAAATATATTCTACTCCCATTTTCAGGTGATAAGCTAACGGATATATTTTTATTTTCAATCTTAGTAGAAACTGTCACAATTGTAACTAAAACTCTCTAAATTCTAAACTGTGGTGGTTCAGAGCTTAGAAGAGAGACGAAATATTCAACGAGATTTGCGTTTAATCTCAATCCACGTACGAGTCTGACTTGCGAGTCTGGCTCGGCGAGCTTGACTCGTGAGCCAGGCTCGGATATATTTCACCACACATGCATAGCAGACTCGGCTCGTGACACCCCACCCACAAACGAGTTTGGCCCGATGGAACCCGAGCCGAGCCGGACTCGTACGTGGATAGTCCGCTTTAGTAATACTGATAGCGTACTTATCATATCTGAATATGGAAGTACGGCCACGTCCTAAACCACTCTACGTATCGCAACTCTGCTGTCACACTTTCGTAACTGACCTCATCACTCCGTTCGACGTTATTACGTGCAAAGGAAAATTTCAATTTTCATTACGAAAATTTCCGAGCATATAAAATGAAACTGAGTTGCCTAAATTTTGAGCAGACAAAAATGCACACAAAATCTCTCAGTAAAGTCCGGAAGGAAGGTCCGTCACTTTCCCAGCTATCACGTGACATGAATTACGAGAGCTGACGGGTGACGAGGAAGACCTTGGGCAGTATTCTGCTGCAGGCGTCAGGATCTGCGGTTTCATCAGCAGACGCACTGGCGAGCCTCCGGTTACGTGGTGCCCTGAGTACAGACCTGCGTTGGCGTGTCCTCTCTTAATGACGAAAGATTTACTACTGGACACACCAATTTTACTGTGGGAGTTCGTTGGTGACTGGTGATTCAACTGGGGGGCAGACTCAAAAGAACTGCCTTTGTTAGGGGCTGATGGAAGGAAGAGGGGATGACTTGATCCATCTGGAGGATATCGTCTGCTATTAGACACTGCGGAGGGTTCGTCGTCGGGACATCGGGGGAAGCGAGAACTACGGAGTTCTCTGCATGATTGTAAGGATAATGGTTGTGATGATGCTGATGATGACCGCGGCACAATGACGACAGGTGGGGGGGTGCTATACGCCACGGCTACGTCAGCTAAACTCCTTCTGGACCGTGA
>NW_019059987.1:2525910-2557579 GCF_000696155.1 Zootermopsis nevadensis | reverse complement strand
AACTCCAGTCCTCAGTCCCGCTACGTCCTTGGTCGCACGAAGTCACGACGATGTCCACGAGCGAATCTAAGCCCTCGTCAATGCGGTCCAGACTTTTTGACTTCAGTTTTTTTGAAGCTAGTGATGGATTTACCAGTTCTTCTTTTCTCGCGCCAGAGTAATTTGTCTCTGACGATGATAATGATTTGTAGTGCTTTTGTTCTGGAGTTACTTCTTGTGAATTTGTGAAATCTGACACGTAAAATAAACCGTCGAAACTCCCGCATCTTTGTCTTGAAATCGGTCTCCTACCATCCGAATTTTCATCCTTCAACCGTACTTTCTTTCTGTCTGAAGAATCCTCCTTTGACTTCAGCCTTCTACTCCCTGAAACTTCATCTTTCGATATCAGTTGATTATTGTCAGAAATTTCATCTTTCGATACCGGCCTCCAGTCATCCGTCACCTCTTCCTTTGTCCTCTGTTGAGAATCCTGTTGTCGGCTGCTTTTGGCTTTGTCATATCCTTCCTGATTATTGACGTGATGGAAGGACTCGTTGCGTTTAATAACGACAGTAGTCGTGGAATTTTTATTGATCCTGCATTTAAGATTCTGGATCTTGATCTTGTCATCATGATTTTTCATATTATTGTCCTTATCACTGTGAGTGCCGGTCTTGTATCTATATTCATCATTTTCACAGGGATGCTGGAAGACCTGGACCATATGATTACTACTCCTGCTTCCCGTACTGGTATCGATAATGCACGCCCTCTGAAGGCACGTGCTTCCAGTAGTCGTTGAAGTGACACTTCTTTCTCTGGCAGAACTCAGCAGCGAATCTGAGTCTTCTTCACTCGTGTGGCTGGGAGTTTCGTCATCAAAGAAAGGATTCTGTCCGGTTCTGTCATCGACATAGACGTCGCGTCCTGAATTCAAAAGCAGATGAACGAGACTTCGAGCTCTTCTCGGTGGCTGTGGCAGAAGACACGTTGGTACAATCTCGACTTCCGTCTCTGATGCCGGATGATGAATCTCGATAGACGTCACCTGCCTACCCTGTTTTCCGGAAGAGAATTTCTTCGAATCGGTTTGATGATTATGATGATACGGTGATACTTTATGGTGATGTTTGTTCTTACCCGTTTCTGTGTCTGTCTTATTCGACTTCTTCTTTATTTCATCTCGTTTATCTTCAAGTTCCCTTTGCTTCTTTTCAGCAGCCTCTGCTGCATACGCTTCTGTTTCTGCGTCATTTATAATGTTTCGTAATTCTTCTATAACTTCGTCAATCGTTGTTTCATCTTCGTCATCACCACCTTCTGACGCATCATCATCTAACTGATCCACACTCGTTTCCTTCATAACAACCTCGTTATTTACGTTCTTCCGCAGTCTGTTTCTCTCGACGAGGATCGTGTCATTCTGGACAGCAAACAGTTCGTACACCATTGGCTCTCGTTCGATGTCACCAGAGTCCTCCTCGTCTTGAGACAGAGACTGATCTTGGTCTGAAGAACTGATGCCTTCATCCTCAGCTGGAGTAGAACCAGATCCTTGTTTGGAAGAGTCTGTCGCATTGTTTTTGCTGTCAGAGTGATGTCGTTTCGATGACTGGGTTGTACGAAGAGTGGCGACCTCCTCCTCCAGCTCACAGCACCTTTCCTTCAGACACTTTTCCAAAGACAGCAAAATGCTTTTCTCTTCTTGCAGAATCTAAAATTCAAGAGAAATAATACGTTTAATGATACATCTAAAAAGCACAAGTCACGAACTGGTTCCAGCAAACCACAAAACTTCCTGTTTTATTATCACGTGTGAACTCAGTAATGAATGTGAGTCAACGAACAGAACTTGATCATAATGAACACGTGGTCACGGCACCACAGAGTCGAGCGGCGAGGTAAGCGTCCAGATATTCCGTCGGTTACTGTACCAGTTAAGAGACAAGTCCCATTTTTGTTTCGAATTATTGTTATTACGGAAATTGCAATATCTGTGGAAGGACAGACGTGGAAGAGGTGTACTCCTGTGGAGTACACCTTGCTCCTTTACAGACTCATCCATTTACTGCAGACACAAACGCACGAGTATCGTTTGAAAAGCAATCAGAAAAGTTTCAAATAAAACTTGTAGACCGTAATGACATCTACATTTTGTGAGCGCTGGGTCTAGAGCGCCGCTAACAGTTCGAAATAGCGAAAAACAAAAAGACTTCTGTCCTACTTTTGTGGTTCAGTGGTACTCCACACACACTAGAATACAGAACAACTGGTCAGGTAAAATTCATCCTTAGCCAGCTTCAGCCAATCAGGTGGTTCAGTGGTACTCCACACACACTATAATACAGAACAACTGGTCAGGTAAAATGCATCCTTAGCCAGCTTCAGCCAATCAGGCGTCGTTACGCTCCCAGCGAGCGTTAGCCTCAGCTATCTGGCTTAAAGCATCAAAAGACGACTAGGTTTAAGTCAATACAAACTAAGCGTGACTAAGTCCCTTCTTGCAATGAACCGCAGATACCTCCAGTGCAAATGGAAGTGATTGTGATTTGAAAATACGAGGACAGGTGAAACTGGCAGATTTTCTCGTGCTTTGTGCGTGGTAATGAGGGCCCATTCATCGACTTGTTGCATGGAAAATAACTATGGTCAATGTACCCTATCAATCTGTAAGATGTCGGTGTAATGAACTCCGATGTAAATAACACTTATTAATATATTTTAGTCCTAGTATTATACTTAGATGTTTAGTGACGAGAAAAAGTGACGTGAAATGTAACAGAAGTAATTACGTTTCGCCTTCTTCGGGGTTTATAACATCTGCATTGTATACAAGGCTGAAAAGATGCACTCATTTGGAATACACTGACATTCCAAAGACACTGCAAGATTCAAAATATAAAATGAAATCTGTGTACCTTTTTATTATTTGTTGGTCGTAGTCGCAGGCTTTATGTTGTAACTCACGCTGAGTAAGTATCTGAAACGTGAAGCTGTTCCATTCATTGGCCAGTATTTTAATTTTTACGGGGTACTATCGACCAAATGCAGATGTCGGAAGGAGAAAGAGACAGACTCCTTCAACGTATTTCCTTCATTATTCTTTAATATCAGATACTAACAATAAGAGCTGCTGTCCTGTTCCCGCATTCATCACCCTGTGGTTGACGGCCTCTGCGAACCTAACCTGAAAGTTCCAGTCGCAGAGACAACCCAAACTCAAGTCGACGAACAACTGACCTGAATACGGCGTTCCAGGAGCGTCAGCTGTTCTCCCAGAGCGTCCTTGTCCCGTTCCGCCTGCTCTGCCCTGTCCCTGAGGGACGCCACGTCCACGTAGTTCTCCTCCCAACGCGACAGCTCGACGCGTACTTCCTCGGCAGCATTCAGGTTCGAAGGCAGGATCTGCAGATCAAGATGACTGATGCGTCAATCTACAGCTGGAGCACGGACAATGCATTTCGTATTTGGGGTCGGGTGGGTATGTTTCAAAGTGACCAGGGGCCCGGGTTCCGTCCTCTCGAGAAAGATTCCGTAGTTCAGACACTGTTGACGTAATCTGATCAATAGGTGGAAAGGCAGATTCGAAATCTAAGTTTTTCTCTCAGAAGAATAAAACAATGAAAAATGTGAAATTTCTTTCCAAATACATTAAACCGCCTGTTGCATATATTACAATAACCAAAAGTCAGAATCAATCGAACAACAAAATATACAATAGTCTAACAAAATCAAACACGACTAGATACATATTTTGCTTAATTTCAGAATTGTAGAAATGTCCAAAATAACTGAGCACAACTGGCAACAGACTCAGTTATTAACATACTATTATCCCAGATAATTTATTATCAAGTATTATAATCGTGACACGGATCGTAGGAACTTTTTGCAAGGCAGTGACGTATTGCGATATCCGCGAGATGGCACATGATTGATGGATGTCGTCTCTGTCATGTAATCTAATAGACGTACTGCCTCTGTCCGACATAATTTTCTGTTTATTTCTCAAGTTATGCTGCAAAAAAAAAACCGCTTGAACGTAATAAACTTAGTGTAACAGTGTGCTTCAAGAACAAATGATCGCATCGTAAAATGGGCATAAACTGTTTCCTTTGCAGTGAAATTCTCGGTTGTATGCGTTTCCGATGGTGTGTGGCGGTGAATGCTGATCAGCGAAGTCCTTGCCCGGTGCAATGATTTCCTGAATAAATGTTACAAACCTCCAGTGAAATATTTTGTGTAGCTGTGACATGTACTGACAGAAACGCACCTGACATACAAATCGCTAAACTAAGGTAATGTACGCGTGGAACGTGAACATAAAACACAGGCTGAAAAGTGCAACCATAAAATCAACATCGACCTTTTAAAATGAATTTTTTTTATATAATTTCCTGAATTTTGTCGTATGTGAGAATTGTTAAAAAAACACACAAGGGTGCCTACCTACGACGCATTCTAACAAAAGTTAATAAATCTTCAATGATATTAATAGTTTTGCACTCATTTAATCAGCGAATTAAACCACTATATATTTTAATAAAATGTACGAAAAATTGCAGAGAAATGGTCTGGAAAATGTATGTGCTCCTGCGGAGAACATCTTCCCAGTCCTGTGAGATTTAAGGTTCTCACGGCGGCGAGTATGAAAAGACGGCGAAGTGTCACTGATTAGCCACTGCAAGGCAACAGTCATTAATCTATATTGTTTATTGTTTAAATCTTGTCCGTCTAATCACAATAAATTCTTATTAAATGTTAAAATATTACAATAATTAACATTTAAAATATTTAAAATATTAAATGATGTTCTTTATCGAAATATTCGATTTACATTAGACCATCATTTTTCACGACATGTTTCAGTTCCTAAAAGAACTATCTTCAGGTGTATATAATTATATAAAGATTCAAATCAATAATAACTTAAATACAATTTCTTAATTACAATTTCTATATATTATTTTAGCGTACATTTTTTATCAGATGTTTATCAGATATCAAATGATGTTCTTTTTCAGATTTTATTCCATTTTAATAACATATTTAATGTTGTTCTGTATATCATGCTCAATATGACTTTAGTGTGGGTGAACGTTTTTTTTTGTTGTTTTTGTATCAGCCTGTAATGTAAATAATATAAAGACTAAATGAATATTAATAAAATAGAAATAGAAAATAAAATAATATATTGAAATAATGAAATATAATTTTGATCTATAAAGCACATTACGATCAAAATTGCGCCGATGTCATAAGCACTTTATCGCACACGTTTCTGAGTCGTTATTTAAAGCCAGAGTTGCTACATCGTTTTCCGTTTTCTTTGATCAGAATGAATTTTAAAGCCAGAGTTGCTACATCGTTTTGCGTTTTCTTTGATCAGATTGAAAACCAAAGAACTGTCACAAGTTTCCATCTCATTTTAATTTTATGCCTAGTCAATATCGTCTTGCCGGACGCAGAGACAGAGGAATGGGGCAAAAGAGGTCATTCACGCAACAAGAAAGTTGCGCGGAGAATTACGTCGTTATTTTCTAATAAATCGAAATGCGACGACCTAGTTGCGTGATTGTTTGACCTTGTTCCAGGGGGCAGCGTGGTGAATTAAAGGGGCTCCGTCTTTATGGATTACAACGTCCAGCCAAAGAGTTCATAAAACTGAAACCGGGAGCTCTGTTTGCATTGATTACACCGCCAAATTAGGCGCGTAAATATCGTATTTTCAAATTAAACCTAAATTCTAGCGTAATATCATCATCTTATCTCCTTTCGGTCTTCGGAGTTAAAAATTCATTAGCATTTCTAGTTTCCTCATACCCAGCACACTCTAGCTCTCCATGTTGAATTATCCTAAATATACTAGGGCATTTATACAATTCATAAAGTTCCTTATAATGTAATATCTTGTGATGTTGACTTATTTAATACTTTTGGGTCATAATATTTCCCTAGGCACCTTGATTTCAAACAAATCTTGTAATTGACGTTTTCCTTAAAGTAAGTTCGTGGTGAACCTTATTTCAATTTGTTACTTCTGTTCTCAGACATGCGAGTTGCGAGACATTATCAAATAATCTCATAAATATTTCAACTATTTCGACTTTGAACCGATAAATTTTCGGGGCGGTACATTCAGCCAACCTTATGAGTCGACGTCCCGTACAGCGACCAACAACATGACAAACTAAGGCAGCTGGAGGCTAGTGGCAATGTCTCAATTAGGCTCATACTGCCTTTAGCTACAGGGTTTTAGTTTAATATAACAGACAAAAATGTTACGTGAGTGAGAAAAATATAATACGATATTAATTTTCTTCGAAGCATCTCACTCCGCTCCTAGTTCACGTTTCAAATGAGGTTTAGTCGCCTATTAATGCCTCTTTTCGGTAGGCTACGCATGAAGCCCTTACTATTCAATTTTGTATTTCGTCTTAATTGTTTTAATTAGTATTGTTTATTTAAAATTTATTACAGTTAACTCTAAACAGGCAAGGTGCTGCCATAGCTCAGGCAGTTAGACTCTAGACACTAGATGCTAGACTCTGACTTCAGTGCGGACAACCTGTTTCGATTCCGCGTGGACAAAACTGACATTCGATAACCTCTCCTCCGAGTTACAACCAATAACTCGAAGATTTCTGTCCTCTGGGTTGTTGCGCCGTGTAGTCTGGTCGATGCTAACCAACGTTTCAGAGGTCATACCGCCTCCGTCATCAGGGCTTAGTACAGAAGTTTTAATCGGCCACGAGTCTTTCTAGCCTACCATTATCACAATATCCTGTTAACTCACCTTCTTGATGTTGCTGACGTAGAAGCCCGCCTGTTCGAGCTCAGCCTGCAAGTACAGCCTACTCTGTGGGTTTGGCGCCGTCTCGATGAGTGTGTTGAGAAATCTGACACCCGCGGCCTGCAGCTCCGGGCAGCCCCCGGCGCTGCTCAACATGCCTACCAGAAAACGGAACCGCACGGGCTCGCCGAAGCGTAGGCGCAGGGTGGAGAGGGCCTCCGACACAGGCCCGTGCCCACAACCCGGAGGCTCGCACGCCTTCGTCAACAACTGAAAGCAAACGCCCTGTATAATCACTGATGCAGAGGCGAATAATGTGATTCCTGTGTGTCACATACGAGGCAACTAAATACAGTCGAAACAACAAACAAACTGTGACTCGCAGTAGCAGTAACTTTTTTTCTTTATTTTGGGTAATGGACTGAGTTGGGATCAACGGGGAGTCGGACTTCTTCATATCGATTATACCGTCGATCGATAAGTTCATCGACGGGTGAAGTATCTTGTGTGGTAAAAGGAAGAATATCAGAACGTATAGGCGTAGCTGCAGTCACAGAAGAACAAATGGCAGAATTTGAATTTAAGTTTAATTATATGCAACGCTAAGCAGTGGGATCATATCGAAATAGTACATCCAAAATAAAGAATTTACTTTGCAATTTTTCGGTACAAAAAATTTTTTTGTTCTTGTTTTTTAACAATCTTCAAGGCTCATTTACATCTGAAACAATGGCTTACATTTCTGTAAATGATGTACCCACATAAACGTAGTTTGTCTTAAAAACGTCGAGATTCAACGGGGAATAGTTTCTCTCGTACCTTAATCTTTCACCCTATTTCTTCCCTTCCGCATTGTTACTTCGATTCCTCTCGCCCTTGCCTGAGACTGCATCCCCTTACATATGACATCACACAGTCTATTTCAATTTCTTAAAACATACAGAAAAACCTTAACACAACTTCATAATTTAAAGAAACGTGCGTATTAAAACTAATATAGAACTCTGTAATACAAATTTAAGACAGCTGATAAGACAAAACTGTTACAGGACAACAAAAACAATTAATAATATTATCGACAGCTGATAAGACAAAACTGTTACAGAACAACAAAAACAATTAATAATATTAGACAATTAAAATTTCACCGCCTTCTACCACGTTCGAGCTCATCCAGATATCTCTCTCAAGCGAGCACGCCCATGAAATGGCGTGTAGCCTAGCACAGATGTTGTCAGGGCCCGTGAACCCACCTCGAGCGCTATGACACGCGATTTGCTAACGTTGCTCATGATGCAGACTGCCAGGGTGAAGAGGCCGGCCGGAGACGCCGCCAGACGCCTCGCGGCGTCCGGACATCGGAGACAGCTGCGGATGCACTGGAGACAAGAATGTTCGTCTAGCAGGGCTCGCCTCAGTACGGGAGGAGGACATCGCGTCTGTTGGCTCGCCTGACTCAGCTGCACGGCTCGGAGCAGCTCCAGGAGAAGTGTGACTCCGTCCAGAGGGTCGCCGATAAACTCTTGGACAAAGCTGCAAAGGAATAATAGTACACTTTGGTGGACGGTCGCGCCTATACACGACGACACTTTACAGTCGCCACGAGCATCACGAAAAACACAGACACCCCGACATTTAGCAATAAGAGCTCAACACAAAGCGAACAGAATTCAATTAAAAACTAGAATTTATAAAAATCTGGCTGTTTATCGATAGATTTAACGTAATTTCTCTGGTTATCCAAATCACGTCTTTAAGTGTTTTCTGTATTACCGTTGTTTTGATAAAACAGCTGGTGAGTCAGGTTGACTATACGCTTTCTTACATTTCCGTACATCGGAAAACAGGAAGTTCTACCGCCATTACCTTTAGTGCGGCTTTAAAACACGGAGTTGTTATGAAGATGACAAATTCCAACAGACGGACATGCCGATATTAACAATTAATTATGCCCTAATTTTACCCGCTTCATATACAAACCGCAAATAACACATTTTAAATATTGACCGTGTGTTCGTCACTAAACCTCGCTTTTCAGATTTGTTGCTACGCAAGAAGTTCTTTATGAAGCCTACTTCGATACGATAGCATCAAATGAAGTGTAGAGAATTTGTTTTTCCGAATATCTCACGTTTTCATTCTTGATGCAGCCTTGTAACTCTCCAGAACTGAAGTTCATAATCATAGGAGTATAAAACGTAAAGACGGCCAAATTAAGAGGAAGTTGAAGTGCCCCTGGCAGTGTGGTTAAGGTCACTGGACTCAGGCACTAGAACGGGCCACAGGACCCAGGGCTTCGAGTGACATGTCTTGAGCGAGACGGCCCTTGTTATTAGCGGTACCATTCCCAAGTACTGTTAGCGCAATTACCATATATCTGACGCATGAATACCCCTCGTTGTGCATCGATTTATATTATAACGGAAGCATTAGGTGATTCCTGAACAATATCTTCAGGGTTCGGTTCGAAACAAACTTCGTAGCGTTGGCTGTTTGCTTCATTAGTCGATCCAACTACGTCGGTATTCGTGACTGTCAACACATGAAATGTAATAGATGAACCTGGGTTAATTCAAGCGAAATCTCGATTGGTCCACTACAATTTCCTTATCAATTGAATCAATATTTGTACCGTCATGACTCGGTGTCGACAGACACGTTTACAGTCAACTTAACCCTTTAAGACCCAGTGGTAACTATATGTACCACCTGCTTCACACAGTTAATTACTCTGCGTGTTGTATGTATAGGTTTCGGATTGTTCTCAGTGTAAACAGGGATTATTTCCTTAAACAGCGTCAACCAGTTGTCATTTGTAATGGTGAAGTGTTGTTTTTTCTTCGCGGTACGGACTGATTTATTAAATAATATTTAGACGAGCTTCGGCTTCAAAGGGTTAAGGAACAACGTGATGCGGTGGTTCATCCTCCTTTACAGCTACGCCGACCGGACGATAAATACGAAACAAAATCCCCATTAACTGTGTAAATTATATTCCCATTAACGTGCGATTAAATAAATTTAATGACCATCATCTGTTTCTATCGAATGAAATTACTTTCATTGGTCTACTGGCTGCAATTAGTCACGATTTCTAACACGAACGCTTTGACGCCATTGTCCGAGTGTAATTTTCGTTGCAAACAAAAATTGTACTGCACACAGACGTTAATAATTAAACCAGCGTCTTGTAATTCTCTCTCAGATACTGCAGAATGAGACTGCAAAAACGGAGCTTCCCGTGAAGGGAATCTTTGGAAACAGTTTGTCAATAATTCATTTCAAATTATCTTTTTCTTCCTTTCTTTTCATCATCCGTACATCAGCAGGTGCAAAAATTCTTTTCCTAAATAAACGCCAAGTGTTACAAAACTGAAGCTAAAACTGCAGACATTTAAAATAAAAGAATCTACGATGTTCCTTTGTGACCAACTCAAGTGGTCATTTGAGCTCCGCTACATCTGGTAAACTGAATGGATTCCTGTCCATTTGTAGTAGGTACATGAAATTGCCTGACGCGGTGCTCTCAAATTTATTTAGCTCCAAACACTCCGAGTCTCGAAAGTTAATGACGGAACTCGAAAATGAGACACATCCGAACGACGGCAAAGCTGAGAAGAAAGTTGTTTCAAACCAGTAACGCAAAGCCAAATAGGGAGACTTCTTTGGACTGTGAAGTGCTTATTAAATCAACTTAATGTAGCAACAACAAAACGGGATGTACATGTTCTTATTTTGAGATAAAAGTCTCGGAGATTTGATTACAAGCAACGTCAAGACCAATTACTCGAGCCTCATCTGCAATGTGGTACAGTGTGCTCCGCATAAAGCCCAACACATTAACGAATACATGTGCTAACGCAAACTTCTATCTGCATTTACGTCGGATAACGCTTTAAAACCCATTGGTAACTACACGTGCCACACACTTCATTTCGTAGAGATGGGTTTTCGCATGATTTTCAACGTGAACAGTGAATATTTCCTTAAACAACGTTAACAAGTTGACATCTGTAATGGCAATGCGTTGTGTTTTCTTTTCGGTACGGACTGGTCTTAAATATTATTAAGATGAGCTTCGGCTTAGGAAAAAATAATTATACTTTAAGATCATGTCCGACAATTTTAATACAGGCAAAATTTATGCTTAAAATATGCAGTGGCGTTAATCACACACACGAGAGACGAGCGCTGAATAAAGTTTCTTTTTCTCCATCTAAGCCTATGTCTCTTAAGCGATCTCTCCCCTTCAGATTTCCCGACTAAAACTTTGTATACACCCTTCATTTCGAGGATGCGTGTTTCAATGTCCACTCCACCCCATAGTCATCGTTTACGACGTTAGGTGACGACTTCAACGCAGCGTCTTTTAATATTCTTGGAGAAGAAGGCGGAAGATATTAAATCCAACATTTTTCTTTCATAATATGAAGGCTCCAGTTCCATAGCTACTTCTGATTCCCAGAAGCAGGATGATTTTTTTATCTTTCAACATCAGTTTGCATTCTTTGCCCAATGAAAGAAAATTACTATTTTATTTGAAGTAACAATAACCTATTTTTTATTCATAAGTTATTACGCATGCTTGGAAACAGAGTTGAATCCATATTTCTTCTTGTTTGTCTTTTTCCCTATAAACGAAAGAAAATTATGTAACGTGGGAGCATGTCTGCGTCGCCAGAGAACAGGTTCTGACATTCTGTTCTTTGTCAGGACAGGCCGCCGGATACGCCTGAGTTGTATGTTGATTCAGTGCACTGCACTTTAGCTAACCTTGGCTTCAATTCAGCGTTGCACAATCATCTCCTATTTGAATTACATCCAGACTTCCGCAAGTCAAATTATAATTGCAGTTTGCTGTCTTCTGGGCTGTTGCGCCGTGTATCCTAGTATAAGTTACCCGACGTTTCACAGGTCCTTGCTGCCAGCATCGTCGAAGCGATGAGTAAGCAGCTCTGAAACGTCGGTGGACTTATATCAGACTACACGGCGCAAATCCCAGAAGACAGTCGTCTTCAGACTATTCGCCGCCCTGAGAACGTGGAATATCAGAGGTTTGAATTTACGTTTACATTTGCTTTAAATTTTTAGGTTTCAACAGTGGTCAATTGCGGGTTTCTGGATTGTGACACCCTGTATGTTATGTAGGTAGTTACAAACATTTCTATTTGTATCTTCTGTGTTGAAGATAGAGGCAGTATGTTCCTCCGCAACGTTGGAATCTGCCCACAAGACGTCACAACGAAGAAAATAAATATCGAAATATTCAAGGTCACGAAAACCTCGAGTCAAATTTCACGCGTTCTTACCTCGGGAAGGCGAGCCTGAGATCTGCCTTCAGCTTCCCCAAGAGTTCGGTGACGGTGGAGAACTGCCTGAGGCTCATCTCCTCGCCGTGGGGTGTGGTGGGTGTGAGGATCGGGTTCCTGTAGTCCTTGCTGCTCTGTCCAGGAACCGGCTGTTGGAGGTTGTGCGCGCTCTTAAGCGTCGCGTCGGCAGATTCCGCCTGTACGGCGGACCCCAGGCCATACAGTTGAGCGCTGCTACCTGACCGGCGCCCCCACTTGCGTAGGGACATGGCGTAGTCCTCTGGGTTGTACACGGGTGGCCGCTGCTGTTCCTGGAACACGAAGGGAAGACTGAATAAAATCAAATGCACACAACACGTTACACGAACATCGAAAGAGCGCTTAATATATCAATAAACCCTTATCGAAACGTTGGAAATCCTTATTAAAAAAGAGCGCTTAATATATCAATAAACCCGTATCGAAACGTTGGAAATCCTTACTAAACGCCCTCATGATAGAGGCAGTAAGCACCTCTAAAACGTCGGTAAATTTCTACGACACGAAACGGCGAACATCCCAGACGACAGTCATCTTCGGACATGGATGTTCCGGAACAGAAAAGCGACCTCGCCTTCGACCACGATCAGCATACACCCTTGAAAAAATACATCGACGAGAATGTTGAATCTGTTAAGTAACGGCCAGTATTTCAAGTCTGACCTGATATTTAGAAGTAGACCACAGCTTGGAAAGCTGACGTCTTTGCCCGCAAAGGTTGCCTTTAGCTACTGGTAATGGTCTAGAAACGCAGTCACCTTCCTGTCCAGCCTCTCAAACTACTTCTGCAGACCATCCATGTGATGGACAGACGCGACTCCAGTTTGCTGAGACACTGGCACATAAACAATCAATAATCTTACAATAAACATGTATATGACACAACAATATATTACACCAGGATCACCTTAAACTATGACCTAAATTTTCTTCGTAACAAAATAAGTCGTTTGAGAAATGCATGTCTGAACTCCGGGGAAATTCTTGCAAATCACACTTTATACGTGTTACTACTGCAGACCTAAGACACGTCCAGTCAGTTCGTCCCGCGTTACCCCTTTGAAGAAGCCGAGTGGTAATCATCTGTACCAGCTATTTTTACAATCAGTAACACTGCATATCGTACTAATGGTTTTCGCATTATTCTCACTGCAAATGGTGATCATGTCCTTAATCAGCGTCAATCAGTTGATCTCTATAATGGTGAAGTGTTGTGTTTATGAATTTTTAAATATTATTTAGACGAGCGTCGACTTCAAAATGGTTAATCGAGTCTGTGAAGTAAAAAATGTTGGCACAGAACCTTGGCCATCGGTCACTAATATCTATATAAGATACACAGATAATTACTGGTCCTGTAAACCTGATGTTATACAATTAATAATGCACACGCTGCATGCAAATTTTAAATCGTAAATTTACATATAGGTTGAAGTTTCTTTTCCCCTAGATGTTATCTGTGTTTTAAAATGCAAGATTGTTTATCGTGTTGCAATGACGCTAAAACTGTCTTTGTATCAATCTGCCTGTCTCTCTCTCTCACACACCTAGGTCGTGCTATTCTATAATGTTAGCTGGTCAACGACTTGTGTAGTAGCTGCTAGCTGCTTCTATAGTACGATGACGGGGGAGGTAGAACTTCTGTAGCTAAGGAACCATGACACATACGAAATTTACTAGAACCTTCAACCGTGAACATGGCAGATTTACTACAAGAAAATGCTTTCAAAACTCGTATTCATCATTAAGTATTGTATAGAGGCAAGAATGCTTTTGTAATGATTTGCTTACTTCGATCATTGAAACACGAAGTTAAATTCTGCTACTCCTTCAGATGTCGTTGAATACGCCCTGCGGCGGCTTCATTGAATGATTAGCAAAATTTATTCTGAAATTATAAGTAGTTTTAGGCACTAAGATTGATTCACCGCAAGGAATCTGCCTACACAGGACAACGAGCAGGATTCGACGTTTCCTTAAGATCCATTTTAATATTATTCTCCCACCAACGCTAAGTTCTCCCAAGTGGCATATTTCCTTCAGGTTCCTTTACCAAAATTTTGTACACATTTGTTGTCTCTTAAATGCGTCCTGCGTACCCCGATCATCTCATTCTCCAGGATTTCTCAAACTCTTCTCAAAGACCTCTACAGAACATCTACATGACTTTGAAACACTTCACTAGGATTTCTCCAGGACTTCTTCAGAATTTCTCCAGCACTTCTCCAGCAATTGTCCAGGATATATACGTCCATCAGTTACCACGATAGGAATTCTCCAGGAAATTGATGAACCATTTCTAAAACCACAACTTTAACTAGCCTAACTTAACACATGACCTAACCTAACACAACCTAACCCAACCTAACATAACCTAACCCAACCCAATCTAACCGAACCTATCATTCTCAAGTAGCCCCATCTTTTGGAATGCATTTGCCTTGACTTATGAATGAACTTTATCTATAAGTGGCTTCAAACTAACAGGATTATGGTCACTCAGTTTAATAAAGTTAGGTAGATACGAAAATGAGAAAAATTATTCTTGAATTGAGCTTCAAAAATTTAAAGCCCCATACTCCTCAAAACCTTGGACTTATCTTCTTATGATCTTGAGGTGACGTTGACCTATCCATGTCCTGAAACTGACAAGATTATAGTCATTCAGGTTCCTACAGATCGGCAGAAATATGCGTTTAAAAAATGAACTTAGAATGACCTTGAGAACTTTAAAAGTCTCTATTCGGAAAACCCACGGACTTATATTGTCATGACTGTGACATGACGATGACCTGTCCGTGACCTCAAACTGACAAGGGTATTGTCACTTAGAATCCTACAGATCGGCTGAAATATGCGTTTGAAATAATGAACTTCGAATGACCTCGAGAAATTTAAAAGCCTCTATTCGGAAAACCCACGGACTGATATTGTCGTGACTATTACATGACAGTGGCCTGTGCGTGACCTCAAACTAACATGAGTATTGACATTCAGATCCCTACAGATCGGTAGGAAAATGCGTTTGAAAAAAAAACTTTCGAAATACCTTGAAAATTTTCAAGGCCTCTACTCGGAAAACCCCTGCACTTATTGTCGTGTCCAGGGCTGTGGAGTCGGTACTAAAATCTCCGACTCCGACTCCTTCATAAATGCTCAATATGTATTAATAAGGGTAGACCTACTAAAATGGTACGTGGCACCATAAGAGATTTAATCACCACTACGTGAATCATCAGTCCACTTTTTAGACTTATAACCTATATTTAATTATACGTGTAATAGTTATTGCAGAAATCGGTTGATTTCTAGACATTTTGTATTCTTAAGGTACCGGAGCCAAAGTTACAGAGCATTATTCCCACACATTTTGGCTCAACGCGTCGTTGAATCTCCCTAAGCGTTAGGCCACCGGCGGCTCACACGGTATAGAAGGTGTTCTTAAGAATTTATATCGAGGTCGGTACATTTTTACCGACTCGACTCCAGAGTCCAGGCGTAACTTATTTTTGAAATGCATCTCGTTTTTGTAGGAAACATGAAAACCGATCAGAAATATGTGGTTAGTACCCTGGAGACTTAAGACTCGTCTCTGGGAAGATTAATTTTAAGTTTCGACGCTAAACTCCTTATAATTCTCGCGTCAAGCCGTAGAACATTCAAGAAATATTAATATTATACAGTATATTAACTGATCCTGCCATACAAGTAGCAGTGAAATACAAAAGTCTACAGATATTTCACTATGCAGTACACATACTTTCTAAACAGATTCTTTGCGATTATGTGCACTACGTATTCCACTGGCTTCGATGTTCATTTATCACAGATTCAAAGCCACTGCTGCAGTCCTGAACATATTACATACAACCTGTCATACATAGTTATAAAATAGTTAATCATATCAAAAAGAAATTTTAGAATTGAGCTGTATATCCAAATGAGATATATATTTTACACCGCGCGGCAATTCTATAAGCCATCTTTTACAAAATCGATTAACTTCAATTTCAGTTTCATTAAAACAAGTTTTGAATTCACTGAAGAAATATAAAATTCATCGGACTATTTTAAGAGTCGACATACTCAGTATCAAATTTCACTAAAACCTTCCAAACGTTTTAGAGATGAATCACAAGACAGCGGAGAGTCAACTTTGGCTTCGTACCTTTGTTTACGAAGTGCGATCGAAAGGTTTCCAGACTGCGCGTATAAAAACCCGTACACTTATCTCAGGTATTAAATTCATCCATCACCCTCGAAGTAGTTCCCCTGGGAGTGAACACAACGATCCCAGATGGTGCTTGACAGGCTGACAAAGAAAGATTTCCAGGGATGCTTCCAGGCTTGGCAGCGGCGCTGGGATCGTTGTGTTCACTCCCAGCGGAACTACTTCGGGGGTGATGGATGAATTTAATACCTGAGATAAGAGTACGGGTTTTTATACGCGCAGTCTTGAAACTTTCCGATCGCACCTCGTATAAGTACAAATAACGCACACATAATCAAGTTTCTATATATGGTGCCACAGAAAACTAAATCGACTGGCACTTATTCTTAGCTAATGACACAAATAAAATCTCTGAAGTATATGCCACTCACTTGGTTAAATGAACCGACGTTACAAGTTTTAAAAATTTCCTAGTTTTTATCCACTATAAGGAAGAAATTCCAGATAGTATTTATGTTAAGAATGAAACCTGAAAGACAAGTATTGAAGTAATCCGCGTTTTCGCTCGCTACTTCTCAAATGGTTTCGAAAAGAACAAGAAAGTCAATTACTCTTCAGTCTCTGCGATATCTACAGGTCGGCAGTCAGAATTAGACGGATGAGACAAAAGAAAATCACTATACTCTCATACTCTTTAAAGGATATTCTCAGACATTCATTTAAGTCTGACTGAAGAATGTAACATATTGTCTCAAGGGGCCTTACACGTTCGGTTTTTACTCAGTCTAAACTGCACAGACGAGAAATACGCAGTTAAAATTACGTCTGGACAGAAATTAAAAAAAAAAAATCAGTACAAAATTTATTTTCCTTACAAATCTTTTTATCTTTTTTCGACTAACGTTCCATCCCTCTCTTTGTTTCTTTTCTGCTCTGTTCAAAACAGAATTTATTTATTAAGCCACGCATACAGGTATCCCAAGGGGCCATCTAAACACCTTTGCCTGTCATAGCAATTCGTTACGGAGTGAAGAGCCAAGTCTCAACACTACAACCGTGTAATCTGAAGATGCCGGAACTGCTTTAGCAGAATTAAACTTGCGAGAATGAATGTTCGCAGAGCTTTATACATGTCTGCTATTCAATACAGTACAGAAACATTGGCATTCTCTCACCCACAATACAACTCATCACCTCGACAAAATGGAAACCGGATCTACCACAAACAAAGGCCAGTCAAAAGAACCGATTTTAAACATCTGAATCTACTCAACTGCACTCAAGCTACCCTAAGACGGGTCATGAATGTTTAGTAATCTCTAACCTCAGGTCACAACTCTTAATAAATGCAGCAAATGTCAAGAATTTCCCTGCACGCTGCATCCTTCCTTCCCGACTCTGTCCTGGCCTTCCGTTCCTGGCGCAGATATTCACATTCATTGCATATTTTAGCTGCCAGATCACAAGATTTTGTTTACTTGGCGAATAACCTTGGGTTACATAAATGTGGGTACATTTCTACACCAGCTTGTCCAAGAAATTCCCTGCGAAATGGCGTCAGACAAGAGATTCTTCTCCCTAAACCGACAGTTCAACGCAGAACAAAAGTATAAAGGTAGGTGTACTCAAATGGAGTAGCCTGAAAATATTTATTAAAATTATTCATTGGCTATTTTGAATGCGTCATTGGTCTTGAAGTTCAGACACAGATTCAATTTACAGTAGAGTTTATACTGCATCTTTATAATCTAAAAATTAAATTCGCCGAACGACCTACCGTATCAAAAATCTTATATACCGCCACGCAACACCGCTTTGCATGTTGGGTATTTTAATTCACGACTTGCTATTGGAACAAATACCCAAACACTACAAATAAAAATGCAGATTTATGCTGTCTCTGCAGTTTCGTCACACACGATAAACTCGCAGACGCCACCCACCACATAAGTCACCTCTTCAGACGTGATACCCTCAAGTCTTCCGTGTGCTGGATGTTTCAAGACATCATCAGTCTCTCAAAGAGGATTCTACTCTGTGGAATTCGTTATGAGGGAATTAATTCATCGTTGAATCAGCGTCCTGACAAAAGAAAGTTTCTTAGAAGAAAATATTTGTTTCTCAATACATTCCTTCAACTATTGATCTTAGACCAATACCGTATTACCGGCTGAGTGCAGAAAGATCAGTCTGAAATTGGCCACGAACATCTCCTCCTAATACTAATCCACCACTCAAACACATTCTTCCATCTGATTCGAAGGTACATAATCCCTCCAATTACAGCAGTGTCTTTAATTACCATATTTAAGCACAGCCTTCTATTAAATGTAAATACAGTTGCAGGGCATTTCCTTCCTTTCTATTGATTCTCTTATCTTTCTCATTTCATAAATTTTTCTTGCTGTTTTATTCCATCGGTGTCCATTAAAGACACAGAACGTACGTCTGACGAACCCAAAGGTCCACAGCGGAAATGAATCGTTAATTGAAGTCGCTCAAGAAACCGGTCTGAAGTCATTCTGACGCCCTCGGGTCTTGTACGTCGTTCTGCTGTTAAGCGGAGAAGCAGTCACCAGAGAGACACTTCTTCCGACAAGCAGACATGTTCACTGAACAGTGGGGACCCTGGTCTTCGTGACCAAAGTATCAGCAGTAGCTGCTTCGGTGCGGATAAACAATATTAAGATTTCGAAATGTTTGCAGCCATTCGATTCGTGACTTTCGATATCAGAGTCTAAAAACAGAGCTGTACAAAACTATGACATTACATGCTGTTTTGTACCGACAAAGAACTTAAACCCCTGTCTTGAAGCATTACAGAGAAGGAAGACGTCTGAGCAGAATACGATTCCAACAGACAAACGAACGAAGAAAACTGAATAACTTTATAACCTGTACGTTTCATGTAGTATTCTAGGGCGGGACATACGACAAGCAAAGGGTAAATGATTACGATAGCATCAAAGGTAAACACAAAGTGAAAAAGTAGACAATAACAGAGCGAACAATTGTTACGCTATACGCATACATTTCCTAACTAGAAGGTGGGGTTGTCGGTGGTGCTTGACTAAGGAACACGCCATGAAGGCGTGCGGAGGAATGACAGAGTTTTCTTCGCCTCGGCACTAGATTCAGGTGAGTGGTTAGTATCACGTTCCTCACCCTGGCCGCTTTACCCCCAAGGAGAATAGCCCCCAATACCCAATTGGATAGGAGGCTGGGTGGGCCCCAGAGCCGATCTTGACGAGATGGCGAACAGAGCATTTTTTTTGTTTCTGCCCAGAATCAAATCCCGATCGTCCAGAGAGTAACCCAGTCACCTACCACACATTAAATATGCTGTAATGTCTCCATAAATAATTTAAGGTCTTAATTTTATTTTATTTATTTAGTGTTCTGTCTGACGACAGGTCCATTTGAACAGGATCCTTCCATCCTTTTCTCGGACTGGGACCTGTTCATATACGTTCTTGGCAGATGATCCAGAAGTGGTTTGCCATTGCCTTCTTCTGTGTGTGAATGGAGTAATTGTTGGGATGCCACGGAGAAACCGGGGAAGCCCCCGGAGGAAAACTCCGTGTTGCCTAGACCACGGCCTTGCCCAACACAAGTTATAAATTCGGGCACCGCTGGGAATCGAACCCGAGACCCCAGGATTACAAGGCCAGCGTTCTAACCGCTAGACCACCGTGGTATTTAAGGTCTTAATTACCAGAAGATAATTGAATGGAAAAAAACTACTTTATAATTTGTCAAATGGAATTTAGAACAATTATGGTTGAACGTGTATGCCCCATGCATTCTTGAAACACATATTCTTCTTTCTGTATGGTTGCACCAGCTGAAATGGTTAGCATCAGCAAAGAAATCATCCGTTAAATTTCCGCATCAACTGGTAGAGATTGTAACGCATCACAGTACAATTCCTCGCTCCGGTATCTGAAGCGTGGACCAAGAACCGGAATTAAATCACCTTCTCCCGCCATTCTCATTTCGACTAATCGACTATGAAATTTTCGAACACTTCCCCATTTCTCTCGGTACAGAAGAACTCGTAGATTACGGACATGTCTAAAATTATGAAAAGATACTGTTTGTAATTTCATTACAAATATGACAGACAACACTGAGAAATGTTGACGTTATTAAACATATCCGATAAATTTAACGTAAGAACTGTCACATAATAAAAAAATAATAATTAATATTATTACGTTAACATATTTAAAATTAGAAACAGTAATACTACATGTGACCCTGGTCGGCTAGAATCGTATGAGCAGATGCCCACAAACCCAGAAGAACCCAGAACTGTAAGAGCTTGCGTACAAACGTATTCACTGCAGCGGGATATAACTGTCACTTGGAATTTTATTCAGCTGGATTCATCATCCACACCTTTGCGCGCAGTGCACTAAACAAACAGCAGTTAATTTAGGAACTTTCTGATTATCTGATTATAAGAATTTCAAGTGTAAACTCAAATAATCCGATAGGATCATTCAGCACGACAAGAACTACGTGCGGATTGCAACTTTCCAATCCTGTTTACTCCACGTCCATAATTCAAATTTTTGCAGACACAGAAACCGAAAGAATTGCATTAAGTGGAACATGAAATCCTGCCAACATGTCGCACTAACTTCATCTGATTCTGATCCGATCTCATTTGACAACGTGACAGGCCAGCAGGCAAGTTGTCGCAGAGACCTCCAGTTTTCATTGGCCTGCACTGATGTTTTCTCATTAGCTTCGCTTCAGCAAATTCTGGTCGCAAAAACCAACAGTCTATGGCTCTTGAACTCAGTTAATGTCTACGACAATTATTCTGCCTTAAGAGACATTGTGGTAAATTACCTGCAGTCAGGCCATTACAACAGAAATAATATACAATTACGGTTTGAGTTCAGAAAACCTTCAGCAGAACAAACACGTAAATATGTTGAACAAATAGTCGCGGAGAGCCGACATGGGACAGTCCTTAATCTTGGGGGTTGGGTGAGTAGCTAACAGCCCCTCACAGTAAAAACAAAGTATTTTATGAGACACGTAACAGTGGACAACGGACAAGGGTTGGTGCTTTGTCGTGACCTACGCAACGGAGTCTTCAGGAATTAGTAATCTGTTCTATAAAGGTGGACTACACAAGGAATTTCTGGCTAGTCTGAACAGATGATAAATATCAAAATTTAGCTGCAAAACGTGAAGAGAATAGATTAGTCTAAAGATTTCTGGTAAAGGTATGTCTTTGAACTAATACACCTTACTGGACAATTAACTTCGTCTAAAAACCTACATTTCGGCATCGCCCTGATCATGGACGCAGCAAGGACCTCTAAAACGTCGGTAAACTTCTACCAGACTACAGGGTGCAACAACCCAGAAGACAGCCTTCTTCAAAACTGGTAGTTGTTCCAGAAATGTCTCGCTTCTGTGGCATCCAAATGCTTATTACAGCGTTCACAAAAAAAACCGACATCAGAACATATTTTGAATTATTTTAATCTAGCCCACACTCAGACGCCATTTTTCTCTAATATTCTCACAGATAGACGCTATTTAACATAATGACAGTTCACACCGTACGTAAAAAAATCTCCCAACAAAATACTCTGATTTCTTTGTCAGCCGGCAAATGAACAGTAACTGCAAATTAGTAAGCCAAATTACTCTGAACAGACGTTAGGTCTAGACGAGAGTGCAACAAAAGAAGTGTTCAAGGTTCGGTAAATCTGTAAGAGACGAGAGACGTCTTCATCACTTGACTTTCAAG
Organism: Zootermopsis nevadensis; assembly: GCF_000696155.1. The sequence continues at coordinate 2,535,509 of NW_019059987.1, read as the reverse complement.
CATTGTCTACTTTACGGCATAAAGACGTAACAAAGTACATCGGAAGTCAGTATTCGTCGCTTCTTGGAAACGCATATGAAACACATTTTCCTGCAACCCGCACACAACGAGGTGCAAAAGTCAGGGCCCACTTGAAATGAACACGCGCATTAAAATGATTCGTTCCTTACGATTTCAACTTAATTTACATAATTACTTGTCACATAATCTCTTACAAATATCTTCCCAAACACACACATAAACAAATTATACTTTAAAATGGTCGTAATCGAGGGATGGCAAGTGTGTCCCGGCTTTTGAAACATACTGTACATGCATGTGATCGCATTCTTCTGTTATTTAACGACGCTTTTCAACAGCACTGGTACATGGATGGGAAAGACTAATTTGAAAAGCACAAATGTAAGGGGCCGGTCACTGATTACTTAAATCAGAATTTTACGAAGGGCCTGAGTAAAACCACGAAACCCTCAGTCAGGTTAGCCGAACTTTGGACCGAGGTTGGTGATGTGTGGAATTATTAATTCGATAATAGTTTTTCGTGTATGAAACGTTACAAATATGTAAAATGAAAAATTATGTATGCGTTTTGTCCCACTCTGTAAAAACGTCTGGTTTCCACCTTACCCTAGCCGTTCTAGTCACTTGGCATTGAGACGTTACGCCATACAGCGACAGGACAAGGAGGACTCCCACAGAAAGTAACGCGACGTTTATTTAGTGTTCTGTCTGACGACAGGTCCATATGAACAGGATCCTTCCATCCTTTTCTCGGACTGGGACCTGTTCATATACGTTCTTGGCAGATGATCCAGAAGTGGTTTGCCATTGCCTTCTTCTGTGTGTGAATGGAGTAATTGTTGGGATGCCACGAAGGAAATCTCCTTGTTGCCTAGACCACGGCCTTGCCCAACACAAGTTATAAATTCGGGCACCGCCGGGAATCGAACCCGAGACCCCAGGATTACAAGGCCAGCGTTCTAACCGCTAGAGCACCGTGGCGTAGCGAACAATTTTATTGAAATTCCGATTAACAGACGCATCAACGTTAGATCACTAGGTGAGTATCAAGGTTTCGGGGGTTCGTATCGCCTCCATCTTCAGTACGTGAACTGCATTGAGGGGCCCATCCCTGCCTGTGGGTGCTTTCACTCGCCAGATCGTGCGCATGTGCACTCTGCACACGCACCGCGGCCCCAGGAAGGCCAGGGTCAAGGAACGTTGGAAGTAAGCGACCACATACGTAACTCGCCCTACAGGCAACGATAGGAATATTTCGCTCCGCAGGTCTGCAGTCAGCTGTCTCGCCTCGGGAACTTGAACGCCAAGGCAATCGGACGAGTTTCTTATATCGACATGAAAGTCGCGTCTCTCTACAAAGGTAGCTGGATATTTAATTATTTTATATACAAGTCTTAAACGTGTAGTATGCTTATTAAGGAGGGAACAACTGCGATGAAAGTTGGTGTTAGACGTTTCGACACAGAAACATAGTCTGGCAAACATAGTTTTGGTCAGTTTACATTTGCTATAATCATGAGTCGTGACATGTCCCAGGAGGACCTCAGTCAGTATAGCAGAAACCCTAGACGAGACTCGATTTAGGTATCCCTAGGGTGACACGGCTACATCAGCCCACCCAGTAACAGAGTGAAGGCGTTGTTCTGTACGTCTAGACTCGTAACCAGCAGGAGCGTCCGTCCTTGCCATCCCACATCATTTCCATTTATTACAACCTGCTCGCTACAACTTTCGATTGATGAGAACGAAGCAACTGGATATCAAGTGCAACTTTCCAACTGCTAACTTAAAATGTACTAGCAGAATCCGACGTATCAGCACCGCAAATACCAAGTCCAGCAATTGACACGATCCTCAGTCAGTTTTATCCACCACGACCACGTCCCATCTACTTCTCGGTCTTCCCAATCTTCATTTCACAAGATAATTCTTATCAAAATTATTTATGCATTTCTTGTTTCTCATTCTAGCCACACGCCCAGCCCATCGTATCCTCCAAGACTCAAGTTTCCTAATAATACCAGGTGACATGAAAAGTCACAAAGGTCCTCCTTATGTACGTAAATATTTCTAATTTCATGCATTGTGGGTTCGAGTAGTTTTCAAACAAATGCACATTCTTCCCTGACAATAAGAGACCACACTTCTGTCCATAAAACACTCTAAGGGGCAAAGTCCTTCAGAAGTTTAGAGCCGATCAGCAAATCAGGAGACGTCGGGTTTCCGCCTTCTGTGCAACCCAAAGGTTCAATAACGTGTTCGTTCACAGCAACCCGCCTCACAGTCAACTGTTCCGAACCTCCTGACCCTAAGCGTGTAAAGCAGATGGGATAATAAGTTTCCGAAGTTAATAATAATATAAATTTCCAGTGTATCAACTGCGCCGTAACAGAAATTAAAAATCTGTTCTGCACTTATCGCTGGACATCGCATAAATACTTTGTTAATTAGCGTGTTAAATAAAATCTTCGTGTGCTATCTGACAAGAATGTCGCTGCACGTCAGTGAACTTCTACTTACAAGGGAAAGTGACATCTGTTTGTAAACAGCTTATATTATATGAGTGCCAATGAAATCAGTTGGAAATTAGGTGAAACTTTTCAAAATGGCCTGCAGACATAATAGAGTACTAGGCAAATATCTAATAAAACGTGATTCACGATCAGCACACTTAAGCGACACCTGCAACATGTCTTTTGTGCGAGTAAGAGGATCAGGGTACTCTATTTACGCGCCGGGACTAATCAATGACGCCAAATTCGAAACCCGGCCGGATTGCCAACAAGACTGACAGAGCTGTGGAGGAGACGTTCCTTGTGCTGTTCAGGCCAACAACGGAACAGAACCTGACGCGGCCATTCGATTAATTATTTTATTCATTTTGGTCCTATCACGAATGACCAGGGCCTTCAATTCTAATTTAGAACCCTTGAATCACTATTTTGGAACGTGGCTGACACATTACAATGAATCCATTAAGGCAAGTTTCTCACTTCAGCTTTGCTTACCTTGTTATTGGTGTCGCCACGATTACTCCAAATCCCGTCTTTTACCGACGTCAGACGAGGCCCGTCTTCTTCTGAATTCGGCGCCATTTTATCTCCAAGTAGCAGTGAATCACTGCAAACAAAATGAGAGACAACATTTCAGAATACCACGCAGCCGATGACTGTTACTACTCAGTACGTAGTAAAACCACAGACACTTTACCGACATCAGACACGTAAACAAAACAGTGGTTAAGTTAACAAAGTTCCTTCCCCATGTTTAGTCCCTCAATTAAAAATACCTTAAACCAAAACAACTTAAATAAATTGCACATGTAAATAAGTGCGCAAAATCATCAAAATCACGTTCTTTCAACCTTTTCCAAATATGCACGAAATCTCTTTCTTAGAATCACTGTCCCTTCTGAATTCTTGTCTGAATTATTTTGGTGTTTGAAAATACATGGAAAAGGTTCGTATCCCGCCATTTTCCAGTAGTGTGTGAGAGTTTTCAATAGAAATCATACGTCACCGTAGAAATACACCAACATAAGATTTCTAGAAACGAGATCTGGAAGGCTTAATATTTGTTTTACGTATCAGAAAACCTCATACTCCACGGGTCACCGGAACGTGTAAGTAAACACGCAAAACATACAAGTACAAGGATTTTGAAGAAAACGGTACCTTGGTACTTATTTCCTAAAGCAGCTGCTGCGAGAGAAAATGAAGTAATGAGAGAGTCCTAGTTGCCCTGTAAGTCATGTGATAACGGGAACCTGATGAAGACGTACGTCACTCTATGACGCCGATCGGAGTACGGTCGAGTGGAAACTGCGTTCAGCGATCTATTTTGAAGAATATCGACTCTGAGCCGGTGTGTCACGACATGCAGAATTCATGAAGTTAGGTCCTACCACCCGAATGGTCTGTGATGATGGTTTACTGTCATATATGCTTGAATTTACTGAATGATCATCAAAGCACTTGTCATAGCTAAGAACCATCACAGTTAGCGGGCGTCGATCCCAGGATAAACGGCGCTGCTCGATACGGAAGATGGGGGCATGTTCATTCAACACGACACAAGAAGGGGTCATTGACGCTCGGCATAAGGAAGACTCCTGAGTAAGGACTTGGAAAAGAAACCTCTAAATCATAACCCCTGAGGATACAGAAAGAAAAATAAAATAAAATTCACGGAACTCCAATGTCTACTATCTATACTAAAAACATTCTCATATTAAGAATTGTCTGGACGTGCATTAAACTCTTCATTCGTTAAGGTTTTCAATACGTGGAAAGTAAAAATACTTGATTTCGATGAAACATATTTGTTTTTCCTGTCAGGGGGGCAGACATATCGCAGCTCTGTATTGCTAATTTCACCATAGTTTGTCATAAAAATTCACATTTATAGGTGTTTTATCCTTTTCCAGCAGTCTATTGTCCGCGGAAATTTGTCTATTTTAGTTGTTAGCCTATTATTATTATTATTATTCTTTTTCACTGATAGTATCGGCCGAGATTTAGGATGTCAGAAGTCGCTTCTCCCTCAAAAAATAGAAAATAAATAAAGGTAGTAGGTTACTCCAAAATGTCAGAAGGTTGTTTTCGGTACAACACAGTCACAATTTACCACAAAGCTCGGGGTTACCCGATTAAAATTTCCGCCGGGCTATCGGCCACTCCAAGTGAAATTTCTTTCACTATTTGTAGACAATAAATACGGGAAGCACAGTAGGTAACTTAGCGCTCTGCCTACGTGGCAACATGATACGCGTGACCCTACATGTTCCGTCAGGACAACTGCTGGTCAGGCTATTAACCTCTCTAAGACAGAGACCAAGGGAATAAATGGTCACTTTTCAAGGCACTCACAACCACCACCACCTCTCATTCCAGTGCGATACGCGCAAGAGAACCCCAGAACTGGTTTCCAATCCACTTAACAATTCCTAGTCCACAACTAATTTTGCGGTATTAAAAGTGAAAATGAAACTCAAGGTTTTAACCTGTGGAGTTGCAGGGGGTCACACCAATGTTTTGAAGGGGAACCCTATGTTTTCTGGATTCACTCTTTGCTATTCTCCACATCTCATTAACTACGATGTTCATTTATTGCGTAGCTAATCGCAGACGAAAGCTGAAGACAATTCAAACATGTTTATCCTCTTTCATTGTTAAGTATTCCCCATTTTATTTATTTAGTGTTCTGTCTGACGACAGGTCCATATGAACAGGATCCTTCCATCCTTTTCTCGGACTGGGGCCTGTTCATATACGTTCTTGGCAGATGATCCAGAAGTGGTTTGCCATTGCCTTCTTCTGTGTGTGAATGGAGTAATTGTTGGGATGCCACGGAGGAAAACCCCGTGTTGCCTAGACCACGGCCTTGACCAACACAATTTATAAATTCGGGCACCGCCGGGAATCGAACACGAGACCCCAGGATTACAAGGTGACGACAGGTCAGGTCCATATGAACAGGATCCTTCCCTCCTTTTCTCGGACTGGGACCTGTTCATATACTTTCTTGGCAGATGATCCAGAAGTGGTTTGCCATTGCCTTCTTCTGTGTGTGAATGGAGTAATTGTTGGGATGCCACGGAGGAAAACTCCGTGTTGCCTAGACCACGGAATTGCCCAACACAAGTTATAAATCCGGGCACCGCCGGGAATCGAACCCGAGACCCCAGGATTACAAGGCCAGCGTTCTAACCGCTAGACCACCGTGGCGGTCGTATTCCCCATATCAAATAAAAATTTCTTAGATCAACATCTGATATCGCATACCAGAAGACAACCATGCCCTTTGGGGTTAAGCCAGCATCTTAATAACCGAGGTCTGTGTTGTCAATAAGTCTGTTTTGCAGGCATAAGTGAATGCACCCGTTCTTTACGAGCTGTGATCACATTCCTCAAATTACTGCACAACTCTTTATGATCGGTGAAGCATAGAAACCACTGGTTCAATAGATGAAACGTCCCAGACATAAAGTTGGCCCTGGAATTCAATACTTAAGAGAATGCGGTTTAGCCAAAAATAAAAGCATCACGCAAGTTTCTTCTGCAGATAAATTCGGTTTCTTTATCTCGTGGATCATGTTTTGTTGCGCGTTTAAATACGAGGTTCTCACGGCGGTGAAAATGTCCCTCTTTTCAGCTGTAACACCGTGCGGACTCGTATGCAAATAAGCAACATGATAATCCAGAACATTTACGAGTTTAATTTAAACTACGTTTCTATGTGATGTAAACTAAACTAGCAAGCAAGAATTTGACAGCTGAACCACGGTTCCGTAGAATCTGACGTAAATACGTCTATACGGAAAGGAAGTTTATATATTTGCCTTAATTACAACAATATTAACAACAATGCCGAGTAAACAGATGACTTTTCCTAGGTAACATAACAATGCACGCAAGCTGACCATTGTTGTCGATCCATATTAACACATTGTTGATATGGATCTTACACGCTTTCCTTTCATTCCGTATAGACGTATTTACGTCAAAAAATATTAATCGTGGTTTAGTGTGGGATCTGCAATGCGACACCTTTACAACAATGGACTTGCGTCTGCAACAAATAAACAGCAAAGCCAATGAATAAGAGTTCAGAGGAGAACAAGGACCGCGTTATGAAAATATATGTAGGCCTACCTCATTCAAATCAGAGTCGCTTATAAACCATCACTTTGATTGGTTAATGCTACTGGTCTGAACAGACTGACCTTTTTTTTTCTGTGTATGGATTCACTCCACGAATTTATTAGAGGCTATTAAAGCTTGCAGTCTTCTAATTTTGTTGTTTCACGTTTCAAACGAAGGCGCAAATGACATTTGTAGTCGTATGTTCTTTAAACCAACAATAACTAGAACGTCAGAAGTTATTTGCTTGAGTAATAAATGACTACACATAGGAATTTTATGAAAGGGACTGTTCTTTTTATGAAGTTCAAACATGTTAGCAGCTGAAACCGGTTCGACAATGTAATAAATGTTATTCTAGCAACTGTCGCTTTAGCTAGGGCCAGATAAATGTACTTGAAGAGCTTTTAACACATCTCACTAAACGTACATCCGAGAGGCTTTGCACTCGGGAGGCCTCAGGATCAACTCACGGTTCAGAGACAGAAACTTTTCGTCGTTTCCCTCAGTCCAGCTAGGCAAATTCTGGAATTGTGTCTGAATTTAAATCACGACCGCTTTCTCGCGTATAATTTCCAATTCGCTGTTGATTATTAATCCTGTTTTTCGAACCTTTATATAGTCTGAGCTACTGACAGTGTTGTTATAAACAAATACGTAATTCTCTGGCCTCATAAGGCATGTTACCGGTATGTTGCCACAACGATACAGAGTGTGCAGTAAGATGTTTACCAAGACACTAGTATACAGTTTTCCGGAAGCACTTCTGCTGGTTTTCATACCTCACTGGTCCTAAATGTCAATTTGTTGCAAATTATGATGTATGATTGAAACCGCCAGTTGGAAAGCCGACCACACTACAAACAACATTCTGCAACGGGTCAGAAATAATTATTGTGTTTCGTTGATCATTAACAGCATTGCAAGATGTTCCACACGACATACAGAGCTCTGTATTTCATGTTATGTACAGTGCGTTTCATAAGACACGCACCGGAAATGTTTCAACCTCTCTTTTAAAATTAATCATTAATTCTAAAAGTAAGTAAATATATAAATAAATAAAATACGTTGCGCTGGTATTAATGTGTACTGACCGGGAACATATATCAGCCGCTGAAGAATTTAACCATAAATACGCATAAAGGCTTCCAATCCTATCAATCAATCAATCTACCGTTGGAAGTATTTTCAACTGACACCGAGAAACGGGAAGAGATTTCGATTGGTCACGTAGCGGTCGTCCAGGAATACCAACGTACGCGTAGCGTCTACAACAGTAATGGCTCGGGGCAATGATAATTCAAGAAAATATCCAACAAAGCTTTCCAAGGGGACAGGTATGTTACACACTTCATTCTGCCGAATTCCAAAAAAGCCAAAACATCAGAATGGATAAACACGTGCATTTCTAACCGCGGATATTAGAGCAATCACGTGGTTTATCATCCTCAGTGACGAGGCGATATTCTGTCTCAATAACGGAAGCTAACAGACGCTGTTGGTCCAACAGCAATCCGCAATGGATAAACCAAGTGCGGTGTGGATGACCTGGTTGGATATACTTTTTAAAAAAAACGGTGAAAGATTCGAAATTATTGAGGTCACCATTCCCAATCCAGACGACATCAACTTGCACACTTGTTCCAACATGACAGTGCTCAGCCAGATTTCGCTGTGGAAGTCAAGAATAATTCGGAAAAAATGTTCTGTCAGTGGAGTGTAAAAAGAGGGCCACCCCGATCACCGGTTTTTGATGCCCATAGAGTTTTTCTTAGGACATGCTCTTGGCAGCGGCACGGAGCGTGTGACCCTCGACACCTCATCACGCACCGGACGCAGGCCGTATTTCCCACCGGACAAACGGGCCCCTGCTGCTTCATTGTTCTCTCCAGCATTTCCCACGAACATTGTTAAGTGCCACTGCAGCATTTCGTACGCTTAATTTCCTTTTGGCGTTTTGTTATTGTAATGCTTACGTTTAGACGACATGTTAGCCAACTCCACGGTGCAGGGACGTTCTTGAGAAGCTGCTTGTCGCTTGGCTAGTCAAGAAATTACTCTACGTTTATGGACTCCGAAGGTCCATTATCGTGTTCGTAAGTGCAAGCCACTGGACCCTAACCTGAGCCAGATTAATCCAGTTCATACACTCGTATTATATTTAAGATCAATTGAATCCTACGACTGCGACCAAAAACTAGTTGCAAAGAAGATGACGGAGGCAGAATGACCTCTGAAATGTTGGTAAACATCGACCAGACTACACAGAGCAACAACCCAGAAGACGGAAATCTTCATACTCATCGCCCTGATGACGGAGGCAGAATGACCTCTGAAATGTTGGTAAACATCGACCAGACTACACAGAGCAACAACCCAGAAGACGGAAATCTTCATACTCACCGCTGTGAGAACCTCAAGTCTTACAAATAATTTGAACTCAAAATGTCGAACCTCACTTGGAATCACTATTCTAGTCTCGTTTTAAGTATGGACATACTATAGCGAAACGTTGTTTTTATTATGCTACTAACTGCTTCTATGCTGAATGAACACCGAGACAGCAGAACTCAAAAGTCAAAATGGCGACACGCTTTATACGAAATCCCGCCAGGTCCATCCATCTCCGATCCTCATAACCTGTCTCTGTAACATTCACCTAGACGTTAGCCTTTCATCTCGATCTTCGGTTTCTCCAAACAAATTCTGTATGTATTTCCTGTTTCCCTCCTAGCTACATGCCCGGCCCATCACAGCCTTCTTTATTTTACTTTGTTACTCTCAATGTATGAATCAAGTCCTCGTCTGTCAGCGTTTTGAATTAGGCTAGTAAGACAGTCTTCAGCATGCGTGTGCCAATAAACTGACTCACAGTTCAAAGCAATCAGCTCGTTATTGCAAAAACTGGAAAATATTTTCCTGCAACAAACTACA
>NW_019059987.1:2498359-2525889 GCF_000696155.1 Zootermopsis nevadensis | reverse complement strand
TTGTTGTTGTAGGCCACGCCTACTTCCGTTTCAAAGCTGAAGTGCCACGAGATTATGTGAATAAGATATGCTTAATTATACTCAACTCTCCATTCCATGTTTCTTGATCAAAGGAAGATCAGAACCTTGAACTCATAGCAGGCAGATTTATCAGTTCCCCGGTGCAGATCGTAAGCAACAGACAGAAGAACCGATTACATTTTTCCTCACGGAGTAAAAGGAACTTGTAACTCCAATGGCACAGTCCTCCTCCATCAGTTGACAGCCAAAAAAGTTCCCTGCCTTCATGGAAACAGACATTTCATTATAGCCTTCACAAAATCACGTCTAGGGACCGTAACCCGAGCCAATCAAATCCAGTCATCACATCTATGGAACCATTTTCCTTATATTCATTTTAATAAAATCCTTTTATTTACGCTGAAGTGTGTCACGTTGTCGCTTTCCCTCGATTTTTTCGACCAACATTTTTCAATAACTTCTAATCTGATCCTTACGTACTACAAGCATAGCCCATCGCATTATTCTCCACTTCAGCTCAACGCATGCGTATTGGCGAAATTATATTTCGTGGGCATCAAGCTTTATGGAAAAGCCTCTTCTAGGTTTAATCAACTGCATTTCCTTCGCTGAAGAGATCAGAACGAGTCAAATAGGAAGAAATTTGTTAATGATAAAATGTGAAGGATGCTGAAGGAATTACTCGTGGCCTATTTCAATTCTGCCTGCCTGCAAAGTCTATTCAGGATAGAGTACATCCAAGCCGAGAATCGAAACGTGTGACTAATACTAACCACAATTTGAATTAAACTTTGCTTAATTCTTGTAAATCTAATTCAAGCATATTTAATAAACTTCTCGAATAACGTAAACAACGTCAGGGCACTTTCACCTCGTAACTAACTCATGAAAGTCAATGTAATCCAAGAAACAGACATTCGATAATTCTCACTCATCATTAAACTGAGGTTCTGAAAACGAAAGTATATGACATCACACATCTTTAATTTCACATACCACCGTGGCGCCGCATGGTGACAGGGCAATGATACCAAAAGATATCGCTTTATGCATTAAACGCCCAGCGTCAAAGCAGCGCACAAACCCATAAATGGTCTCGTAGCAACCGCCAGCCAGAATACAACACAGGAAATAGACAGGCAAAACGATCCTGCACACAAAATGTCAAAATTACTTCCAGTGCTTACGTTATGACAAAGCGTGAACGTTTCCAATTATTTAGAGAAAGTCTCTGACTGTGGATAATGTATACAAATTCGTTTCTTTAGAGAGTATTTTATTTCGAAAGTTTAATTATAACACAGGATTATGTTGCAGTGTCATATTTAGTACGCGTAAATACGTTATCCAGATGCCACTGCATTCGTAACAGAGAATATGAGTGCTATGGATTTCTAATGCGCATTCCATCTTCTTCTTTTTCTATTTGTTTTGCTTTTCCCTCTACCACCAGCCTACTAGTGCATTAACCTACGTGTTACTAAGCACAATTAGGGGTGTCCAGACTACGAGCTTGACAGAACTACTGTGACCCTCTGAAGCCGAAGCTAATCTAAACAATATTTAAGAATTTAGTCCGCACCGCGAAGAAAACACAAGGATCAATTGATTATTGCTGTTTAAGCGGTCTAGCGGTTAGAATGCTGGCCTTGTAATCCTGGGGTCTCGGGTTCGATTACCGGCGGTGCCCGAATTTATAACTTGTGTTGGGCAAGGCCGTGGTCTAGGCAACATGGAGTTTTCCTCCGGGGGCTTCCCCGGTTTCAATTACTCCAATCACACACAGAAGAAGGCAATGGCAAACCACTTCTGGATCATCTGCCAAGAACGTATATGAACAGGTCCCAGTCCGAGAAAAGGATGGAAGGATCTTGTTCATATGGACCTGTCGTCAGACAGAACACTAAATAATAAAAATAAAAACAATGAGAATCATCCGAAACCCATACAAACAAAATTGAAGAGTTGCTTATTGTTACGGCAGGTGGTACAAATAGTTACCATTGAGCTTTAAATGGTAAAAACGCATAAGATCGGCAAATCAAATTACTTCGAGTTTCGACCATGGACATGACTCACGAAATTTCTCGGCGGAACCGAGGCAGATTTCGATCCGAACACAAACCAAAATATAATTTGATACTAAAATCACAAAAGCCAATTTAGTGACAACTTAAATTATTTAACCTACAGGTACGCCTCACATGAAATAGCTACTTCGAGCCAAAGAAATCGTAAATTGTAGATCTATCGGAGCTGTGGAAAACAATGAATGTTGCGTGGAGCATTTAAGGGACACTTTTGTGAGAATTAATTAACAGATAAAATTTCTTTAGAATGGAAGAAAAGTTAAAAGCCACTCCCATTCCGTAACAGCGCGAAAGTTGACAGTCTAATGGATGCTTTCACTTGCGTGATGATTGTCATATGATGTACTTCTACTGACTATGGGCTCTTAACGTAGTAGCAAAATGTAGTCTTGTCACTTAGATGACATATCTAATGCTGTTTCTTGCTCGTGTTTCAGATAATGGAGAGTATTTTCTTGTTTGTAACGAAGTGACAGTTTCACTTCTTGTTGACAAAAAAAGTATTTTAAATAATACTAGACGTGTGATACGAATAAAAATGGAAGGATGGGATTGCTGCTTTGATTTGTTAATTTGGCAATTACATCGAAGCAACACGTTTGGCCAAATCAGTTGAGTAACGACATACAGATCTCGACGCCTAAACCCCAAAATTCTCAGGACAAAAAGCCTCCTACCCACCGCCGTGAAAACCTCAACCTCAAATCACAATGTATTTAAAATAAGATAATTAAAATAATTAAAATATCATTCTGTGTTCCATATCGAATAATCGATTTACAATTGGAACAGTTACAACATGTTTCGGTTTTATTAAACCATCATCAGGTGTAAAATTATATTAAATTTAAAACTCAATTACAATTATTCACAATTTTTCGTAGTGTAGTTTTTTGGAGGTCGTGTCCAGATATTTTCATATAATGGATCAACTTTATTGTTTGAAGTGATGCTTTTGATGTTTACATCGGTCAGAGATGAAATAGTAGACAACACAGTTGTGTCTGGAGGTGATCCAGAAGTATTACCGTATCCGATCCAGGTTTATTACTGATTATCTTATTTTAAATACATTGTGATTTAACGGAATAACCAAATAATTTAATTTTAATTTAATAAGTCACAATATGACGCAACTACACTATCTCAACCTCAACCTCAAATCCGACACTTCAGCTGTCAAACTTCCCTCAGACTATTTGACGTGTGCATTACAATGGAAGGATAAGGTCTGAATTGACGACTGGTGTTTGATCTGAGTCATAAGCTGATTTTTAAATTTCGTTACAGCGTCTAGAGCCGTGGAGGTACCCAACAATCTTTCTCGCTGTCTCAGTCTAGTAGCTCTCGTTTCCCGAAATCGCGGAACGGGGAACAAACAGCGAACTGCAGAGGCAACGGTTCAACAGCCGGTGAATTTGTTCCCCACGGGCAACGATTCTCCTCGAGGCTTTGTTTAAGAATCGGCAAACGGTTTGCGAGGAGATTAAGTGCATCGGTACTTTTACAGATGTTTATCGCACTGGAGCCTGTTATACAGCACTGCAGAGTGCTCAAGACACACGAGGACGGTAACTAGGTTACCACATGTCACTGCAAACCTCAACTCAACTCGTCAAGAACTGAAGACAGTTTCAATTTTGCGGGGTCTAAAGAATGAGAATCTTCTCTCACCGCAGCTTTCTGGTGTTAATTACCTTTTCAGTAGTGGCAATACTGCGACATGTTTAAAATGGCTGCTCCATTATTAGAAAGCACCAACAATGTGACCAAGACTTTTGTTGTCAAAGGGTGTCAAAACCTGACAGTTAAATATAGTCAGAATTACGTGAGCCAGAGATGAATTTAGGAACAGATGAAAAAAGAACTCAAAATTAAAGAGAGAGGACGAGTGTTCTCGTAGATTGAAAAATGCCGAAACACGAAGCCCATGCATAACCATAATTGAAACAAATCTTAATTTATACACCGGAAATGTTAATATTATACTGTAAGCCTGCATGTCGTTGGAGTTAAAAGACAGCTCAGCGCAAAACTAAATAAAAACGACAAAACTGCGTCTGCAATGGCAATCGGTTATGAAAACAATTGACGGTAGAAGAATGGTCTAACACCTGCGTTATGTCGAAAACATTTACCTAACACAGAAGTCTTTGTGTGCATGGTCATGCCCGGAGTATAACGAGGGTCTACTGTCGTTAAAATTAAAATTAGGATGTAAACATGTGGAATGGATTCAACTGGAACAGGGTAATTTCCAATGTCTGACTTTTGTGGATACAGGCATGAACATTCGGGTTTTTTTTTGACAGGACATCTCTACCAGCTGAATAACTATCAGCGGATCCAAAGAACCCTGTAACACTGTCATATTTTATATAAGAGAATCATTAAGTGGAAATTGTTGAGGCTGTTAAAGGCTACATCATTAGAATGGGCCGTGTGGTAACAATATGGCGAAGAAACGAAACAGTTGAAACTCTCACGTCAGCTGGTGTCTTGATTAGTTCACACAGAACACGGAAAGGACCAGCTCGGCAGATTTTACGACTGCTGAATACCACAATCATTCTGTAACTGTTGCTTTGTTACGTAATTAAACGTTTACTGTTCACCTTGCATTCTTAACAAACTACACACTCAACACTGACAGTGTCACAACGTGTCTATTGCACCAACAATGTACACGGTGGGATTTGAGGTGAGTCTGAGGACGGAGGAATTCTGTGAAATTTACACTTACTTCACTCATATCACAGAACAAGAGTAAAAGTAATTCTGCCACGTCAAGCACTTTTTTTGACGTAAATACGTCTATATTGAAGGGTCATTCGGCAAAAAAGGGGAACGAAAAAGTGTAACGTTGTTACCTAGGAAACGTTACATTACTCGGCATTGTTGTTACCTAGGAAACGTTACATTACTCGGCATTGTTGTTACCTAGGAAACGTTACATTACTCGGCATTGTTGTTACCTAGGAAACGTTACATTACTCGGCATTGTTGTTACCTATAAAACATTACATTACATTACATTCAGCTACCACAGACCCATCTTAAGCGTAAGTAATTCAAGTTAAATACGCAATGTCTTAATCAAAATTATCTCAAATTTTGAAGGATGTATAAAGGAAATATTTAGAATAAAGCCAATATATAAACTTCCTTTCCGTATAGACGTATTTACATCTAATTCTCTGGAACCGTGGTTCCACTGCCAACTTTTTGGTTAAAGAATTTCAGTTTTTACATTCTCATGCTTAAAAATAAAAACAAGTGTTTCTTCATAACAAGCCTTAAATTAATTACATGTCAGTCTTCCATCTTGTGGTGCAAAAAGAAAAATAATACGCGGGTCCTTTGCCTTCACTTAAAAGCGTGAGGCAAAGCAACAATGAAAACTCCTTATCAAACAAAAAATCTTAAATTTATGCAAGATCAAATAATGATGGTATCTCACAGCAACGGAAGTGCCAGCGCATTCCAGCCACTCCAACAATGAACTTCATAGAGTTATTTTAATACAGCCTAATGTAAAGTTACGAAGGCAGAAAATAATTAAAAGAAAGTGCATAGACAACCTTCCAACAAAATAATAACACAGTAGTTCCGTGAATATTATTTTTCTGCTTAATTATTCTGTCCCGTTCAATGTATTTGATCCCACACGCATTTCCTGATCACATCAAAATATATTTTCGATACAACTTATGCCAGTCTTGCACGGTGTGTCTAACATCCTTGCAGCCTTGAACGGGGGATCGATAATCGCAAGGCTTTTACTTACATATAGCGACAGATTATGACTTAAAATCGTGTTTTTTGCGAGTTCAGACAGGCTTCAAACAACTCGTTACCAACCCTAACCCCTAAAATTAACGTAACTACTGTGATTTATTGATTCAGACGTCCATATTCAGAACAGACACGGTGTCATAACAGGAAACACAGATATCGTTCACCCTACATAAAGTTCCCTTGGACTTCATGATGGTATGTGAAGATCTCAATTACAGAGTGCAAGTAATGACGCGTGTTCCCACTCATGAGCGATATTCTGCACGAAATACCATATTAAAGGCCTAATGAGAATGTATTCTAACCTTGAACACAGACTCCAAGAGGCGTGGATTCCACTCAGAATCAGAACACGGTAATAACCACTTTGTAGCGTCCAGGTTCCCATCTCAACAAAAAGTTATAATAAACTACAGGATCTGAAGTGCACAGCACAGTCGAGGAAATAAAAGATGGTTCTACCGCGAAATCGGGGTTGAATTCATTACCAAACTAGAATTAAATGAGTGACTTGCGTGAACCAATTATTCTAATAAATTCTGTAAAATATCCGGGCAAATCCGATTCCCTCATTGCAATAATGTTTAATGCACATTCAGACATTAAGAAGGTTCAAGAACATCACCAAATCTCATCCACCGACACGAACTCTGGTGGTCGAGTTTTAAACACTTCTGCGCATTTATTGTCACGTGATCTAGCAAGCCAATCAGCTTCTGAGAGTTGGTGTATAAAGTATCCAGTTACATCAAAGGTGAAGCAGACGCCATTTGTCTACATACATCTCTCTCAGCCACTCGTGTCGGTTACTTTACGCACAGCTGGTAGGATAATATTAAAAATTCATCTTAAAGGGCAGATACACGAGAATGGAATTTCGTGATTAATATATTGGAAGGGATTTATTCAGAAGCTAAGCAACTATCAGATTATCTGCTCTTTTGAGAAAGCGATGTTATATAAACATTTACAATCAGGCTTACAGCAAAGGATTTTACATAAGACGTTAGGACAAGCTGTTTTTTACAATGTAATACCTGTTACGCAAAAGGTAAGGAACTGGAAATTTCAAAATATTTGTGAATGTAGGTTATGGTCCCTTGATTTTACGTTCTGTAGAGGTTCGTGAACTGGCCCATACACTTTCATATTCCCACCAGCGCACAGCGCAATGACTTGTATTGTTCATTTACATCTACCAGGCTATATTTATGTTCATACATACTGGGAACACTTCGTCAAATGTAATTACTTATTAAAACATACATACTTCTGCGCAGAATGGTAATTTGTATTGACGTGTTATCCCACATTACCCTTTTTCACGTCGCACAACAAACAGAGACTCTCGTTAAGCCTCTGTACGCTCGTTAAGTTACTCCTGACTGAAGATGGCCGCCTTCTGGGTTGTTGGGCGACAAAGGGTGTTCCTCCAGCGTGGGGGTTGGGCGGGGAGGCCGACAGCTAATCACCGTAAAAATGAATAAAGTAAAGTACTTTAAGGAATTGCATGGAAAACCTCGAACTTGGGCGCATTCTTTTAACGAACGACATATTGGGAAGATCTAAACACACGAGAAAGAAGTACTACATGGAAAAAATAAAACAGGCTGATAATTACTAATGCCAGATTGATTAATGATTTGCATTCAAGTTTATCCTAATAACAGTAATATGAAAGTCGAAGATTCTGAATCTGATACAGCGTTATTTATTTTACAGTCAGAATAAAAACCCCGACATACAAGCCAACAACCTTTTAGAAGAACACTTTTTGTCTTCAGAAGAGGAAATTCTCAATTATGAAGTAATAAATTGCGCATTTTTATACGTGAATTAATTACAGATGGTAGGGTTATGTGATGTGGGGAAAAGATACTGAGAACAGGATGTGGTGAAGCAAGAACCTCGAAACATATGCGTGAAATCCGCCCTAACCCCTGCAGCTACGCAACGTCACGCACTGAACGGATACGTCGGGACAGCAGACACCTCCATCTGTGGGGAAGGGTCACGCACCAAAGACACTACTTCGATTCCTTTACAGGGCAGGGATTTCTCTTTGTCGCGTCGTCCGGACTGTCCCTGGGGATCATACCTCCTCTCCAGTGGGTTGGCCACCGAGGATACTTTCCCAGGTATGAAAGCGCACGGAGCAGCGAGTCGCTGTTAGCCACCTCTTCCTGGGTTAACGTGAGCATGGGTCTTAGGTAAGTCGACTAATTTGTTTCAGGAAAACTTGCAGTGGGCCTACATGTTATTTTACCAAAGTAAGAGACACTGTTTCACACCCGACACAAAGAGCAACCTTTTCTATTTTCCGATCAAAATCTCAGTTCCACAGTCAGCACGAATTTTCTGTTTGGGAGTAGCCGGGTTCGAATCTCGGCTATCATGCAAACTCTGCCTTAAAATAAGACCAACAACTTCCTTTCACATGAAGTTACATCAACAAAAGCTATTTTCTGAATTAAGAACTTCTTCCTTCTTACCTTACATTGTATTCGGCTATGTCCTGAAGTGTTTTCTGACAACTGTTCCTGGCACATACCTGCAAAGGAACAGAGTTAGTATGAAATATGTTAAGTTCACTCAAGACCGTCAGAAATATTCAAACACGACATAAATTATATTACGTGTACCGAAAATTGTCCAAAAAGGTTTCAAGCTCTGTGAACAGGTAATATTCTGCAATAATATTAAATTCCCCCCAAAATTTGATAAATATTATTTCATGACAACGATTTGCTACATAATCCTCTTTAACTTTTGCTTTATTATTCAGTTTTCAGTTAGCTCGGTCGCCATATGTAAACTGTTACATCATCATACGCATAGTTGAGTAACAAATTCACTAAATCTGCGCCTTCCTACGGCTTGACGACCGCGGTTCGATTCTCGGTATGTATAGAGCATTTCTGTCACACCATTCAGATCATCTGGGACCCACCCAGCATCCTGTCCAGTCTACACCTGTCAGGAGGTCCACAATCACTAGCAGCTTCACTGTTGCCACGATAACCCACCCACTAACATAGACATTTTACATTAATGTAAATTGTTTGTATGCCTTCGAGAATGGAAACTCTGAGTTCCCATGCAAACCACCAACAAATAAAATGTTTTTTTTTCCTTTAAGTATTTAGCATTGAAAGCGTTTGGCACGCAAGAATCAATGAAGAAAATAATAGCTTAGAATGGACCCCCCGTCTTACGTAACTGAATAAGTTATGTGTCTGTTCCGAAATGAAACATTCCTTATTTCGCTTTCTAGCAGATTCTGACTTTCTTTGTTCAAATTAGGCTTTTTGTTCTGGGCTATAATGGCCGATGATGTAGGAGAGACATACCAGAAAGAATGAGGCGTTCATGTGGAACTGAAAGAAAGTACAGGAGATAAAACCTCAGCCAAAGATGCGTGTCCAACTGCCGCGGAAGTTTCAACACTCCTCCCCCCGTCAAATAGCTCGAGATTACACACGGGGAAAAAGGTTCCCGGTTAGAACCTACTTCACCGTCGTAACTCCCGCGATCTGAACCCGTCCCCAGCAATAAAATGGCCAGTCAACACCTCACTGACACGTAAAAATACTTTTAAAAGAATTTTAAAACTTTTGATCTTTATAACATGTTCCACATTGAAGCATCATTACTTTGAAAGGTTTCTCTTTATTTCGTGATATTTTTGTTGCAAGATTAGTAGTCGCAGGATCTCGGGTTCGATTCCAACTGCCGTCATTAATATACATATATGTATGTGTGTGTCTGTGCAGTAGAGAACCCTGATATTTCACTGTTAAGTCTTCCTGTGTGGGTCCTACATGTGAACTGAATCTTAGGTCACAAAATACCGGAAATTTTAAACAGGAAGTTGTCGTTTCTACGTCCGAATAGGATTAATTTCTAGTTTTATTTGCACTGAACGCAAGTGTGCGCAAAGCGTATCAGACAGCGTAAATTACAGAGTTGCAAGAACCCCAGAGCGACAGAGAAAGCCAAGCCCGTCTTCGAAATGACGGCCGAGAAGCGGTTGCAGGTCGACCAGGAGACGTGAGTGCCCTCAACGAGGCAACCGGATATACACGGCAGCGCCCTCCATAAACAAATGGCGGCCGGCATCAAAACTGGTGAACATTTACTGAACCGAAGACAAAATGCGATTTATTGAACTTTCTGTGTGTTATTTCGATATCAAACCACAACTTGGCCGCATTCCGCGATTCAGAATATTTCTTTCCACCTCAACGGAGGAAGTTCAAGCCTGTTCCGACTTAAAAATATCCGTGTTCTGAATTGTCTCGTGTATCTTTGCGTGTGCATTTGGTTCGAAAAGAACTGAAAATTTTGAAGGTCTGACACTGTTCACTCCATTTTCTTTTGTAGTAACCTATCTTTCCATTTAACTGAATAAATAATTATAGGTAGTTCCTTCCCTACATCTTCGTTTTTAATTTAGTTTAACCATTTAAATCCAAGTGGAAAGTATATGTCCCACCTGTCGTAACAAACAGCAACTCTTCATTTTTGTAAATATTGGTTTCGGATTATTCTCACTGTAAACAGCGATTATTTCCTTAAACAACATTTACAAGTTTGCCGTGAAGTGTTTTCTTTGAGGTACGGGCTGAAATCGTAAACAAAATTTAGACGAGTTTCGGCTTCGAAGATTTGTCGTTATCCAGGCTTCAAAAGTATGGGAACTGCGATCCATAACAAGGCTTCTAGATTATTCCTAGGTTAGCAACGACAAGACTACACCTTGATCTAAAAGGAAGCACCGGACAGAACGACACCGTTATGAAAATTGCGTATTGCTTCTGTAATATTGGGTCACTCTAAGTCCATCTCGGGCAACGAGTGAAACGCCCGACTGGTTTCTGCGGTCAAACTGAACGTAAGAATCAAATCAAAGCACATGTTTACATTTTTATCTAAACGAACGACATAATTATCCAGCTAAGCGTGCACAAATTCCCAGCTAAATTCTCTTAATACCAAATTACTGACAGGCCTACAGCACCTAGCACGAGTATGGTAAATAGGCAACGCCTCCTTAGTAACTTCCATCTGGAAGGTACCCAATTCGAGACCCTGTATGATCATCAGCTATCCTGACTGTTTTCCACGTTCTGTGAAGACGAATGCCGAAATACATGCTTCAAATAAATCATTAACATTTTATCGCATATCCCTCTATGACGGTGAAACAACGTTGTTAAATAACCTAATAATCTCTTATTATATAAATTATAAATACAAATAAGGTCTAATTTGGACGCCTTTAATTTTCCTGAAAGTCAGCATAATTATAATCTTACACCAAGTTCTTCAATAATAGTTACTGAACAGCATTAAGGAAGCTCAGCACATAACGGCAGAGTGGTTGGCCGCCCTGCTTCGTATTCAGAAGATCCCGGGCACAATCCTCATCTCACGAGCGTGGTTTTTGTCACCCCTCCATGAAAACACTGAAACTGCGTCTTATAATAGGGCCTTACTGCTTATTTCCGTGCTTTTTCAGTTCATCTTTCGAAATCCTGCTTCCATTCGATTCCATATAATCTACAACCTGAAGAAAGCGCCGATAAATAGACCGAGAAGCACAGCAAATGATTGGGGGGGAGGGGGGTTTCCCCATTTACTTCGTGACTCTTAAATACACGTTACTTACAAGCTGTGTAAATTATTCTGACCGCTTGTTTCTTCATGGTTCACTTCAATTCCTAAGTCATTTGGGTAACAAATACGAATGTCCAAAACCGTTAATACCAACGTCCGCTATTGGACACTATCCTGAGCCAGTTTCATCCACTTCTCACCTACCTGAATCCAAATTTTATTTGTTTATGACAAGCCAGTTTTCATTTATATTTGTCGGGTTTAACTAGTGTTTAAATGGGTCACATTATATGCCTATAGCATCAAATGACTAGTGACAACTAGTGAAGTCCTAATCTAGCGTAAAAATATCAGTCAGAATGCCTTTCCGGGCCGAGATATCAGCCCGGGACCTGTCGAATACGAAGCAGGCCTACACAAAATAGTACGTAAAAACATCGTTGCTACAAAAAGACGTATACACACAACCACAACACGCATCAACATTGCGTATACATACATGACTTGAAGATCTCGCGGCGACAAAATTCAATAAAGTCTTCTCGGGCAAATAGCCGTGTCAAATGGTTAGACGATGATGACATCATAACCCTGATGATGGTGACAGATGGTTCCCGAAACGTTGGTCGCTTCGTGTGACCATCTGACAAGGCTGATTGCCCAGAAAATTAGATTGTGTATACATCTTTTTGGGACATTCTGTACATTACATACATTCATACACGTAAGCCATAGCAGCGTATACACACTTTTACATATATACTTTGATACGTACATCGACGCTAGCGCTCACCAAGTACATGACCTTGAAACCTTCAACCTCTCTCTGTCTCATTAACGTTCTACAGAAAAACTAAAACATATGAAACTGATAAGAAAGAGATTTCCAGAAAAACGACGACTGTGTGAAAGCCACTACATGCCATGTAACAGAACTTCGGAGTGCTAAGCAAACTTAAGTCCTGCTGCCTACCTCAGCTGTGAGTCGCAACATCACTACACACCACTTGACACCAATCACTGACACACACTCAACACCGCGTGCCTTGCAGTCATCAGTGTTGTTGTGGTCCGTTTGTTATTAATTCAACGACATCTCTCCACTGCATATACTTGTGTCGGGCAGCAGCTGAAGACCGCTCGTCCTCGCGTCTTCCTGCTAGGCACGCCAAGGCGAAACTGGCGATACGTAAGGCAAGAAGACTTTTTCAGCCCGACAGCGTAAGCCAAAGCACGGCTGGCTTGATTACCTGGCCAACAGACCCCACAACACAAGCAGCGAAAGGAACGAGGAGACAGGAAAACGACAACGCATTTATCATTTTGTTTTTGCATGTAATGCGTCTGTCTCAGATCTTCAACGCAGTGATTCATCATCGTCCTGACGATAAATACAGAAAGCACATCTGAAACGTCGGTAAACTTCTATCAGACTATACACGGCGGACCGTTCCAAAAGACATCGAGAACCTGAAATCT
The DNA here is from genome assembly GCF_000696155.1 of Zootermopsis nevadensis. The sequence continues at coordinate 2,512,882 of NW_019059987.1, read as the reverse complement.
CACCAAACTTAATCCACCTATTTGTTTCTCAAATTTCGGCTACTTTGCTGGGTCAGAATATCATGTTTACCCCAATTTATATGGTTACAAACTTGGAGCCAACCTTCTTTCTTTGTTCTACAAATCTACATACTATACGTTTCTTAATTACAAAAATCTAAACTTGGGATAATATTACATCCGTTGCCATGGCAATGTTTTTAAGGGAAATCTACAATGTACACGTACGCCGCATTGTAACTTCGATATCAAATCACAATTAAAATGTCGGTACCTCAAATCGTAATATATCCTTAAATTAAGTAAAGATACACATAACAGTACTTAATCTAATTTGTTATACGTTTGTTTGTGGAAACAATGCACTGAAACAAAAGACTGTTCACTCATCCATGGCTTGTTATGTACTTAAAAAAACATCTCAACTGATGCCACTGAACAGAATCCTTCTCGAGAAGCAAATAGTTGCTCAGCTGGTCAAGAAATTCCTCGCCGTTTATGGAGCCCGCCACTGGATCACATTGTGAGCCAGCAGAATCCTATTAGTTTCATTTCAATATTGTCCTCTCATCTACGTCAATGTCTCTGAAGCGATGTCTGCTCCTAAAGTACGATATGCATTTGTCCTTGGAGTTGACAAACCAGCCCACTACAACACACCGCTACTTATAAATGTGTGGGGAACTGCTTAAAATCACGGTCTCTTACATCTAGTTTTAACAATTCATCGAAAGATGGACACAATTTCATCTCGCCGTTTGATCTGGTCTGTATGCAACTCCTCATTACACAGATTCGTCTTCATAACGACAAGCATTAAAACAAGAAATATACTGACACAAGTTCACAAAGCTTCGCAGTTAATAACAATGGACACTTTAGCGTGAAATTTCAAAGAACTCATTGTCCCCCCACCCCAACGAAACCCATCTGCGTCTCATAAATAGTTTCATTCTTCCTGACTGCGTTGTCCGAATGGAACATCGGCGAAGGGAAAGGCACCTAACCGTCTGTCGTCCTTAGACGTTATTTCAAAGAGCAGTTTCTCGTCATGTCCCTTGAAGTCGCCAAACAGACATTTCTTACGTTTACGCTGAAACTTTCTTCGACGGAAGATAATCTCTCGTGTTATATTACGCGCGACAATTACGAAAAAAGCGAAATTTTAAACTGATTTCATCGTTGGAGGCACTTAACCACAAAGCAAGTGCAATTACGAACAAATGCAAAGTACGAACATTGTCAGCTCCCACGACTACATTGAAATACTTCAAAGCATACCGCCAGTTTATTAGCTTGGGAATCACCGATAAAGACACATGTGAATCATGTTAAAGAACGAAACAAAGAAAAACACGGCGAAAGAAAAGTACATTTTACTATTATTCAAATTGCAAACAAAGAACTGATAAGATATGTTTACTCCTTATTTGAGCGTTCTTTTCTACTGTTCTTAACACAAACGAGTCTCAAAAAGTATATTTAAACAGCAAACTCTGAAGCATAGCCACGGTGGTCTAGCGGTTAGAACGCTGGCCTTGTAATCCTGGGGTCTCGGGTTCGATTCCCGGCGGTGCCCGAATTTATAACTAGTGTTGGGCAAGGCCGTGGTCTAGGCAACACGGAGTTTTCCTCCGGGGGCTTCCCCGGTTTCTCCGTGGCATCCCAACAATTACTCCATTCACACACAGAAGAAGGCAATGGCAAACCACTTCTGGATCATCTGCCAAGAACGTATATGAACAGGTACCAGTCCGAGAAAAGGATGGAAGGATCCTGTTCATATGGACCTGTCGTCAGACAGAACACTAAATAAATACTCTGAAGCAAAGTGCCTAAGGACAAGACGAGCGCTGTAGTCGATCCTCAACATGGAATCGATAGAAATTCATTCACCTCCGGTGAAGTGTCGTAGAACCTTCGCGGAAATGTCGAACCTGACAAATTGGAGAGGGGGGGGGGAGGTATGTTTCCTGAGAAGTGTCGAACCCTGACAGGTACAATGTTCTCCGTCTCACACCGCGACCGAATGCCACAAGCAACGCTGTGTCATCAAAATGCCTTCCAGCACGTGACCGCGGAGTGGCAGTGCATGCGAGTAACTAATATTCTGCTAAACGTCTACAACGAAGCAACGGCAATCGTATTTTTATTGTTCTTTGCACGAGATGAACAAAATGCCTCGTAATTAATGAACGAATTTCGGTCAAATTTAGGAGTGGTCTGCATGACTGTGTTAAATTTGTCGCACTTCTAGGTTGCTGTGCAGTGACGTCTGGTATAAATTTACCAATGTTTCGGAGGTGCCTGCTGCCTCCATCATCAGGGAGAGGCTATAACGACCTATGAAATGTTGGTAAATTCCTACCACACTACACAGCGCCACAACCGACAAGACAGTCATCTTCATACTCGCTGCCGTGAGAACCTCGATTCCAACTTCTCGCGAATAAGCCTAGAATATGATCGAAACACGAAGTTCCCGAAGGTTTCGACTACTTTACTCCCATGGATAAAATGTTTAAAGGCTCAGTTACGTACCCAGGAGGACCTGTTACGCTACCTTCCATCTCTTCCCGTGTAGCATCTAAGTTTGGGCGAAATTCATCAAATGGACACTTGTCTGGAGAGATTCAATTCGCTCCTTTAGACTCGTGTCAGACTATACACCATCCTGGTGAAGATATTCTATAAGAACGTCGGCTTAACGTGTTTAAAAGGTTCATTCCATATAAATCTTAAACAAAGCATACTATAGATGTACTGGAAGCCTGTCAGAATTCTGTCAAATCTTTCTAAACATTAGTAATTTGACCCACGGAGCAAATAGTGTGTCACATTACACAACAAAAGCGACTCCCCTAAAAGGAGAGACGCTTTCTCTGTACTCCAAAACTTGCATTGTGTGTCATGACATTAAATCGAGCCGCTATGGAAACAAGAATGTCTACAAATAATTAATGACAACTAATTTACTCCAAATGGTGACGATAGCAAAAACTGACATATCTATAAACTTATCATAATCTGTGGCTCTACGCTCCTTGGCCTCTTCCCATATGGGAGAATATTTGACGTATTCAGACTTGTTGCAGGTCTCCCTGGATGAGTGATCAGCCCGTCGCAAGGCCTCCACCTGTTCAGGACAGCACAACACAAACACAGATGCCTTAGTGGGATTCGAACCCACTGTCCCAGCGTCAAAGCGAATAAGGCCCACTGTGACAGTCTAAATATGAAATATATGTTTAAATTTCTTATGATTCAGATTCCGACTGTTAGCATTCAAAAATGATATACCGCCTTACACAATTCCACGTCCAGAGGTTACTCATCGCCCTGATAATGGAGGCAGCAAGGACCTCTGAAACGTCGGTAACCTTCTATCATACTTCACGGCGCTACAGCCCAGATGACAGCCATCTTCGGACTCAACGCCGCAAAAACCTCAAATCCTACTGTGTCCCTGGAAAGTATCAGTCAAACGTACAGACGAAAAGGTGACTCTAGTTTCCATTTTCTGAACACGAGTCAAACATGAATTAAAATGGATTGCTCGTCAGCGCATCCATGTCACTAACTTAAACCAACACAACTTAGTTCAACCCAATCCGTCTGCTCTTATTTGTTACTGGCTTTCACAAGTACGTAAATATCACTTTTTCAACAAAGTTATTGCACATCTGAATGTTACGGAGAAGAGGGGCAAGGGCCACTGCTTCGAACCGCAAACGTCCGCCATCTGTAGGCGAGCAGTAGACTGCAGCCATCTCTGCTGACCATTATGGAAACTATGACAGTTGCACTACCTAGTTTCAATAATGCTCAGCAGAGATCGCTGCAGTCTGCTCGAAAAATGCAATATGTAGGTCTGCATTCTGAAGATGGCTGTCTCCACGATGGAGGCAGCACAGACCTCTGAAACGTCGGTAAACGTCTACCAGACTACACGGCGCAACAAACCAGAAGACATCTTCAGACTCACCGCCGTGAAAACCTCAAATCCTACATTAAAATTTGTTTGAATTTAATTTCCCTTTCTCCTTTCCTCCACGCTTCCTTCCTGCTTTGCACCGGAAGTCATAACTCAATGGCTGGCACTCCTGGTTAAGTAATCTGGTGATTCTGGGTTTTATTGTCGGCCCACAAGCCAACTATCCTGATATTTTAAAGGTTATCCTCAGCGCCTCCATGAAAGGAATCGCTACATCTCACTCTCACTATGGCTAACAAAGCTTGGATGACTTGACTCCCAGCACCACGCATTCTGGTGTCCAAAGCTCTAACCATCCGAACAAAGTGGCAGAAATGTTCAGTTAACTCACTTCCTGCTGTCAAAACCATAAATGAGCGGAGTTTTACCTCCACTCCCTCGATATAGACGCTTCGATGTGGTGTTTGGACACTGGGGAACATTACTTTGAACACTGAGGTGCAAGGGGAACACGGAGGTAAAATCCGCGCAGTCGACGAGTGGTCAGCTTCACGCTCCGGCCTGTTTAACCATTAATAACACTAATGTTATGAAATGACCATCGCATTATATGAAAGGCGCAAGTTTATTGTAACTTTAAGGTGCGGTCCTTCATGAAAAGTTTGGATTTGCCGCCTTTTACGGAACCTGAAGGTAAGCTACCGTTAGCTTGACCTCACGCAAAGTACACGAAAAGGAAAATGCAAGCAGCAGTGGACAGAATATGGGTCACACATAAAGACAAGAACAAGAAATCACACGTGAAGGAAACACGAATAAACCAAGTTTAAAACACAGAAGCAAATATGACGCGTGATGATGACCAACATCGCGATGCATCAGGACAGAAGCAGAATGTGAAAAAAGGTATAACAGCTGAAGAACAAGTTTGATGAGCGCACAACCGTTCACGTTCTCACGGCGGCCATCATGAAGATTATTGTCTTTCGGGATGTTGCGTCGGACGTACTGATCGATCTACCATTCGCCAGCTGAATCCAGTCCTCTAACATTTACTTTAATATTATCCTCCCACCTACAAATAAATATCCCACGTTATCCATATCCTTGTGGATTTCAAACCAAAATTCTGTAGGCCCAGTTATTTCTCATATTCCATTTAAAACAACTGGACGTGAACTAATTTCCTACTCTCCTGTTCTGACGTATTTCGTCAGGTTATGACCGACAACAGGCTAGACCTGTGGCCATTCTGGTTTACGATCCGCAATATAACTCCCAGGTTATTAAAAACATACAGGTTCCGAGTATGCACGGTCACCAGGAGAAATTCGAACTCTGATGACCGACAAGTATGGAAATTTTACCATCCGTTGTCGTTGGATTACAAATGAGTTGCGATTAGGGCACAGTCCACAGTCACGTTTAAGAGAAAACAGAACACTGTACTCATCCCATATGACAGATAACTTTAGTGCGATTAAAAAAGTCGTATTCAGAGGTCCCAAGTTCGAATACCTACACGAAGACGGGGTGTCCGGACTAAGGTTCTACATCAGTGGTTCTGAATCAGGGGTGCTTGAGATATATTTCCTGTCTTATCAGACAGATCGAAGGGGCCTGAAGAAAAGTGATGACAATTTTGAATTGACAGATATTTTGCAAAGCATGAGCGCATTTGACTTTAAGTACTTCGTACAACTTTTTCCTCTTTGAGATAAAAATGAAGTCCCCATTAAAAAGGAGTATGTGAAGTCTCAATCTGAGACCAAGGGAATCTAGTAGCTTCTCAGCTGGTCAAAAACCTCCACATTTTTACGAAATCAATATTTTCATCGAAAATTGTCTTGGAAAATTAGCTCATCCTTAGAATCAACCGTTCAGGACCATCTCGTGGACAAATTACATGACCGATAGTAATGAAAATGTGGCCAAGATTATATTTTATCGCCCCGATGGTCTATTGGTTAGTACTGTAGCAGCCGTCACCAAATTTCATGATTCAAGGTCACGACAAGATCACGATTAAACAGCCATTGCGACGAGCCTTTGGAGAAGTGTCTTTTTTTTTAAAATTAAGGGATTCGAAGAGTCAAAGAGGGTTCAATACCTTGAGCAGTCGGTGAATCCATCGTCCTGACAGAAGCTGCAAAGACATGCCGAGAACTGTGAATCCAGATCATCGTGAATCAGTTCGTCTTCCTTGTCACGTGACTCCGTCGTCCTCGTGCGCGCCATGCTGTTTCGCCTCTCCACCACCACGGACCAATAGCGATGCAGGACCCATATGACGAACAACAAACGGCTAGTATCCGGATTGGGTCTCCCAGTCGTGCTACTTGTGTTGCCCATCTTGACCGTTCTTTCAGTTATTAACAATAAGATCGGGTAAACACGGGAAAACGACAATTTCACATTTCCGGTTGTAACAAACACGTTCACTTTTTCGTCCCCAAATTCATGTCTTCGTTTTGAAATAAACAGTTAAATGAATACTAATAATTCAAACAGAATTTCAGTCAGCATTCCTTCATCACAACTTTGTTGACAACAAACAATAATAATAGTTCCCACAGGTACCAAGGCCACCTCAGAAACTTCCAATTATCCATTGTCATTTATTACACTTTTGCATTGCCTCTCCTTTAACAGGGTCGATTAACAAACAAAGCTCGATCTTATTCAGTGCAATGCAAATTCTATTATAAAAATCTGATCTTTCACTATTCTTCGTTATAATCTGTTGCTCAAATTATGTAGTAATTCATAAGATGTGTCCTCATCCTGAAAAGAAAGAAATTAAACAACTAATGACATTATTAAAAAACATTTCATACCTAATATACACGATACATCAATATATTTTTATAAATCACGATCTATTGTTTATGTGCGTTCATGACGCACTATTATGTGCGTAATCCGAGATTCTACAGCATCAATTGATACGACGTTTATGTATACAGACTGGATTTGAAAGAAACTGGAAGGATTCTCTTATGACACCGCTAAAACTTCGTTTACATAAAGGAATTGTGAAAGACGACGTAAAAGTCTTTCAGAATAATAGATTTGAGACTAAAATTAGACTTAAAGAACTCGTGGATACAAAATATTAGCACCAACCACTGAGCAGAATAGTTCAGGGTGTATTTGCATGTTTTGAGGTTAACTGACTTTCATGAAATATGTCAGATGTGAATTCTAGCATTGGCAATGGCGCACACGTGACGAGTTGATTATAACAGACAACTGTTGTAGAATTGTTTTTTTTTACTTTTAGTCTCTAATTTCAAGTACGTTGTCTGAAAAGCAGCCCACTGGTCGGAAAGAGAATAAAAGGGTCATTACCGCGACTGCTCTACATAGATCCAGATCAAAGTGATTTAACGTTGCGTGATATTATACGCTGATAAAGCAGAACGCATTCAAATTATTTACTTTTTCACACTGCTACCAACTTGAATGCAATGATACGATTTCGGTTGTAAAAGATTATTTTATTTACGGACTACGGTGTTTCTGAACGTCGAATGGTAGGCAAAGGATTTGCAAGGGAACAACGAAGAACCGATATCAGCATGATGTGAAGGTCTCTGGAACATTATTCTCGTGAACCACGAAAATGTCGTCAATTTCGACGCCTGGTCTCTCATCAAAGTTGTCGGGTTTATGTTCCTTTAATCTAAATATCCTTAAAAGGAAATATAAACAATTACATTCCGGATATTATATGAAATTCAAACAGGGAACTTATGTTATGTTACGTTTAATTTCATCCTTCAGCATATGTCAATAAAAATCAACTCCGGAAATTTTTGACCGGATCAGACATAACAGAAATGGGTACTAGATTTTAGTCGGAATACCAGAATAGAACGTAAAAAACCAAGGCTGAGAATAATAATATTAAAATTGATTGTAAATAAGTAGATGTGATTTAGGGAAGGGAATTCACTGATTTCTGTGAACATAGTAATTAATATTTAGGCTTAGCGACTAACAGCTAGGAATTATGCCGTCTGCTGAGATGTTACGAGCATAGTCTGCAATCAGTACCACATGTTTGTCCTCTTAGAAATAAAAAGCGAAGCACATTTAATAGCAGAACGAAGACAAACACGCAAAACCGGATTGCCAGGAAGCAGATGCATTGGAATGTTCAATGGACCAAAAACAATAGGCCTATACGGTACTTTTGTCAGAGGAGAAAAACATTTAAATCAAACAAACTCGTCCGACAACAAAGAAGATCAGAAACTCGTGGAAATGTGTCTTTATAAATGGTCATCGCGTCCATGTATTAGCTACGTTGTACGTCACATAGCTCTTATAATGTTAATTCCAAGAGGTAATCATCTCTTCATTTGGCAACTGGTTTCGTGATATTATTATTACTATTAACTCCATTAAAAGCAGTCCTTTTGATAAGCTAATAGTCGCTCAAATATCTGCCAGACAAAACCGGACTTTTTCCTCACACTATTGCTTTCAGATACATTTTAATATTATCCTTCCAATACCTTCTGATTTCCTTAGATTATTCTAACGGTGTATTCTAAAGCTACGTTGAAAAAGGGTAGGCCTAGCCTTCTTTCCGATTATTATGTGTAGGCATGACTGCTCAGTAATTGATCTGTTGTGTTCAAATCCACACTGAAGATTGTGCCAATAATTTAGTCTAAGCATGGATGTAGGTTTTGCGGACTTCACAGTAGAAAATTACTTCTGAAATTGTTAATTTATTTTAGACAAACAAAAAGTGGGCTTCAATCCCATAATTCCAGTGTTTCGAGAGGTCCAAGATCGGTCATTGCGATCTACTACGTAAAATAATTGGTTGTCTGGTTTGGAACTCCAATACGACCAAATGACTAAACATCGGAAATACATGATACAATAAAAGGTTATGTAGACAACACTATTTACAATTACGTTCATTACCGCGTTCATAAAATCCGTCACTCAACTCTGCCATCAGGCAGTTGAATCCAGTCCACGCCTTCACTCCCCGAATGCTTCAACTTTGTCTTCATACTTACGATAAGATCTGCCAAGTGAGATCTTCCCTTCCGCCCTTGAAAATATCGCACTTCAAATGCACCTTTGCACTACGCAGAATGGAATTTCGGTGTAAGCACTTTGAACACAAAGACCCACCTGTCACTGTGACGGATTCATGCCACGCGTGGTTTTTGAGCAGACACTTGTAAGTACGCACTGTACACATTATCGCTGACGAAACAAGTGAAGGGGATGTAGCGCGTTCACTCAGCGGCGCGTAACCAACCATGCAAGACTGGTCCGTCTGCCGGACATTCACAGGCAATCCGGTGTATCGAACTGCTACAGGCAGTTACTTCACCCGAAGTCCAAGGGGACAACTTCGTGGCATGCAATTCGGAGTATGATATTATCACTGGCAATTTCTGCGCCTGCGATCCCTGCTTCAAATTCACGGCATATCGGCCAACTTACGTCACTGTGGTAACTAAACTTACTACCGAGCGGACAATAACAATAAAAAGAGATTTCGGGCTCTCACGGCAGCGAGTACTAACATGTCTGTCTTCTAGCTTGTTGCACCACGTAGTCTGGTAGACGTTTCAAACGTGTTTGCTGCCTACGTCATCAGGAAGCAAGCATCTCTGAAACGTCGGCAATGCTCATTTGACATATGAAGTGAAAATATATACAGCATGAACTGAATATGTTATTTGACGAATTATTTTATTGCATTCTGTTTGTTGCGCGTTAGTTCGGACATCTTTATGCGCATTTGCTGTGCTTGTCGAGGCAGGTTAAATTACTGAACAACCCTGTTCACTCACCTGTGCCAGTTTGGGCACTTCTTCGTTGTGAGGTCACTTGGACTGGGGAACAGATGCATACAGAAGGAATATTTTCTTTATTGTAGCTTGCCTGATGATGTATTTTGGTTAACTGATGAATAATCTTCACACGTAGTGCAATACTGAAGTTCTTTAGAATTATGAAATGGTATGTTTCAGTTTAACATTGTTCTGTGCATTGAAACCCTTATTAGCACAATTAGAAATTGTTCCAAAACTGTAACTTCTAATGACTTCTTGACTAACGGATAAAAACAAATTCCTTCCATCGCAAAATCTCCACTCTCTTCATCATCCTCTTTGGTCTGGCTCGTACGAGACCATGACAGTTGTTGTGCATGAAGTTACGTATGTCCACTGCCATCAGTTGGTAGGAAACTGTATCCGACTTACTGCATAAAGCAACCTTTATCCACTGCCGTTTAACAGCTACACAGCCTGCCCAAACGGAGCAGCAAGCACCTCAGAAAAATCGGCAAACTCCTACCAGAATGCACAACATAAAATCCCAAAGAACAGTCATCATCAGCCAAATACATTTTAATACATGAGGATTAAAACCTAAGTTGCGAGAGAACTCATGAGTGGCATGGGCACAGATGGAAGGAAAATATAAAAAAGGATCTTAAGAAAATAGGAAGTGAGAGCGCAGATTTGACTCAAATGGGTCAGCATAAAGTCCGGCGGCGGGCTCTTGTGAACACGGTAACAAAAATTTGGATTCCATAGAAGTGACTCAGTTTCTAAACCAGAACTCAGGTCCATGACATTAGTCGCTTCGTTCTTTGCATAATCTATCACGATGGTACTCACTGGTTAGGAGACTGGATGGGACCTGGAGCGGGTCTGGATGTGGTGAAAAGTAAAATCCAAGCAACTGACAGGAATCAAACCCTGGTAATTCAGCCATTAGTCAGTCACTATGCTGACTGAAACAAAAGAAAAAAATATTTTGTGACATATATGCAGCCTTCTTTTTGATGAACTTTGTAATAATGCATTTATGACTGTAATAAAAGATCATCAAGGCACATGCACATAATCTGAGTACACATTTGAACTCTTGCTATTTTGTAGAGAAACATGCATGAACATTTCCTTCGGTTTTTCAGTGCTAAAATTTTCACGCATTTCGTTGATCCGTGAAACAAGGATTGTCAGTTAAAATAATCAGCTGAGATACAGCAAGTATACGTCTATTAAAACATACAACAACATTAACAGTATACAAGTATTCCATATTTTAAGTCTGTGAGCAAGTCATCAGTTATACAATGTTGGTTAATGCATCCAGAATTCACCATTATTTGTCTTCCACGACCTCCGTCTTTTTATTCCTGACTTCTGCATGTCCAAACAACTCTAGAGAATTTAAGTCTGTGAGGGCAGCTTCCATCATGTTCCTCTCATCTTCCGTTTTCAATTTTGACCATATCTTTTCCAGGTAAGATCTCTGATGATGCTGAAAGCAAGAAGCATAAGAAGTTGCAGAAGTTCATCTCTAGAATTATTTTATAATCTCTTGGCTCTTTCACGAGGCATTGATAAGCCTGTGACAGCTTTGAACTGAAAGAAAATGAGCGAAGACTTCTGTGTCAGTGACACATGACCTCATCATCATCAATTCTATTATTTATTCAATCATTACATAGACTGTCCATAAATTAAAAGATGATGTTATGGGTATGTAATTATTTACTTATAACAAATACCAAAAAAAAATTATGTACTACTAAAAAGTTTTTTCATGTGTGGTCATGGAAGTTGGGAGATAGGAGTCGAAGGAGACTGGATTTTGTTGGCCCAGGACAGGGTCCGGTGGAGGGCTTTGGTTAATTTGGTGATGAACCTTCGGGTTTGGTAAGCCACCTAGTTAGTTATTTAGTTAGTGGTCATGGAAGTTCAAATATAACTTTTCATGTGTTATGAATAAATAATTACATGCCTTACATATCATCCACTAATTAATGAACACCTCGTATTTTAAACATACTTAAACACTTCTTGAAAGGTGATCAAGTCTTACTATTCTGAGGAATCATCTGTCTCCAAGTAATAAATTAAAATGAAACTGACATGCCTAAACCTTCCAGAGACTGATTTCAGAGTACCTGCTGCAGCCATAACTTTTATCAAAAATAACCCTCGACCCCTGCCAAGTTTGATTCATCAAAAATCAGGGCCAGTTTATTGGAAAGAAGGTTTGTAGACGAGTTCTGATAGGATCTGTTCTACAAACAAAATACTATGAAGCGCAAACTTACCTGTATGAATTTGTAACAATGCTGCAGAGTTGCTCCAGTATACAAAGTCCTCACTATGACATTTTGATTTTCGACCTGCTGCAATAACGGCAAACAACTGGCCACAAGTCGGTGAGCGCCATGCCGAACACGCACCACAGCAACTCTTGTCCATTTATTGCAATATTTGGCTAACACAACGAGAGAAAAATTAAAACTGTCCAATGAACAAGGAGTGTCACCCTCAGCGGACTGGTGGTTAGCGTGCTTTGCAGGTTCAAACCTGGCCAAGGTCGATGGATTTTTAAGGTAGACAGAAATCTGTAGCACAACTTCCTTCAAAGGGGAAGTAAAACCAGCGGTCCCATGTCATAGATTTATGGCACGTCAAAGAATCTTACGAGCACGAATGAGATGTTTTGTAAGCAAAATTCAGCGGCCATTTCTCAACCAAGTCTCTCCTGATTCACTACTAAATTGCTCTAGCAGACAAATCAGGATTTAGTAGAAATTGTGAAGAGGCAGTCTGCTTGTCACTCACTACTCATAAATGCACACTTCAAAGACAAAGAAACCTCCCACATGGGAGGAGGCCAACGCTCGACTTCGGCTGTTGCGCCATAGAAGAAGAAGAATGAACAAGGAGTCAATGTTTAGAACTTTGTTTTGACATGCATGCATAGGTCTTTGAAAAGTAAACTGTCACTTCGCTGTTCAAGAAGTGATGCTTTTATGGAACTACAAGGTTCAATATCATGTTCCTATAAGACCATCACTGGACCTTATCCTGAACCAGATGAATTCACTTCTCACATTCTTACACTATATCACCATGACCCAACAAAATACTGCCATCCTGTCTATACCTAGGTCTCCTAAGTGATCTCTTTACTTGGGGTTTCCTGCTTAAAAGGTTATGCCTATCAGTTCTTTGTTCTCAGACATCCTCAATTTACAAAAGTCAAATGTGTTTAAAAACACCTGTTACGGTGAATTTTACTCATATCACTTTTGAAGTAGTTGTCTTCTGCAGTCACAAATTTCTACCAGCCTACATCTCTTCAAAGGGCATTCACTCTCTGAAACAGGCAGTAACTGGCAGACTACATCTGGGGAGCAGGAAGGTCTTGGAGGCATAGATTGCAATCGTGGTCAGACTGGCACACTGCCATGATGTGAACAGCCATTTTCCAGATTCCCTTGACTCTCTCATGCATGCTTATCCTAGACACTGCATGGCTAGTTTTATTCACATATAACCAATAACAATGAATTCTTATTTCTACTCCAACAATAAAATTAATAGGTCTTGCCCCTTGTTACATAGTGAAACCCCATTCAAAATGTAGAAAGAACTGGGTTGACGGCACCATACACTAAGATTTCTGTTCACACTAGTTAAAAAAATGTGCATTACAGGGAAGTAACGAAAAACTGTAGTAAATTGCTGATGGAACAATTATTATTTTATATTCAACAAGTAACATGGAAATGTTACCATTTAAAGTCTAAAATGCAGAATCCACTTATAGCAATGAACTTACCTGCAAGTCCCGTCTTTGTTGCAGCAACCCCAAAATCTCCATGTACTTGCTGAATTTTCTTTGTAATTGAAAAATATAGGCTTGCAGGTTTCAATATCAAAGCAGCATCATTATTCTCGTTAATGGGATTCACTTCAATTACAATATACCTACAAATAATATTAACAAATTTGTATGTTTCAGTAGAACAGAAAGAAACATAGCAAATGAATGCATTCATCGAAAGAATGGGCAAGCACCAAATTCACATGGCACTCGTGGAATGAATGATTCTGGGACCTGTATTGCACAACTTCATTCCCACATAAAAATTATTTCTGAATGTTTTTTTGGTTATGTTACACATGAAAAACGTTTCCCTCTTTCCTAGATATAACTGTGAAATTAGATTTAAAGATGTCAATTAAAATTATTTTGTCCATACAAAACAGATTAGGTTACAAAGAATAAAAACAACTGGCCAGTTTCAAACACAGCATTCAATTTACCAATAAGGACATTCGTACATAACTTACCTGTTCTTAAATCGAACCATGGGATGGAAGTTTCACAAAGCTGATAAAATACTTCCTCGTGATATTTAAGTTTAAACACACACGACAAGCCTTTTCTCATCCATTGTTATTCATATTGACCACGGAAAATCAGACACAAGGATTGGTATCTCAATTCTACGTAATAGCTAAAACCATGACTTGCTATACTGCCATCTGTTATTGGTATCCAATTTTTGCTGCGTATACGTCGGTAATTCTATTGGATAGAAAGATAACTACTATTCCAACTGTCTCCCCCCCCCCCTCCTCCTCAAACAATTTAAATTCAAATTACTTATTTTAGCGTGGAAAATTAAAGGTGGGAAAACGTATACAAAGTATGTGGGATCTATAGTTTTATATTTAAAAAACTGTATTCAACTATTTCCTCACTTAATGGTACCTGCACCTTGT